>JACEFZ010024601.1:0-76064 GCA_014155875.1 Cepaea nemoralis | reverse complement strand
GAATCCTGACCGAATGTAACTGACCACAAATGTTCCTAACGAACTTTAGACACAAATGATGATGTTATTGTTGGGACTTGAGGTATGGACTACTCGATCAGCTTAGGGCTTGAGAGGAAAATAGGTCTGCATTTAAAAAAGATGGGGCTCACCCCCACTGGTAGTCTTTTCCATCATTCTGGAAAGGTTAAAGCACGGACTCTTAACGACGTTGCTGTGATTGTTAGTGAAGGAAGAACTCTCCATAAGCATCTGTCATAGCTGGCTTGAACATCTTTAGGCGGCCTCCCGCTGATTTATCTGGGTAACATGTTTCATCAAAGAAGAAGACGCATCCTCAATGTCTCAGTGGGACATGGAAACAAACAAGAAGATCCGTACTGGTTTCATAGTTCACTCCATTCATTATGACTACTTAATATCGAGAGTACCATCCAGTCCGTAAGCTGTTGAAGACTATAACTTCCCTGATACTACAGGAAGAATACTAGTGTCATCTCTCTTCAGACGTAACCAATGCGTATAAGAAGCTTTCAATAGCACTTGGCCAAAACAATGTCAACAAAACAAAAGGGGATAACTCCGACTGGAGTTTCTCACTGTTGCCTAAAGAATAACTTTGGATTATTTCCCCTGTCCTTGGCCTAAGGTTTCTTGGACATAGTGCTTCACTAAATTGGGCGACTACCGAGATCCGAAATTACGGAGTGACGCCTCTTCTAAAAGAATTCTAGTCCAAAAGTATCTTCCAAAAGTGTAGACTCTGCCAAATGTCCCTCATCAAGTTACCTCTTAGTGCCCGTAAAATTGAAATGACAAGTCTTAAACATTCTAGCTTATTATACATTTCCATAGACGCACAGAGACAACAACATGGACATAAATTCAGAGGAAAATCCTCGTATGACGAGTTGGGGTATCTACATGTTTGCCTGTAACTTATTTGTCTACTTGGCGGTAATCTAAACAAACTCTACCAACCTCATGCTCCGACCCATACGACGAACAGGACATCACAGATACCGAAAATAGATATACTCTCTTGCACATGAAACACCCACCTCTGAGAGTACAACAATCTGTTTTAGAACATGACCGGGAGTGTGACTAACTGTCGGGGGGCGGAAGGGGGGGGGGGGGGTTGTAAATATCGGCTCCAATGTCTTGTTATTTTGGCAAGCACACTGCATGATTTACTGCAGATTAAAATGAGTATTTAGGTATGTGAACCGTTCTCATGAATGGGATATAGACACAGGACATATCGAATCCACCAATCCGACGGAAGCAATGGGGTGTCCTAACTAACTGTTTGACCCAGGCTGTCATACATACAAAATTAACTCCCCCTCTCCGGCATATTCTGTACACAGATGACGTGAAGATTCACACACAATATATATGCATACAGGTTCTGAATCTTAACAAATGCACTATGTAGCACATGAATAGTTTACTAAAAGTTAGTAAAGATGGTCCCTCCTCTAGAGGATATTGAACCTAAATATGAAGATATAGGAAATCTGCATAGAATACACAGAACTTGCAGAGATATCAAAATCTTCAAAGAAGATGAATCAGTAATCATAGCATGATAAGAATTGTAAGCATAGGAATATGGGACAGTATCATACACGTTCGAAATGAAAAGTTCGAACCCCAGGCTGTTTCCAAGAAGAAATGGTGCTATTTCTCATATCACACAAATACTGTATTAATTGTATAACACAAATATTATCATTCAAAAACACCAATATTTCGCTCACCATTTTTAGCAACTAAAAGGTAAAAATGGGCCCTACAATGGGCCTACACCCGCTCCCCTGTAGGATCACATCTTCCTAGTTTGCTGGCCAAGACTCAAGTGAATATATCTGGTCCAGCCCGGGAGTAAATCTATTTCCAGCCTTGGCACCAAATTCCTCCTCGTTCTGAACGATAAAATGCGCTACCATATATGGAATCGCCATCGGCCCACACGTGGAATTCTCTTTTCCAAGAAAAGATATTAATATCCGTTTGCAAGCTGGATAAACTGGGACACTATGTCACAAAAGTCCCCCATTAAGCTTGTTGTTATCCAACAAGAAATTCCAGTTGAGACAGCTTTCAGTCTATGTGGTAACCACTTCCTGTCTCTCTGGTGCCTCTCCTAAACCATCTCCTTTTTGATCTTACTTCCGCCTGATATGTCTGTACTATTTCTCCCAGCTCACAAATTCCTTTGCTATAAATCACGAATCCTCCTGAGTCGCTTGCATTCGTATTCTGAATGGACGTTAGCGATCTCAGAAATAAAGTAGAGGGTTTCTACTCCCCCTCTGAATGTGAAGACATATGTGATGAGAAAAGGGACGACTCCCTTGGTCCTCACTTGTCCTCAAAATATATAGAACTACATCCTCAGATTTCCTTCTGGTAGGATGATAGATCTATCTCAGAGTAATGTTACATCTTTTTCCTTTTAATTCAGTCATGTCGGCATACGGAACCGATAAAATTTTGACTAGCACCTGGATAAATCTCCATTCTCATAGTCAACTATTTTTCGTGCTAGTATATATCCTGTTTTGCCTACCACCAAGAATCTAAAATCTACTCCTGCAGACATGGGTTAATATAGAGCAAAGTCTATTACTCCAGTAATTCTGGCGATTTGCAATAAGCATTCGTTCCTTGGTTTACTCTTGTAAATACTGCACTGTTTATGACTAATTGGAAATATTAACATTCTCTTTCTCCTCCTCTAATTCCACTGTCTTATTGTTGAGTACGAGGATAAATCTACTCCTTATGTCATAGTTTAACTCTCGGCCGTCCTATCGACGTATTTTCAACTCAACAGAAACGAATTCTCTGTCGTCAGTAGAAGTCAAATGTATCAGCTGGTGATGATTCATTGTTTATCAACATTGCCTTCAGCACTTCCGGTAAGCGAAGGTTATTCCTCATCCAAGATTCCACGTATTAGTCGACATTACGTGTCCCCATCGGGTTTCCGAAAAGACGTCCAGGTAGACAAACTGAAAGGTTTCATTTTCACTTTCAACCGCCTTCTTCCGATGTTGAGCGCACATATCCGTATAGTTTCATTTTCAGCCTATAGTACTTCACGCTGTATCGATTGAAACGAAACTAGGTCACATGTTCTTCACTTCTACTCCGACCTAGATTCTTAATAGTTAGTTATTATTAAATGATTCTAACTGAAAAAGTAATTATTCCAAGCATATGGGTCCCCGGGCGACGTTTTAAAATGTCGTGATTTGTCCCGCTTATGAATAAATAGAGATCCTTTGCTTATAGCAATGATTTCCAAGTCTACACATCCGTAGACACAAGTGTTCTAATCTAGAATACGAACTCTTGAAATGAAAGTAAGGGATTATAATGTGCACTGCCTTACGAGTTTCTGCTCCTATGGAAAAGCGTTATATTCTCCCTTGATAATTTTACTTGGCTAAATGGAGGTAAAAATAAATCTAGCAGTTACTCCAATAGAAGGAAGGCGAGCTCCTCGTTCGCCCCATTAACCTGTCATACGTGGAGAACCAAGTCCGCACAAACTTTTCATCTACTTACATAGATAAAGATGAATATGACAGTTCATGAAACAATACTGTGAAGCTAAAGCTGCCTGCAAGTTTCATAATTCCCCTGAAATGAGGAAAAAGGTAAAAGAAAAGTCGCCGCCGAAGGGCTTTTCCCTACCAACATCACAAACTTGAAAGTTGATAGGCTGTGTCCACTTCTAAAATCACGTACGACCTTCATGTAATTCAGGATAAAAGGTGACTATATATAAATATATAAACACACCTCCAACGCTTAATTTGACGGTCCCATAATGAGAAGTATATGAAACTTCGAGACGTCTGTTAAAGGTTCCAGAAATTCAATTGCATTTCTATCGATAGTGTTTATACAACATTTCTGAGATAATAAAACCGAATAAAATACCCTGTGCCTTCCGACACTAGGTACAAATCAGCCACTTATGAGTGACCTGCTAAGAAACCGGAAATGATGAATAAGATCATGGGGTTTTCCCGAAGAATGTTCCCAGTAATTCTCCTACTCCTTCCGGTGGTTCCAACATGTAACATCTGACGAACAGGGTGAAAAATCGGGATTCCCGACTAAGGTTACGTAATGTTATACACATGACGTCTTCTTATTCGTTATACATGCGGAACAATAATGACGGGGGACGAAATTCGCTACTACATTTAATGGGAGAGGTGGGTATGTTATTCTTTTATATTCCCCATGGCTTCCTAACCAATTATATGGGTAGTTATTTTTACGAGAAGAATTACGGGAAATCAACTAGTTGCCTCAGTCCTATAAAAAATGGTTTGTGCCTTTTTGTTGCTGGTGAGTTTAGCAACAAATTAAAATAACAACAAAGTGTTATAGACAAATTTCGCACAAATCACATGGCAATATTGACAAACTAGTTAATGAACTCAAATGGTTAAATATGAGCAGCTGATGATATGGGGACTAAAACAACATAATAAAAGTTTTAATTACTAACAACAAACATCATTAGTGAACAACAGTTATCTATTGACGGTACAATTAGCAATCCTTATTATTTCTATGCTCTGTCCACCTGTGACGTAGCATAAAATCCTCCACACATTATCCACTTAATTTCCTATGTCAGCACGTGCCCTTAAAGTTAATAGAAAGACTTGAACACGTACAAAGAGAAAAAAAAAGAAAAAGAGATCCCGGACGAGCCCCCACTTGTGGGGTGGTGAATGAAAATGGTCGTTAAAGAAGTGTCTAGGCAAGAATTGCCCGGGTGTATATGATAATGACCTTTGAACGAGTCAGTTGTCATTCTAGAAGTCTCCAGAAATACAGAGTAGTTTTGGCTCTATGGATATAAGAATGGGACCGGGACAGGGTAGACCCCGCCTAAACCACATGATAAAACCACCCTTCTGAAGAACAAAAGCAGAAAACAGATCATGTAACCACAGATCTCTAGCAAGCTGTTATACTTGAACATGAACATAAGAGACTGTGTGTTGGCTGACCTCCCCACTGGATTTTCTGCACCTATATGATTGTGACTGTAACACATTTATCTACCATAACAAACTTTATCACACTGGTCACAAGACAATAAAAATTCTCCTGTCCATATATATATATATATTCTTTATTAACAGAATCTCTAACATGGTGTTACAAGACTCTATCTCTACTACAATCTATAAAAACATCAGATCAAAACAAAAACATTGTCAAGTAATGACTTAACTTCTAAACTCAAAAAACACCTCTCCTCCTCCTCTGTCTCCTCAAAAAACCACATTACACTCAACTCTTGAGTGTTATGTTTTCCCGAATAACTATCTCGGGACTACTGTTTTGACTATGTTCAATCAACTCAAACACAGCTCAGATATATTATTACTCTATCTCTATATCTAACGTAAATAAGGCCGATCATGAATCTTGGATCTGGCGGGTGATTGTGTCATTGTTCCTACCAAGTCTTGAATAAGCAAATCTTCTGAATTCGGAGAATGTAGACTCACCCCATCTGGGATTCGTACAACTGTCTTTATTCTCCACGGGAAAAAGTTCTATGAAGACGCTTCTAGTCTCTATGTTAACTCCTCCACTCACTCTACCGCTGAGATAGATGGGCTCATCCCATCATGCACTGACCAAACATCACAATGTGCCACTGAAAAAACACAAGGTTCTCTGGATGCTAACCACTGTGATTGTGGATATGGACTCATTGACGTTGATAAACTCCTTTGGATGGGGGAACCAGATTGACCAGGCTCCACACGGTGTTACTGTACAAAGGCTCCCCGGCTGTAGAACATAGTTGACGTGGAAATGAACTCAATGACTAGTGTAGTCCCTTTTGATGGTAGAATCCAATTGACCGACCAATGTAACTGACCACAAATGTTCCTAACGAACTTTAGACACAAATGATGATGTTCTTGTTGGGACTTGAGGTATGGACTACTCGATCAGCTTAGGTCTTGAGAGGAAAATAGGTCTGCATTTAAAAAAGATGGGGCTCACCCCCACTGGTAGTCTTTTCCATCATTCTGGAAAGTTAAAAGCACGGACTCTCAACGACGTTGCTGTGATTGTTAGTGAAGGAAGAACTCTCCACAGGAAGAATACTGGTGTCATCTCTCTTCAGAAGTAACCAATGCGTATAAGAAGCTTTCAATAGCACTTGGCCAAAACAATGTCAACGAAACAAAAGGGGATAACTCCGACTGGAGTTTCTCACTGTTGCCTAAAGAATAACTTTGGATTATTTCCCTTGTCCTTGGCCTAAGGTTTCTTGGACATAGTGCTTCACTAAATTGGGCGACTACCGAGATCCGAAATTACGGAGTGACGCATCGTCTAATAGAATTCTAGTCCAAAAGTATCTTCCAAAAGTTTAGACTCTGCCAAATGTCCCTCGTCAAGTTACCTCTTAGTGCCCATAAAATTGAAATGACAAGCCTTAAACATTCTAGCTTATTATACATTTCCATAGACGCACAGAGACAACAACATGGACATAAATTCAGAGGAAAATCCTCGTATGACGAGTTGGGGTATCTACATGCTTGCCTGTAACTTATTTGTCTACTTGGCGGGAAGGCGGGGACGGTAATCTAAACAAACTCTACCAACCTCACGCTCCGACCCATACGACGAACAGGACATCACAGATACCAAAAATAGATATACTCTCTTGCACATGAAACACCCACCTCTGAGAGTGCAACAATCTGTTTTAGAACATGACCGGGAGTGTGACTAACTGTCGGGAGGCGGGGGGTTGTAAATATCGGCTCCAATGTCTTGTTATTTTGGCAAGCACACTGCACGATTTACTGCAGGTTAAAATTAGTATTTAGGTATGTGAACCGTTCTCATGAATGGGATATAGCCACAGGACATATCGGATCCCCCGATCCGACGGAAGCAATGGGGTGTCCTAACTGTTTCCCCAGGCTGTCATACATACAAAATTAACTCCCCCTCTCCTGCATATTCTGTACACAGATGACGTGAAGATTCACACACAATATATATGCATACAGGTTCTGAATCTTAACAAATGCACTATGTAGCACATGAATAGTTTACTAAAAGTTAGTAAAGATGGTCCCTCCTCTAGAGGATATTGAACCTAAATATGAAGATATAGGAAATCTGCATAGAATACACAGAACTTGCAGAGATATCAAAATCTTCAAAGAAGATGAATCAGTATTCATAGCATGATAAGAATTGTAAGCATAGGAATATGGGACAGTGTCATACACGTTCGAGATGAAAAGTTCGAACCCCAGGCTGTTTCCAAGAAGAAATGGTGCTATTTCTCATATCACACAAATACTGTATTAATTGTATAACACAAATATTATCGTTAAAAAAAACAACCAATATTTCGCTCACCATTTTTAGCTACTAAAAGGTAAAAATGGGCCCTACAATGGGCCTACACCCGCTCCCTTGTAGAATCACATCTTCCTAGTTTGCTGTCCAAGACTCAAGTGAATATATCTGGTCCAGCCCGGGAGTAAATCTATTTCCAGCCCTGGCACCAAATTCCTCCTCGTTCTGAACGATAAAATGCGCTACCATATATGGAATCGCCAGTGGCCCACACGTGGAATTCTCTTTTCCAAGAAAAGATATTAATATCCGTCTGCAAGCTGGATAAACTGGGACACTATGTTACAATATCTATGGTCGATTTTCCTTTCAGATGAGGAAATGAGTAGAGAAATCAGCACACGCTGTGCAAAGGCAAATCAGGTACAGGGAAACTAGCGCCTCTTCTGTCGCATAGCGAGATACCAATATGTCCTAAAGACAATCTCAGAAGAGCTATTTTTAGCCGACATTATGCTACAATGTCAAACATGATTGCCTACTGCGACTAAAGAGCGCACAATCATAACAACCGAGATGAGATGTCTTAGAAGAGATGTGGGACTAATCGTAAGAGATATAATCAGGAATGAGGAAATTAGAAGACTGGAACCAGTCATGCACTTCTTTAAACAAACATATTAATTGAGTTGCCAACCTCACACGACAGCACAGGTAAAACCTGCTACAAAGAACCATATTAAAGAAGAAGAAGAAGAAGAAGAAGAAGAAGAAGAAGAAGAAGAAGAAGAAGAAGAAGAAGAAGAAGAAGAAGAAGAAGAAGAAGAAGAAGAAGAAGAAGAAGAAGAAGAAGAAGAAGAAGAAGAAGAAGAAGAAGTTATTGTTATTTCTTCTGCTTCTTCTGCGTTCATCCGGAGGTGTTTTTTCCGGACGTGATTGCTGTGGTGCCAGTTTACAGCAGAGCTGTGTTCTTGCGTCGTTAGGCCGACACATCCGACTTCTGCGGGCATTTGTTGACCAGGTTAACCTTCCCGGTGTTATTATTTCTATTTGTTATTGTTCGACCGATCCGATCTGTTGGCGATCATGGCAGTTATCGAGGTTGGAAGAGCAATGCAGAGGCGGACATTACCAACACAATATTAGACGCTGAACGAACAGATGAATTTTAAGAACACTTGGGAATCTGTACCCTTGTCGGGAGACAGGAAGATGGGTGAAGTTGGAGTCGACAGACACGAACAGTTTGTTGGGAGACAGGAAGATGGGTGAAGTTGGAGTCGACAGACACGAACAGTTTGTCAGGAACACAAGATATTTGAGTAATAGTTAGTTAGTCGACAGATCATCCTCGTTGCACATCGAACCATTCAGTCCATACGTGCTCGGATCCCCTTCTCAGCAAATCCCGCAGCGTGTAGCGGCTAACGACGCTAGTTCTGTGTTGGTTTATCAATCTTCTTTGGCTTCCTGCGTAGTGTTCTTGTTTGGCCACCCCTCTTTTAATTTGCTGCTCCCGCAGTCTGGCCATTGTTGTAGATTCACAGTCATCACTTGGTTCTCGCAAAAGTCTCACTTCTCGTAGAGCATTCAGAATGTCAGCCTGGTCCATGGCGCGTCCGCCCTCCACAGTAGCCTCACCTGCGAGCTTGTCAGCCCGCTCATTTCCTTGTACTCCCGCATGCCCTGGCACGAAGATGAAACTAATCTTTGCCAGCCGAGACCGCTTCAGAGGCAGCAACCATTCTCTTCGGATCGACCCCTCCTCTATCCTCTTGATCATGTTCATTGAGTCGCTAAGGAAACAAGCCCTAGTGAATGTCTATGTCTCGAGCATGTTATTGCTTTACTTACTGCCATGACTTCCATGGTCAGGCTACTTGTGGTTTCAATGAAAGCACCAGAGTCCTCCTTCACAATTTTCCCTCCGGCCCGAGCTGTAAAGGCCCATGAGTTTCTCACATGTCGGACGACCGACCCATCTGTGTAGATGACCGCGTCACCGTCTAGCGAATTCTCGAAAATCAACGCTTGTACTTCAGCCTCAACAGCAGCCGGATTTTCTTGTCTGCATTTTCTATCTAGTTGGATGCAAACTGAAAAGGATGTGCAGAAGTCTGTTGGCACTTGCACCCACTCCTCGCCAGGTTCTAAGTCCTCAAGTGAACACACCTGTTGAAGAATGTCTTCGGCTTGACCCATCCACGACCGTCCTCTTTTTAACCTGCTGCCCTTCACCTTCCTAATAAACACAGCAATGTTGTCGTCAGTCTGTATACGTCGAGGAGGTGATCGGAGCACCCATGGACATGCCCGCCGTGGGATGATGACGTTCTTAATTAATCAATTCTCTTATTAATGTGCACCTGTCCATACATGAAACTCTAAGGGCTTGTGTTTCAGCGTGTGACCTGAAGGGAGCCTTGGGATGGTGTCATAGTTCCAGGCCAATCTACAAATACAACTCACAGACAGGGGCGTGCGAACTGTTTCCTGCCCAAAGATGTTATGGTAAATCGCTGTACCATTTTGACAGCATTGAAGAATGCCAAGCTGCGTGCACCCCTGTGAGCAATGTGGAAGACATTCAGCATACAGGACCGTCTGCCGCTACAGATATGTCCACATAAACAATAAACATGCTGAACAGATGGTCCTTTTCTGTTCTTCTATGGAGAGAGTTCGTGTTTGTTGGTGTATGGAAGTGGGAATACTAAGGAACACATGTGTGTGTGTATGTGTGTGTGTGTTTGTGTGTGTGTATGTGTGTGTGTGTGCGTGCGTGCGTGCGTGCGTGCGTGTGTGTGTGTGTGTGTGTGTGTGTGTTAAACAACCTACTCAGCAAAACATTTGCTTTCATCATCTGTGTCTACCTATCTATGTATCTATCACTATATCTATCTACCAGCACACCCCAGCCCTCCAGTCCCGATGACGATACTACTAATCTTCTCAACAACAAACACACCCCAGCCCTCCACTCCCGATCACAGGTCTTCTAAACATCTCAACAAACGATGTTTTATAATTCCCCGACGTACCGATACCAGGGTTGGAAAACCGCGCGTTGGATTAGGAAGCACGTAGCTCTGTGTTGATTTCGGTGATATGAGGCATCGGCCATTCAGAATGCAATATTAATCTTGTTCTTATAGTCAATGCCGAGTGGTGTTGGTGATCATGTCTCTAGACAGCCTGACATCTCGTGTGCTGCAAATCATTTCTCATACCGACCTTCCTCCATGCCATGTTATCAAACTTCCCAGCATCTTATCTCTTGGTATCCTCCTCCCTCTCTTTCCTTCCATCCTCCCTTTTCGTGACGACATACACCAGCTTTTCCTTTCTCGTGATATGTCCAAAGAATGTTGACAGTCCTATTCTGATCCAAGTAACATGTTTTCTGTATGAGTTAACTTCTTTCAAGTAACCTGTTTTCTGTATGAGTAAACTTCTTTCAAGTAACCTGCTTTCTGTATGAGTTAACTTCTTTCAAGTAATCTGTTTTCTGTATGAGTTAACTTCTTTCAAGTAACCTGTTTTCTGTTGAGTTAACTTCTTTCAAGTAACCTGTTTTCTGTTTGAGTTAACTTCTTTCAAGTAACCTGTTTTCTGTATGAGTTAACTTCTTTCAAGTAACCTGTTTTCTGTATGAGTTAACTTCTTTCAAGTAACATGTTTTCTGTATTAGTTAACTTCTTTCAAGTAACCTGTTTTCTGTTTGAGTTAACTTCTTTCAAGTAACCTGTTTTCTGTATGAATTAACTTCTTTCAAGTAACCTGTTTTCTGTATGAGTTAATTTCTTTCAAGTAACCTGTTTTCAGTATGAGTTAACTTCTTTCAAGTAACCTGTTTTCTGTTTGAGTTAACTTCTTTCAAGATGTCTTCATTTTTCTGTCCATCCCTCTACGGCCTTCTCTTCATTCTTCTATGAAGTCACGTCTCCGCAGCCTAAACATCTGGAACGTGTGGTAAGCTACTGACCGCCAAATTGTCTAGTCAGTCACAGATAACCATTAAATGCTGCTGTTGATTTTAACGTCCTGCAGCGGTTCATTCATTGTGCGAGTTTACTGCACCGTACAGTAGTGACGAGACATGAACTCTTGGTCATTCTGTGTTGTACAATAGTGACGAGACATGAACTCTTGGTCATTCTGTGTTGTACAATAGTGACGAGACATGAACTCTTGGTCATTCTGTGTTGTACAATAGTGACGAGACATGAACACTTGGTCATTCTATGTTGTACAATAGTGACGAGACATGGACACTTGGTCATTCTATGTTGTACAATAGTGACGAGACATGAACACTTGGTCATTCTATGTTGTACAATAGTGACGAGACATGGACACTTGGTCATTCTATGTTGTACAATAGTGACGAGACATGGAACTTGGTCATTCTATGTTGTACAATAGTGACGAGCTATGGAATTTGGTCATTCTATGTTGTACAATAGTGACGAGATATGAACACTTGGTCATTCTGTGTTGTACAATAGTGACGAGACATGGACACTTGGTCATTCTGTATTGTACAATAGTGACGAGACATGAACTCTTGGTCATTCTATGTTGTACAATAGTGACGAGACATGGAACTTGGTCATTCTATGTTGTACAATAGTGACGAGACATGAACACTTGGTCATTCTATGTTGTACAATAGTGACGAGACATGGAACTTGGTCATTCTATGTTGTACAATAGTGACGAGACAAGGACACTTGGTCATTCTATGTTGTACAATAGTGACGAGACATGAACACTTGGTCATTCTATGTTGTACAATAGTGGCGAGACATGGACACCTGGTCATTCTGTATTGTACAATAGTGACGAGACATGAACACTTGGTCATTCTGTGTTGTACAATAGTGACGAGACATGAACACTTGGTCATTCTATGTTGTACAATAGTGACGAGACATGGACACTTGGTCATTCTATGTTGTACAATAGTGACGAGACATGAACACTTGGTCATTCTATGTTGTACAATAGTGACGAGACATGAACACTTGGTCATTCTATGTTGTACAATAGTGACGAGACATGAACACTTGGTCATTCTATGTTGTACAATAGTGACGAGACATGACACTTGGTCATTCTATGTTGTACAATAGTGACGAGACATGACACTTGGTCATTCTATGTTGTACAATAGTGACGAGACATGAACACTTGGTCATTCTATGTTGTACAATAGTGACGAGACATGGACACTTGGTCATTCTATGTTGTACAATAGTGACGAGACATGAACACTTGGTCATTCTATGTTGTACAATAGTGACGAGACATGGACACTTGGTCATTCTATGTTGTACAATAGTGACGAGACATGGACACTTGGTCATTCTATGTTGTACAATAGTGACGAGACATGGACACTTGGTCATTCTATGTTGTACAATAGTGACGAGATATGAACACTCGGTCATTCTATGTTGTACAATAGTGACGAGACATGAACACTTGGTCATTCTATGTTGTACAATAGTGACGAGACATGAACACTTGGTCATTCTATGTTGTACAATAGTGACGAGACATGGACACTTGGTCATTCTATGTTGTACAATAGTGACGAGACATGAACACTTGGTCATTCTATGTTGTACAATAGTGACGAGACATGGACACTTGGTCATTCTATGTTGTACAATAGTGACGAGACATGGACACTTGGTCATTCTATGTTGTACAATAGTGACGAGACATGGAACTTGGTCATTCTATGTTGTACAATAGTGACGAGACATGAACACTTGGTCATTCTATGTTGTACAATAGTGACGAGACATGGACACTTGGTCATTCTATGTTGTACAATAGTGACGAGACATGGAACTTGGTCATTCTATGTTGTACAATAGTGACGAGACATGAACACTTGGTCATTCTATGTTGTACAATAGTGACGAGACATGGACACTTGGTCATTCTATGTTGTACAATAGTGACGAGACATGGACACTTGGTCATTCTATGTTGTACAATAGTGACGAGACATGGACACTTGGTCATTCTATGTTGTACAATAGTGACGAGACATGGAACTTGGTCATTCTATGTTGTAAAATGAACACACCAGCACAGACACGAGCAGCTGTCTCATGTTGATGACCATGTCAAGACACATATGAATTAACAAATAACACGAAAACCACATGTCATGTTGCTTTTATTTTTTTACTCACTCGTGAGACAATATGACAGTGTCTATATTAGATAACTCACTCGTGAGACAATATGACAGTGTATATTTTAGATAACTCACTCGCGAAACAATATGACAGTGTGTATATTAGATAACACATTTTAGTAACAATATGACAGTATGTATGTTACATAGCTAATTTGTGAGACAATATGACGGTGAATATATTAGATAACACACTTTATTAACAATAAGACAGTGTGTATGTTACATAAACTAATTTGTGAGACAATATGACGGTGAATATATTAGATAACACACTTTATTAACAATAAGACGAGTGTGTATGTACATAACTATTTTGTGAGACAATATGACAGTGAATATATTAAATAACTCACTCGCGAAACAATATGACAGTATGTATATTAGATAACACACTTTAGTAACAATATGACAGTGTTTCTGTTACATAACTAATTTGTGAGACAATATGACAGTGTGTATGTTACATAACTAATTTGTTAGACAATATGAAAGTGTGTATGTTGTAGATAACTAATTGTGAGACAATATGAAAGTGTGTATGTTAGATAACTAATTTGTTAGACAATATGAAAGTGTGTATGTTAGATAACTAATTTGTGAGACAATATGAAAGTGTGTATGTTAGATAACTAATTTGTTAGACAATATGAAAGTGTGTATGTTAGATAAACTAATTTGTGAGACACATGTGACGGTGAATATGTTAGATAACTGACTTGTGAGACAATATGCAACGTATAGAAGAGCATTCACATGTGGCACAATAATGGCATATTTTCATCAGTATGATAATAGAGTGAAATAATGTGTTTTTAAAGATAATTGAAGTGGTCTGACACATTATAACAGTGTATATGTTAGATACCTCTCGTGGGACAATCACTATGTGTATGTATATCTAAAATAACTCACGTGGGGGATAATCATAATGTGTATTCATATATCAAATAATTCATGTGGGGGCCAATAACAATGTATATTTATATATAAAATAACTGACGTGGGAGATAATCACAATGTGTATTTATATCTGAAAAAACTCACGTGGGAGAAAATCACAATGTGTATTTATATCTAAAATAACTCTTGTGGGGGACAATCACAATGTGTATGTGCATATAAAATAACCCAATTATGGGACACTGCGCTGATGCTCTCATCATGGAGGTCGGGCTAAGCTTTGATTCCGTCTACGTCTCTCTTAGACTAAGAGGTGGAAAGTATGGCCACATATTCCTGCATGCATTCAGCCTACAACATGTGGTAGAAAGAATGGCCACATATTCCTGCATGCATTCAGCCTACAACATGTGGTAGAAAGAATGGCCACATATTCCTGCATACATTCAGCCTACAACATGTGGTAGAAAGAATGGCCACATATTCCTGCATACATTCAGCCTACAACATGTGGTAGAAAGAATGGCCACATATTCCTGCATGCATTCAGCCTACAACATGTGGTAGAAAGAATGGCCACATATTCCTGCATACATTCAGCCTACAACATGTGGTAGAAAGAATGGCCACATATTCCTGCATACATTCAGCCTACAACATGTGGTAGAAAGAATGGCCACATATTCCTGCATGCATTCAGCCTACAACATGTGGTAGAAAGAATGGCCACATATTCCTGCATACATTCAGCCTACAACATGTGGTAGAAAGAATGGCCACATATTCCTGCATGCATTCAGCCTACAACATGTGGTAGAAAGAATGGCCACATATTCCTGCATAGCATTCAGCCTACAACATGTGGTAGAAAGAATGGCCACATATTCCTGCATACATTCAGCCTACAACATGTGGTAGAAAGAATGGCCACATATTCCTGCATACATTCAGCCTACAACATGTGGTAGAAAGAATGGCCACATATTCCTGCATACATTCAGCCTACAACATGTGGTAGAAAGAATGGCCACATATTCCTGCATACATTCAGCCTACAACATGTGGTAGAAAGAATGGCCACATATTCCTGCATACATTCAGCCTACAACATGTGGTAGAAAGAATGGCCACATATTCCTGCATACATTCAGCCTACAACATGTGGTAGAAAGAATGGCCACATATTCCTGCATACATTCAGCCTACAACATGTGGTAGAAAGAATGGCCACATATTCCTGCATACATTCAGCCTACAACATGTGGTAGAAAGAATGGCCACATATTCCTGCATACATTCAGCCTACAACATGTGGTAGAAAGAATGGCCACATATTCCTGCATACATTCAGCCTACAACATGTGGTAGAAAGAATGGCCACATATTCCTGCATACATTCAGCCTACAACATGTGGTAGACCTAACGTCTTACCGACTCATGGCAGCTACCAGCGTGTTGTTATTTGTTATATACCTAATATAACTCACCTGTGGGACAAGATGGGCTTGATGCTATTTGTTATATGATTAAGATAACTCACATGTGGCACAATATTGGCTTGTTGTTATTTGTTATAAACCTAAGATAACTCACCAGTGGGACACAATGGACTTAGACTGACAAAGAAAAAATAAACAGAAGTGTCCCCACAATTCCCAGAAAAACTGTATTCATGAAATCGCTTAAACCAGGGCCCCAAATCTTTCTCCAGGCACGTACAAATTAGGCTCCTGCTGTCGCTGATGTCAAGGTAGTTAACATTTACCAGAGATGTAAAGGCCAGCGGCACACGGGTCAGCTTCGAACCCTGAATGGTTAATTCGGTTAAAAGCGGAACATTTTTAAAGGCAGAAAGAGATATCTGTGACACCGGATTGTAGTTCATATTCAACAATGTTAAACTAGAATGTTCTGGAAAACTCGTGTCCGTTATTTCTGTAATAAAATTATAATCAATTTCAATCACTTGTGTCCACTGTGGTATTTCATCCCCTCTCATACCACGAATAAGGTTGGAGCTGACAAGTAGTCCCGTGACATATTTTAACTTCAAAATGATACTGGGGATTGAGGGAAGTGAGTTGTTGGCAAAGCTTAACGAGGAAATATTCAAAGGCAGTGAACCAGAATAGGGATCGTTTATTCGATTACCATTGAAGTGAAATTGTTCCATTTTCTGCAGAAATGAAAAATCTGGGATAACCGTTAGTTGGTTGCAAGTTATATCAAATTCATGTAAATTATCAGCGTATCGACTAACTAGTTGACTGAGCAGGTTCGCGTCGGATATTCGGTTGTAATCAAGTGTCAATGAACGCATCATGGGTGCTACAGGAAGCCACGTGATGTCTACAATGTTATTCTGATTTAAATATAACATCTGCAAAGCGAACAGCTTAGAAAGAGCCTTGGGAACGGCAGTAAGATTATTATCAGGTAAGGTTAGATATGTTAAATTGTTAGCCATACTGTCGAATGTATCATCTGGGATTGTTTCAATGGAGGTACCTGTGATACTTAAAACAGTTAGATGGGGGAAATGCTGAATGCAGTCTGGCCATGTTTTGAGACCTTTTTGTGACAAGGAAAATTGTGTCAATGTTTGACCAATGTTCTTCATTGCGTTAATGTTCCAGTCTGTGATGTTTGATGTGCCAAATGCAAGACTTGTCAGGGCGTGCAAATGGAGAAAGGCATCTGGGATTCTTGTAAATAGAGCGCCTGAGAACCATAGTGTGGTCAAGGTCAAGGCTGAACCGTCGAATGCAGCGTCATCTATGGTGGTAATAGGATTTTCTTCCAAGGAGATTTGTGTCAGGTTGGCGGGTAAACTTCGAGCTGGTATTGTGGTTATCTGGTTCATCTGGGGATAAGCCGCGACATCATGTTGTACACAGTCAATTTACGATTGGTATTTCTGTGATTCTGTAATTATTACAGTAGCTTGCTAATATATCTATGTCATTGGTCACATTCTTATACAAAAATAAATGCCAGTCACATCATAATTAACACATTTGTAACTGTCATATTACTATAAACACAGATACACAAAACAACACACACATGCACGTGCACAAAGACATATATACAACGCAACACACACATACACATACACATACACACAAATATGTGTATACCATAAACCAATTAGGAACGTATGTAACGACAGCTAGAAGAGATAAGATCAGAAATGAAGAAATCAGGACTAAAGTGGGGGTTAAAGCAGCACTAGATTTTATTAGACAGCAGCAAGTCAAATGGTTTGGCCATGCAAGTAGGTTACCATTCAATAGCATACCACAACAAACAATGATGTACAGACCAGATGGAAACAGAGGAAGAGGTCGACCACGTAAACGTTGGGCGGAGGGAATAGCAGAGTCCATGGGAATATCGATATATGCAGCCCATAATCGGGCACTCTCACGATGTTTATACTTCACCTCGACACCGCAAGGTACAAGAGGAACATGATGAGATGAGATGAGATGAGTAACGACAGCTGCCCCAATGACAGACTTGCCCATGCATGGGGGAAACAGGGAGTGCCATTGAGCATTTATATACTTGTTGGGTTTCTAGTTGTATTTCTTTTGCCAATGAGCGACCTGGTGGTTTTCTCGTAGGCTCTACACTAGGCGTAGAGGGCTCTAATTTATTGTAGAGCGCGAATGCAGCTCTTACTTATTTTCTGGATGTTTCCGATGCCTAGGGGCTATTACTTTGTTCACCATTATCAAGTCATCACCCATGGCTAGTTTCTTGTGTCGAAAGCTTTCTGTGTAGAGCATCTTCGTCGTGTGCAATATATATTTGTTCTTCTTTCTGATGAGCACGTAACTTCTTCTGGCTCAACCCTTATCATTAAATACCGTAGCATTCTCTCTTCACTCCAACAATGACGAACAGAATGGAACTATTCATAACACAACTACAACGACGTTTTCTACAGTTTATGTTCATCTAACCACATTGTACAATGCAGTTATATCGGCACATAATCAACATCTGGCAAAACCGACGAATTTATAACTTTTAATAAAACGAGCCGCATATTATTTAGCCGTCGCTCTGTACACCTCTGACCATGTCCGTACTGGACGATGACTGAACGCAGATTGATCTGTTAGGTCTCGCCTCGTGCCCACCAAAAGCGAGTTCCCGCGTTTTCACGCTTTGCGAAAAGTATCCACTTTTCACCATCCAGGTGTCCAATTCCTGAACACGGCCATAAGCCTGGCCCTAATCTTATTTAGGTTATGGCAGGGAGGAAATCAAAATTAAATAATTGTGTGTGTATGCACGCGCACGTGCGCGCGCGCACACACACACACACACACGCACGCACGCACCCGAGCGTGCACACACACACACACTCGCGCGCCCGCACGTGCACACACACACACACACACACACACACACACGATAACACACTCAAAAATCTGATTAGACTAACGGAGAGGCAGAACCGACCGACCGACCGACCGACCGACCGACAGACAGACAGACAGACAGGCAGGCAGGCAGGCAGGCAGACAGACAGACAGACAGACAGATAGACAGACAGACTGATTGTGAGATGTGAAATGTAATACTTACATCCAAACTGAGATATGTGATATGTGATTGTCGTGTCGGAAGTGATGGTGGAAGAGAAGTGAACTTTCTATCAGAGCAATCAACGCTGTCGTCGTAGCAGTAGCAGTCCTGCAAATACACATATAATAGATCCATTGCTGGAAATACACATATAATAGATCCATTGCTGGAAATACACATATAATAGATCCATTGCTGGAAATACACATATAATAGATCCATTGCTGGAAATAGGCATTTGAAAGTCACATTTCTGTAAGTACACACTTAACAAACTGATGTAGAAGCTCATAAAACTACGGCGAATGTATGGTTAAAAAAAAATAATAATAATTTTTTTAAAAAACAGAGAAAAGAAGACATAAATCTCCCCCATAAGATCCGGAGTACGACAAGGTTGTGGCCTGTCTCCCCTCTTGTTCATAATTGCATATGTAAAGATACCAGCCAAACAAGGACTGGAACAACACCGCATGACGAAGAGAACACGGTTGAAGCGCCAACGGGGAAGTACACCATTAAAGAACTCCTATCTGTGGACGATGAAGCACTAATAGCAAAACCAGAAGCAAAATTACAATTCCACATAAATAGCCTAAACGAAGTGTATAAGGAACATAACATGACAACTATCGATTATTTGGTTGTTTCGGGATTTGAGATTTAAATATTGAGCACAACCCACTACTGGCAACGCCGATCGCATTCCGGCACGAACCTATGGCCTATCCACGTCAATATGGAAGCACTATACTCGAGTTTCGCTCTCGTTTCAGCTCGTCAGTAGTGCATATCCCTGACCGGATCCGGAAACAAGCCCCGGATCACGAGTGTCGGAATTGTGAACCTCATAGACTACCACTAGGCCACAGCTGTCGACAATGAAGTTTCACTATTAAACTAGGGATAACAATATCCATTACACATGCCTGAACTTTGCTCTATAACAACAGATAGGGACTCCTTCACTACACATGTCTTTGTGCTATAACAACATTTAGGGACCCCTCCACTACACATGTCTTTGTGCTATAACAACAGTTAGGCCCACGTCACGACTGGAGGAGAACTGATAGATACAGATAAAAGCCCCATATATACGCCTAGAGGTGAACTGTAGATACAGATAAAGAACCACCTATATTTACAATGAGGAGAGCTGGAAGGTAAAGGACACATATGCAGGCACTGGGGAGTAATGTGTATGTTGTGCTTGTGCCATTTTACTAGACCTATGTATTTAGGGTATTCAATGTAATGTTTTCTCGGTGATTTATGTTGTTGCATGTTTCTAGTGTTTATTTGCTGATATTCTTTGTTACTCGTAATTGTGTTTGTAAAGCTGCCTAATACTTCATGTTCTGTCTATAGTTGGATCATTCGTTATTCGACAGACAATGAAGTCAACATAACCGCCACCTGCTCTTCCCAGGCAAAGTCTGCACCCATTATAAGTTGGGTCAACCGGCCTTCTCAGGTAGATTACAAAATTCCCCGCCTAGATGGGAGATTGGTGTCACATGACCGCCTAAGCTTATCGACATGGGAATGATGATGATGATATCTACCCAGAGAGCATTTGTTACCTTATCTCTGTCACAGAACTAGATAAAAGTGAGTACCTGGTAAATACATTGATCCTCTCCCAGTGAAGACAAGAAGAATCCAGCGACCAGGAGCAGTGTCAGTTGGTCTCCTTGACCCATGTTAGAGACAGCAGCAAATCTGTCAATCAGAAATTGTATTCATCGTGTTAATAACTTCATTGAACTTCCGGTCCCTAACATGGCGGTTAGACATTGAATCGCTACGGCCTCTGGAGTATTCATCCTTGTGGATGCGGTTTGCATTCACATTTTCCTCATGTTGGACTGGTAGTATATGGTTCCGTCGCGCTGCTACTGAGTGGGTGCTTGGCGCGACTCTGTGAGCTGTGAAATTCATGTGGAATTCGTTTACATCTGTCCGCTTTGTTTGTACTGCGATCTGCATGTTCGGAACAATGGATACCGGCTGTTGGTGAATTTACTAGTTTGCTTTTTCGGTTTACGAGTGCATTTTTCAGGAGACTCATGGGAGTCGACGCTGGAGCTACGGAATTCGGGCTTTGTGCGTCGCTTTCGGTGGGTCGCATACGGAAAGATGCCGAGCCAAATGAGAAAACCCGGGTCAATGAAGTCATTATGGGTCCATCAACGATGAACTGTAATTTTCGTGGATGACTTTTGTGTTGGCATTCTGGCGGCGGCATTATGCACAGTGTACATGTGCGGGCTGTTGGATTGCCGAGACTCCTGTCTGTTCCACTTTTTACATTGAATAGTGAGGAGCATTTTGTGTGATATTCACTATCACAGGAACGGAGCGTAATGGGGACGACCCGTTTCCGTGAAGTTGGAACCTCGACTAATTGACTAACTAATAACCTCATTAACATCTACCGTTATAATTGACTGGCATTTTGCCGTCTCGACAGACGATGGTTCGTAAAATGGAGTTATACCTCTCCACAACAAACAACAACAACAACAACAACAACAACAACAACAACCGGTCTGTCATTTAGATCCATGGCTTTACCAAATCAACAAGATGACTCTCTCGACCTGCCTAGTTTAATACAGAGGAAAGATAACACTAAAACCTCTGAAACAAGACATGCCCCAGAAGCTTCCTGATCAGCAAAGCAGTACTCGAACTGTCTGTCGGAGCTTCCATCCTAGACCAGTTGAAGACCAGGGCTTAGGGTCTGGCCTACCTCGTCATGACATTTAGTCTATGCGTTACATTTCTTCTGACTAGATTAAGGTGTGTACCCTCCACATTTCGCTCCTCCAAAACCGTTGACACAATGGGAAGTGTCGGGTTTGGTGAGCTCCTTCCAACTTTCGTGGCTCAGAGATCGCATGTAGTACACTACAGTATACTGTCGCACGGTAGCTCAGTCATATCTGGCTAAGACCCAACATTCGGTGCTAACAGATAGACTGAGAGAAAGGGGGAGAAGACTTTGAGAGAGAGAGAGAGAGAGAGAGAGAGAGAGAGTGAGAGAGAGAGAGAGAGAGTGAGAGAGAGAGTGAGAGAGAGTGAGAGAGAGAGAGAGAGAGAGAGAGAAAGAGAGAGAGAGAGAGAGAGAGAGAGAGAGAGAGAGAGAGAGAGAGAGAGAGAGAGAGAGAGAGAGAGAGAGGACGAGAAGATAGAGAGGACGAACGAAAATTACTTAAGTGTCTGCTATGAAACTGCCATGCGTGACAAAGGGAGAATATTACGCATTGCACGATAGAAGTATATATACGTGCATTAAAATATATTTAAAAAAAAGAAAAAGAATAAGAACAACAACAAGCGGCAGCAGCACCAGCAGCAGTTGGTGTTAAGAAAAATCCAAACTGAAGCAGGACCTTCGAAACAATATGCAATAGAAATAAAATACACTCTATGTTGACAAAACTGCGTGTAAATAACCAATGCAAACTCTATACACTGATGTCATTTCAACGTAGATATAACAGTGATACACATGCGAGCTGACAGAGAAGAGAGCATAATTGTGAGTATAGATAAACAGATATGAACACTGAAGCATAGGACGAAAAATTATGTTGTCGTGCACCACGCAAGTAAAGAGGTAATAACGCCTTACCCTCAAATTGTCAGATAACACAACACAGGAAAAAGGCTTGTATTCAAAACCAGAGTTTGCCGTCTTCACAAACTAGCAATCATGTATAGCAACATAAATGTCTGTAATGTGTTGTTGTTCTGCTGTGTTGTGTAGGTACTAACAACTAAAAATAATGTAAAATAACAAATCAACACATTATAATGCTTGTATGTCATCTCTTATCAGTTTACGAAGCTGTCTGGTGCCGCATGTTAATTAAAAGATACATTTTAAACAATGTTGTAAGTCACGTGTGGCTTCATGGGATTGTATACGTCACATGTAAACACTATCTTGAAGCGTCTAGCCAGGGATGTGTATTTTGCTTGCACTATACAACACCTGCTTCTCTTTACACACAGAAGACACATACGATATGTTGCACGATGTATTGCCTGGCATTTCTCGCTGGCCGGGTCTGTAGCGAAGGGCTTATGAACGCAGGTCGTAATCCCGTATTTCACGTTCGAAACACAGCTACAGGCTATTTTGGCATCACACCACGTTGCGTTAGTTTTCATATAATGGTATGAGTGCCGGTGGTTTAGACAGCAAAAGCAAACTACTGAACGTAAACTTGCCAAGAATTCACAAATAATATTTCGCTGCACCTCGTCAAGTGCATCATGCAGGGTTATATATCATACGGAGAGAAGAAGCCTG
This sequence comes from Cepaea nemoralis, assembly GCA_014155875.1. NCBI lineage: Eukaryota > Metazoa > Mollusca > Gastropoda > Stylommatophora > Helicidae > Cepaea > Cepaea nemoralis. The sequence continues at coordinate 52,625 of JACEFZ010024601.1, read as the reverse complement.
GGTCGCTTAAAACAGTCGCGTAAAAGCCGACAGGGTCGACATCATTGCACCGGAATTTTATCCCATATGGCTCAGTCTCTTTCCGCTGCGAACTGCTGGAAGCGTCGCACAAAGCACGAACTCCGTAGCTCCAGCGACGACCACCAGGAGTCTTCGAAAAAATGCACTCTTGAACCGAAGGCCCACGCACCCAGAATCGAACACACAACCTTCGGAGGCCGAGTCAGACGGCTTGACCACTTCGCTACGTAGTTCCCCGCCTGGGTTAACGTTGCTACCTGGGCAAGTGCATGAAACCGTCTCATGAAGTGAAGTGTCGAATACAGCGAGCTTTGACGAGATTATAGAGATGGGATTACAAACCATGCTGTCGACAAAATTGCTACACACAAACACATTTAGCTTACGTAACACAGAGAAAACAGTATGCTGGGAGTTGAAACAGTTGGGAAACACATCATGATATAGGTATTAGTTTGGTTTTGGTTTAAACTATCAGATGGCAGACGAGATGAGAAGGGTATGATCGCTGACGCCTGTTTGAGGCCATAAACATCAAGAAGAATGTTAAAACAGATGCTGTAGCCAAGATCCTATTAGAATGTTAAAACAGATGCTGTGGCCAAGATCCTATAGAATGTTAAAACTGATGGTGTAGTCAAGATCCTATTAAAATGTTAAAACAGATGCTGTAGCTAGAATCCCTTTAGAGTTTTCCAGAATTGCAACTCACTTCTTCCTCTAGTCCATGCCGCATGATGTTGGTAATCATGTCTGCCCATATCCATCTGTCTCGTGTGCTGTCCATCTTCTTGTAGGCCGTGCCATGTAGTGTTGGTGATTATGGCTGTCCATAGACTTCTGTCTCGTGTACTGCCAATCTTCTTATAGTCCATGCCGTGTAGTATTAGTGATTGTGTCTGTTCACAGCCTTCTGTCTCATCAATCATCTCTGACACCGATGTTTCTCCATGCTATGATATCGAACTGTCCTGAATCGTCTCTATTGGCCTCCCCCAGACTCTACTTCCCTGCAGCTTTCCCGTTGTGAAGACACACTCCCGCTGCTCACTTCTCATTACATGCACAGTAAACGCCGTGTATCAATTTCTTAAAGCAACATATACTTTTCTAGTCTTATTAGCCTCGTACAGGCATTCTAAAATTATCAACTTGGTTAAGGATTTTCCCTTCTATTTCTATGTCACAAAATGGTGACACCAAAATGTGACATAGAAATAGAAGGGAAAATCCTTAACCAAGTTGATAATTTTAGATACCTAGGGGCATTTATAACATCAGATGGAAGATGTGCAACAGAGATTAGGAGCAGAATAGGGCAGGCAAAAGCCGCTTTTCAGAAAATGAAGAGTATCTTATGCAATAAGTCACTATCACTGAATGTAAGAAAGAGAGTGATGAAATGCTATGTAGAACCAGTTTTGCTGTATGGCAGTGAATCTTGGAATGTAAATGAACAAATTAAGAAGAAATTAGAAGCAACAGAGATGTGGTTCCTAAAACGAATGTTGCGAATTCCTTGGACTGCCAGAGTAACTAACGACGACTGCCTGAAACAGGCTAACGAAACTAGAACATTATATACAACCATAAGACAGAGACAAACAGCTTTCCTCGGTCATGTGATGAGAAGAGAGGCATTGGGGAACATCGTAACAACTGGAAAGATCGAGGGGAAGAGAGGCAGAGGTAGACCAAGAGAAGTGATGCTGGATGGATTGAGACGGTGGCATGGAGGAATATCAGCAGCAGAGTTGATCCATGAACGCCTACGCCAGCCGGCACGGCACTTGATGATGATGACAGGCATTCATTGTTTGTTACTGCGAAAGGTAAGCTATATGATTTGTTTAGATTTAAACAGTGTCTTACTTTCAAGGTCCATAGATTATTTGGTTATAGCAGCAGTACAAACTGTTCCTGCATACGTCATCAGAAGTAACCAGTCAGCGGGCAAGTAACAGCCTCAGAATAATGCCAACACATCCAAGAATTGCACAATGACAACAGGCAATGAGAAACACGGGGTGGCCAACTGCTGCAACAGTCGTCATCAAGTATATCAGAGACACAAGCACCAACTTGTGAGCACCAGTTTGTGAGCAATCTAAAATAACTGCGAAACCCCACAGTTGTGAATATTTCAACAGGTTGTCACATCAGCATAAACAAATGTGAATATTTCAACAGGTTGTCACATCAGCATAAACAAATGTGCAGAAGTATGAAGCATGTCTGAAAGTACTGGTCCAGTATGTATCCAGTCAGACAATGGTCCATCACCATCATCATCATCATCATCATTATCATCGTCATCATCATCATCATCATCATCATCATCATCATCATCATCATCATCATCATAATCATCACATATTTCATCCTGTGGACAGGTCGTGGGGCATCCTAATCATTGCATTCCAGATTATCTGTCGGTTCCGACTAGTGTGCGTATCTTTTTTTAAATGAGGGAAAAAAACTGTCCTCCTTTTCTTCGTTCCTCTCGCCCTAGACCATGTGATGTGCTGTCATATCACTCTCCTACAACATGCGACGTGCTGTCATATCACCGACCTATTGCAAGACAATGCTTCGGGACAATACATTGTTGTTATTATTAGTAGTAGTAGTAGTGGTGGTGGTAGTAGTAGTAGTAGTAGTAGTAGTAGTAGTAGTAGTATTAGTAGTAGTAGTAGTAGTAGTAATCGTAGTTTTAGTAGTAGTAGTAGTAGTCGTAGTAGTAGTAGTAGTAGTAGTAGTAGTAGTAGTAGTAGTAGTAGTAGTAGTAGTAGTAGTAGTAGTAGTAGTGGTGGTAGTAGTAGCAGTAGTAGTAAAGTAGTAGTAGTAGTAGTAGTAGTAGTAGTAGTAGTAGTAGTAGTAGTAGTAAGTAGTAGTAGTAGTAGTATTAGTACCATATTTATTATTGCTATCATTATTATTACTACTCTATTATTATAATTATAATTATTATTATTATTATTAGTATTATTATTGCTGTTATTATTATTATTATTATTATTATTATTATTATTATTACCTCAACCCAAAGACATAGTGAAAATCACAACTTTTATCTTCACATAGCAAAAACAAAGATAATGCATAAAGAAAAAACTACTATGAAGAAAGAAATATATGTTAATGAGGAAAGATTGGAGGTTGTGGAAAATTTCGACTATCTTGGGTCATTGATTACCAACAATGATGACACATTGCAAGAAATTAAACGACAACTACCAATCGCTCTTCAAAGACGAAAACAATTGAATAAGTTATGGAGAGGTAGAGACTCCCCCGATGGTGTTTCCACCTTGTCGTGGTGGGGGAGCTTGAGCTTCTCAATGACCCTGAGAGCTATGCCGGCGGTAATGTAGCTGCCAGCAGGGCCTCCCAAGCCGGACAGGTCAAAGGGTAGAGAACAGACAAAGAGAAACACCCTGGTCGTTCAGGTTGGGGGTTGAAGCGTGGGGTTAACATCCCCACCTTTGTAAAAACCATTTTGTTACGAAACAGATACATGAGCCTCGAATTCGGACTGACTTATTTGGACATCGACCTTGGAACGTTAAAGGACTTTTGAGATTTGGAACATGGAATGTACAGACTACTATATCGAGCTGGAGCGGCTGAAGAACTAACCCGGGAGCTGGTTGAATATAAAATGGATATAACAGCAATTCAAAAAATTAGGTGGTCAGGAGAGGGTACTTTAGAGCAAAATCGAATGATTATAATATATGGAGGAAACACCCAAAATAAACATGAATTAGGAACAGGATTTGTCATCAAAAAAGAGTTATGGGGGAACGTTCTAAACTTTAAAGCTGTTAATGATAGGATTATTAAATTACGAATAAAAGGTAAATGGAAAAATATAACGATGATTAATGTACATGCACCTACTGAAGAGAAAGAAGATGATATTAAAGAAGACTTTTATAATGATCTGGAAGATGTCATAGAAGAAACTCCCAAATAGGGCATCCTGATTGTGCTGGGAGACTTCAACTCAAAAATAGGTAGAGAGCAAACTCATAAAAAAGTTGCCGGTATGGAAAGCCTACATACAATTTCAAATGATAATGGATGGAGAGTCATCAACCTAGCAGAAGCCAAAGGACTGCAGATCAGCAGTACCAGACTACAAAGAAAGGATATACACAAACAAACTTGGAAATCATGTGAAAAGAGAACCTATAATCAAATAGATCACATTTTAATTAACAACAAAATTCATCAAACATACAACAAGTTAGAAGCTATAGAGGAGCTGAGTGCCGCAGCGACCACTTCCTCGATGGGGCAAAATTTAAAATAAAGCTTAAGAGAGCTTTCTATGCTAAACTACAAAGGTTACACCCAACATATAACAGAGAAAAATTACAAGAAAGTAAAGTCAAAGAGAAATTTGCAGATGAAATAAAATGTAAACTTGAAATTCTACAAAACCCGTTGGAGGAAGGCGTTGACCAAACTTGGTTGAACATCAAGAATACAATTCAGTCTACCGCGGAAGAATGTCTCGGTGTGTTAACCATGCATAGAAAGAACAGATGGTTCAATCCAAAATGTGAAGAAGCAGTCATTAGGAAAAAGAATGCCAGACAGCTATGGCTAAATGACATCAACAACATCCAAAAGGAAGAGCAATATAGAAATGAATGTAAAGAGGCTACAAAAATAGTTCGACATCAGAAGCGAGAATATATGAGTAATATAATCAAAGATATGGAAACTAATCACCAGAAAAATGAATCCATAAAGTTTTTTAAAGAACTGAAGTCAATGAAACGAGGGCACCAACACAACACATATGGTTTAAAAGACAAAAATGGGAATATGATAAATACCAATGAGGAAATATGCAACACATGGAAAGAATACTTTGTTGAATTACTAAATTGTGAAGCTCCAAGTAACACTTTCCTACAGGAAGAGGTTCTAACATGTGAACCACAAATTGAAGAACCTTCATTTGAAGAAATCCTATATGTAATCACACGACTTAAAAACAATAAGGCAACTGGGGCTGATGGAATTGCTGCTGAATTTATAAAGGCGGGTGGCCATGCATTACATCTAAAGCTATACGAACTAATAATAAAAATCTGGAGGACAAAAGAATTACCCCATGACTGGAAAGAGTCATTATTGATACCTATCTTTAAGAAAGGAGACAAGTTCCAGTGTGAAAATTATAGAGGAGTATCACTACTGTCCATAAGCTATAAGATACTATCCGCAGTACTACTAAATAGACTAAAACCATATTCAGAATACATACGAGGTGACTACCAGGCGGGTTTCAGACAAAAAAGATCAACAATAGATCAGATATTTATCTTACGACAAATAGCCGAGAAAAGTTGGGAATATAAAAGAGATCTCCATAACATTTTTGGGGATTTTAAAAAGGCTTATGATAGTGTCCATAGGAATAGTCTGTGGAATGCTATGCAGAAATTTGGAATACCAAGGAAGTTAATCAACATGCATGGAAGATACTTATAATATAGTAACATATAAAGGCAGAAAATCAGACCCCTTCCAAATAACATCTGGCTTGAAACAGGGTGATGCACTATCGCCGTTACTCTTCAATCTGGATCTTGAGAAAGTTGTAAGGAAGGTAAAGGAGGAATGTGCTATTGGAGGAACATCCAAACTGCTTGGTTATGCAGATGATATAGATATTATAGGGGACAATGAACAAAAGACATTGGAAGTATTGACTCACTTAAAGGAAAAAGCCCAACAGATGGGGCTGGTTATCAACCAAGATAAGACAGAATATATGGTAATTTCAAGAGACGGAATGGCTAAAAACTCTGACCACATACAAATAGATAATATGACCATTAAAAGAACGGAAACATACAAATACCTGGGTACAATCTTCAACTGCTCCAACATCATAAGGGAAGAAATACATACTAGAATCAATTCTGGAAATAAGATATACTATGCACTACAACATCTACTAAAATCAAAGGCGCTATCTCGTAACACCAAGATCCCAATATACAAAACACTGATCAGACCAGTTGTGCTATATGGCTCTGAAACCTGGAGTACAACGAAAGGAGACGAAGCCTTGCTGCAAACCTTTGAGAACAAAGTTTTAAGACGCATCTTTGGACCCATTAGGGAAACACAAAGTGGAGAGTGGAAAAGAAGAAGTAACAAAGACATTTATGATCTGTTTAAGTCCCCGCTAATCACTGGTGTCATGAAGGCTAATAGACTACAATGGCTGGGGCATATAGAAAGAATGGAATATAATAGGGAAACAAAACTCGCTTACACTCAGGAAATAAATGACCGTAGACCTTGAGGTAGACCAAGAAGACGGTGGGGAGATAATATATATACAGACCTACAAGCACTTGGAATCAACGACTGACAAGAGAAGGTCAACCAGAGAGACGAATGGAGACGGATTGTATCTGCAGCAAAGAACCTCAATGGCTCGGAACGCTGCTGAAGAAGAAGAAAAGGTAGAGACAGAACTACAAAAATTAGATTTTTAAGAGCATGCATCTTTCCCATTGCAACATCTCCCTGTGAGACCTGGACACTTAGGAAACAAGCTGAGAAGCTCATAAATGCCTTTGAATATAAATGTTATATACGGGTTCTAAGAATATCTTGTGTAAAGAATAGAACAAATGCATCCATACTTCAAGAGCTAAATATTGAAGAGGGTTTGCTATTAAAGAGGATAAAACAAATACAATGAATATATTTTGGTCACTTGAAACGTCATGAGAGTTTGGAGAGAACAACAATGGAAGGATATATGCCTGGGAAGAGCAAGAGAAAGGCCAAACAGAAGATGGGTGCAGGATGTGGCGGATGATCTCCAGATGGGTGTATCAGACGCGGGACATCTTGCTAATGATCGAGAGGTTTTCCGGAAGGTTGTTATGGCAGCGAAGTTCTGCAAAGGATATGCTACTGAATGAATGAATGAAATACTATTACTACTACAAGTATTATTATTATTATTATTATTATTATTATTATTATTATTATTATTTTCATCTCATCTCATTATGTTCCTCTTGTACCTTGCGGTGTCGAGGTGAAGTAAGAGCAGCTATTATTATTATTATTATTATTATTATTATTATTATTATTATTATTATTATTATTTACATTGGTAGAACTGTGCTTGTGTGTTCCATAATTAAACCCCCTCCCGGTGTCCCCCAACATTGCATCCCCTATTGTTGCTTCATGTCTCAGTGTGTGACCGAACCTCCAGTCTTTGCTGACTTTCAGAGACCGTCTGTATTCTGTTATATTTTCACCACGATGCTCATGCGTTAATTGTTAAGTTTAAAAGACATTTGTTATGACAGCAAATAACCTTGACTGCAGTTTACCAATTCTCACAAGAAAGTGCATAACCCGCTGGATAATCAAGGATGAAAATACTAGAGTAAATTAATAAGTAAGTCACAAATGGCCGTAGAAAAATAACTGAAGATGATAACAATTTGAACCCAGTTTTTTTTTTTTTTTTTTTTTTTTTTTTTTTGGGGGGGGGGGGGGGTAAATTTATTTTAATATACATACATTGTCTCTTTATTTCTCAACATAATTTCCACCAACATTGATGCACTCATCCCATCGTTTTATCAGGCTTCATAAACCCGCTGCATAGAACTGCGTGCTCTGTTCTCTAAACCACGTTTTCACTTCACATTCAACTTCGGCGTCATTCGCGAAATGTCTCCCGCCAAGGTGGGTGTCCTGTTTATACTGACAAATGTTTGTCCCGTAAAGCGGTGCATACTTCGGTAAAAAACGTTTGAGGGCCAGTCATTAAGTAAGTCACACAGTTCTGTGGGATGACTGATAAATGAAAACAGGGCACGCAGTCCCAAGCAGCCGGTTTTGGAGGACTAATAAAACGATTCAATGTTGGTGGAAATTATGTTGAGAAATAAAGGGTCTATGTATGTATAAACATAAACTGGTTTCAAGTTGTTATCATCTTTAGGTATCTTTCTACAGCCATTTGTGACTTACTTATCAACTTACCCTCGTATAAAGTGCGTAAACTGTTGAATAACCGAGGATGAAAATATAAAGTGCGTAAACTGCTGGATACCCCAGGATAAAAATATAAAGTGCGTAAACTGCTGGATAAAAAAACAAGGGTGCCTATATAAAGTGTGTAAACTGCTATGATACCAAGGATTTCAATATAACGTGTGTACACTGCTATGATACCAACCCATTTTCAATTCTGTGCCACACGTTTTCGCAGCTGGCCTAGTCACATTTCCTGCCCCACATGTAAATATCAGGTTGTGCATCATAAGTGATAGGTCGTGTGCTTGTGTTCCTGTCGTTGTTTATCTGTGTTGTCTTTGACAAAGATTCTTAGAATCGAAACGTCTGTGTGTCTATTGTATGCGTTCGTGTGTATTTTATCTTATTTTATTATTCATTTTTATTATATTTATTGAGTGCTTCTGATTTCGGATTTTTCACCTGTATTTCGCGACACGTGGATCTCCTTGTAAGGTATGTGCAACGTTTGTTAATGTTTAGTTCGTTTTTTCTCGCAGGAATTTAAAATACCTATTTGTTTCCATTTCATATTGTTATATCCTGCTGCAGCCGCTGCTTTTTCTCTCTATTCCATATGATACCAAGGATGTCAATATAACGTGTGTAAACTGCTATGATACCAAGGATGTCAATATAACGTGTGTAAACTGCTATGATACCAAGGATGTCAATATAACGTGTGTAAACTGCTATGATACCAAGAATGTCAATATAACGTGTGTAAACTGCGATGATACCAAGAATGTCAATATAACGTGTGTAAACTGCTATGATACCAAGAATGTCAATATAACGTGTGTAAACTGCTTGGAGACCAAGGATGCCAAAATAAAGTATGTAAGCTGCTTGGAGACCAAGGATGCCAGTTTAAAGTGTGTAAACTGCTTGGAGACATAGGATCTCAATGTAAAGTGTGTAAACTGCTTGGAGACATAGGATCTCAATGTAAAGTGTGTAAACTGCTTGGAGACATAGGATCTCAATGTAAAGTGTGTAAACTGCTTGGAGACATAGTGTCACCGCCTCACCTTTATCGGTCCACACGTGTCCCAATCCGACACGGGTGGTAACTCTGTCCGAGTTCCCCGTGGACCCCGCAATAGGCGGGCCACGTCAGTGTCCACGGAACCATGGACTCAATGACCAGTCCTTCGAGAAGGCTCTAGATTACTCGGGCCTTGAGTGACTCACTTCTATCCCTTGGGCTGGAGTTGCAGCCCTTTAATTAATACCGGTAAAGGTGAGGCGGTGACACATAGGATCTCAATGTAAAGTGTGTAAACTGCTTGGAGACATAGGATCTCAATGTAAAGTGTGTAAACTGCTTGGAGACATTGAATCTCAATGTAAAGTGTGTAAACTGCTTGGAGACCTGGGATGCCAATATAAAGTGTGTACATTGCTTGGAGACCAAGGATGCCAATATAAAGTGTGTACGCTGTTTGGAGACTAGATGTCAGTGTAAAGTGTGTACACTGATGGACACCCACGGTTGTCACTATAAATTGTGTATACTGCTTTGGAGACCAAGAATGCCAACATAATGTATGTAAACTGCTTGGAGATCAAGGATGCCAGTTTAAAGTGTGTAAACTGCTTGGAGACATAGGATTCTCAATGTAAAGTGTGTAAACTGCTTGGAGACCTGGGATGCCAATATAAAGTGTGTACATTGCTTGGAGACCAAGGATGCCAATATAAAGTATGTACGCTGTTTGGAGACTAGATGTCAGTGTAAAGAGTGTAAACTACTTGGGGCCAAGGATGCCAATGTAAAGTGTGTACACTGATGGAAACCCACGGTTGTCACTATAAATTGTGTAAACTGCTTGGAGACCAAGGCTGCCACTCTAAATTATGTAAACTGCCTGAGAAACCAAGGATCCAGATATCTGAATAACGAAGAAACAAACAATAGATTGCACGATTTATTGCCTGGCATATTTCGCTGCATCTCATCAGGTACATACTGCAGAAATCACACAACTTACGTGAAATTAACTAGATAAATCCTTCAAGTTGAAATATACACAATTCCGCACAGTAATGTCGATTGTCTACCACGGTAATTTTAAGCTGACTAACATGTCTTTCTGTTTACACAATTCTGGCTTGCGTTGATAGATCATAATTGCTTCTGCAAATTTTAACAAGCGAGTATTCTGTGTTCTAAACAACACGCGAAATGCAGTCTCTCTGGACACAACATGGCGACTGGCGACAATGTGCCTGCCGATTGAAGACGCCGGGAGCTTCCGGTGTGTCGGCTCCTCGTGGCTATCATCTCCTGTGTGTTGTATCTTGTTGACCCATTGAGGTATGTGTTCTGACACCCGTTTGTTAAGCTGTCTCTCCGTTCGGCCAATGTAAACGGCCTGGCATCTACATGTGAATTGGTAAATACAATTGTTTGTGGCGTACAGAGGAACAGGCTCTTTGACTGTTGGTGTAGGAATGGGTACGGTTTACATCTAATGACTGGAGTTGCCGCACAGAATGTTCGACCTACTGCTGTAGTAAGCCGGTCTTGTAGACGTTGCATTACGTCATCCCCTCGAAGTTTGCGGCCCGAAAAAGGATATTTTTAAGAAGCCATTAACGAGGGGTTCACTTATGTTCTGATATGTGTTTTGCCATGCGGTCTTGGGAAGATAATGTGGTGATTTCCCCTTGCCTTCCACATTCACATGGTGGTCTTTTACCTCTACCTTTAACAGCCATTTCCGACTGTAAGGACAAGTGAGTGCCCTGCTCAGCTGCAGAGTTGTCCACTTATTCCGGTGGATACTCGGTCCCCAGAGCTGTGTTAGCCACACCGTGGTGTGTTTCTATCCTCTACCGCGGGGAGGTGCAGTTGGGATTTTCCTTTCCTAAAGTTATGGTCTATGACCAAAACCCTCCATTACTTTTAGAGGATACATGGGTGACACAATGAAATAAATTTAAAGACGAATATCTATTGCTCTCTTCAAAAACTAAACCAACTGAATAAAATGTTGCGTGGAACAGATAGACCTAAAAGAATTAGACGTTTCAGAGCATGCATCTTACCCATTGCAACATACCCAACATACCTGGACACTTACTAAACAAGCTGAACAGCGCACACATGCCTTTGAATATACATTTTATAGACGGGTTCTAAGAATATCTTCAATACAGAAGAGTTAAAAATACATCCATACGGCAAGATCTGAATACTGAAGAAAGTTGGATACTAAAGACGATAAAACAAAAGAAATTTGAAATATGTTGGTCACTTGAAACATGATGAAAGTTTGGAGAGAAAAATAATGTATTGGTATATGCCCGAGAAGAGAGGAAGAGGAAGGCCAAAGAGAAGAAGGGTGCAGGATGTGGCAGATGATCTTCAGACGAGTGTATCGGACGCAAGGCATCTTGCTTATGACCGAAAAGTTTCCCGGAGGGTTGTTATGGAAACGAGGTTCTGCGAAGGACACGCTATTGAATGAATGAATGAATCTCATTAAGATTTACAGCGAGACAATATTCTATAACTTGAAACATCTTTAAGAAGATAAATTATAAGTGAAAACGTTCCAAAATACTCCAGTGACACAGTTTTAGCAGAGTCAGAAAGTAGTCTGCAGACCATTTCAAAGAATAGAAATAACAGCTGCATCAGGATATAACAAATAAAACAGTTACGCATTTGTAATTCCTGAAGAAAAAGTGAGAGAAAATAAGTAGGGACACAGTGCATATACATTACAACACAACGGCAAATGTAAATCACAGAGGCAAGGGAGGGGATAAAATAAGCTATACTAAGAGACAACGAATCGACGTTTCAATTATAATAATCTTCCTCATGAAGAACACAAACAGATCAAAAGAAAAACATGAAATTAGAAAATGTAGTACAATTAAATCATAAACAGAAAACTTCTATGTAAAATATAAATCCATCCAAATGAGTAGAGTTCGATCTCATGAACATCATGCCGACAGGCAACTGTGCTAGCCATAGAACTACCGACTGTGCCACTGGCAGATTATCATGATCTGTTGTGACCTCAGGGACTACCTAGAGTGCTAGCCATAGAACTACCGAGTGTGCCACTGGCAGATTATCATGACCTGTTGTGGCCTCAGGGACTACCTAGAGTGCTAGCCATAGAGCTACCGAGTGTGCCACTGGGAGATTAACATGACCTGTTGTGGCCTCAGGGACAACCGGAAGCATCACGTTTCCATTGGAAGCTCAAACATCATGTGTTAATCGTTAGTCACTGCTCCAACTTCAGAGAAAAGAGTCACACCATAATGATCCTTTCCTGAGCTTGTGAATATCACAGACGATTCTCCCCCTCAATGTCCCATGTAAAAAGTAGAACATAGATCAGTCCCACCAAACTAACAGCACGCACAGGCATACTTGTATAAGGCCGCACAACACGCCGCCACTAAAATGATAGTTCATCGTTGGTGGCAAAGGCAGTCACTAGAAAACAAGCAGTTGCATACATATTACTGAATCGTGGTCTTGATGTATGGTGTCCGACTCGAGTGCTGGAGGTCCTGGGTTCAAGCCCCGGTGAAGACCGGGATTTTTTCACGTGGGCTTCTACTAATAGAATTTCCCCTGGTCTCTGGGTAGTGAGATCGGAAGCCCGTGTGTATTGTTGCGCACGTAAAACATACCTTGGCAGTTGAAAATAGAAAAAGAGTAGCCTAACGGCGATGCCCGGGCAAAATTTCGAGTTAAAAATCTACCCAAAGAATTTAAGGATCCTCGCCGGTGCTACGGAGTTCGTGCACTGAGCTGAGTTTCTCCAGACTCAGGTTTGAGTTAGGAGGAGAACGGAGCACTTATGGGTTACACCCGTATGCTGTGATGTTGATCCATCGACTAAACTAAACTACTGAATAAGGCAAAACCAGCTAGTTCAGATACCGATATGCTGCCATTGTCCTGAACACGCACTTCACAATACAAACAACCGCGGATAGATGGAAAAGCATATCACACGAAATCCACAGCTCACAGTGTCGCTCCACGAACTTTACTCAATAGCTGGCGACGGAACCACATCGTGTGTATGCATGGACAACACTTGCTGAAAGTTGTTAGCACAACATATACCCTGAGAAGGTGAATACCTCGTAAGGAAGTTGTGAAGGTACGAGTTTATGACTACGTGCAATAATGTACACAAGTGGCTGTGCTGTGTCCTGTTGGTTTAATAACAAATATAAAAACAAAAATAACGAGCGAATAGTAGCTACAAGCAGATGTGCATGTATTTTCTTACCTCGTGCGTCCGTGTGTGTGTGTGTGTGTGTGTGTTGTGTGCATGTGTATATTTGTGTGTGTGTTTGTGTGTGTGTATGTGTGTGTGTGCGGACAAACAAGCAAATGAGAAATGAAAGAAAACAAATTAAATAAATATGAAATGCCAACTTGTAATTATAAATTAACGAGATGAGACACAGTTAGATGCCATCATATCAAGAAATATAAGGCAAAAGCACCATCAAGTTAAATGGCTCGGTCATGTAAACAGATTGCCACAAGACAGTGACCCACTGAGAGCTCTAGCAGTTAAATACAAGGCATACAAGCTGAGATCACTTCACGGAAACGGAAAATCCATGCTATAACTGAAGTTGTGAATACCACCATGAATGAAGCATACATTAGGGATCGGAAATTGTGTCCTTTCTTAACTAGGGCAGAAAGACCCATGAGGATTAAAACAAGAAGAGAAATGGCGTGGTTTGTTTTGTGAACTTAACCAGGGACAGAAAGACGCACGAGGATTAAAACAAGAAGAGAAATAACGTGGTTTGCGTTGTGAACTAAACCATTGACAGAACGGCACATGAGGGTTGAAACAAGAAGAGAAATAACGTGGTTTGTGTTGTGAACTAAACCATTGACAGAATGGCACATGAGGGTTGAAACAAGAAGAGAAATAACGTGGTTTGTGTTGTGAACTAAACCAGGGACAGAACGGCACATGATGGTTGAAACATGAAGAGAAATAACGTGGTTTGTGTTGTGAACTAAACCAGGGACAGAACGGCACATGAGGGTTGAAACAAGAAGAGAAATAACGTGGTTTGTGTTGTGAACTAAACCAGGGACAGAACGGCACATGAGGGTTGAAACAAGAAGAGAAATAACGTGGTTTGTGTTGTGAACTAAACCAGGGACAGAACGGCACATGATGGTTGAAACATGAAGAGAAATAACGTGGTTTGTGTTGTGAACTGCACGTTCAGAAAACTCATGTTGCTGCCTTGTGCTTTGTTGATATAAGCTAGATTACTTAGTTCTGGACTTCGTTTAGATAACAGAGAATTAACATGTTATCTGTTTTGTTATTACTTTTCAGACAAATAACATAACTCAGATATCAGCTGGAGCTCTCCCTCCAGGCATAAAAGATCTGTTTATGGAAGAAAACCCATTAGAAGTGATTGATGACACTGCCTTTGATGCATCAAAGTCGTCTTTGCAATTCATGTTTTTCTCTGAAGCTCGTTTCACCAGATTTCCAGACGCTTTCCTTCATCTACAGTCATTAACAGTCCTCTCCATACGCGATACACTTATTCTAGACTGGAACGATCCAGTTATGAAAGCTATTGGTCCAAATCTACATTCGCTTGTTCTCGAAAATGTTGGGTTAACGTCCTGGCCAGAGTGGATGAGCTACTTTCAGAACCTCACGGAATTAAGTTTCAGCGTTAATTCTCTTTTGTCAGTTCCTGATGGTGCGTTTGATAAGCTGACAAACAATTTGGCAACCCTGTCTCTGTTTAATAACCGCCTTACTGCCGTTCCGAAAGCTCTGTCCAATTTGAACTCTTTAACATATCTCAAGTTACAGGGAAATAGTATCACAAATGTAACATGGGTGCCTCAATCTGCTAAATTGCAGGCCTTATTTGTGTTCAACAATAGCTTAAGAGATGCAAATGAGCTGAGCTACTCACTACGTCACTACGGAGACACATTGTCGGAGTTAGATGTGCACGATAATCAGTTGACTTCACTGCCTAACATTTCGTTTTTGACAAAAGTCGAGGGGCTGGACTTTTCCAGCAACCAAATGTCGGAATCCAGTAGTGGATCAGTACCGCCAACAATCAACACGTTAGACTTATCCCACAACAGTCTGTCCTACATCCCGATCTTTATGAAGACTTTGAGTAATAATTACGAGATGCTTCTGTCCTGGAATGCAGTAACACGGATTAAGGAATCTGACTTTTCGAAAACAATAACGGGAATTGATTTACAGTACAATCTGATATCACAGCTTCAGGACGACAGTTTCCCTCCAGATTCGAACATTGCATCCCTACAGCTCAACGGCAACCCTATCATGGCGATCTCCAGCCTGGCCTTGTCCAATCTACCGCGTCTGATGGATCTGAGCTTACAGTCGACACAACTGACCCGCTTGCCACTGCCCTTGGCTTCTCTGACCAGTGTCCGGCTTGTGGACTTCACAAACAACCCCGGTCTCGTGTGTACCTGTTTGGAGAAAGACTTGGGGTCGTGGGTCGCACATCTGCAACGGGATACACTTCTTGGTGACTGTGGGTCGACGAGTATTTACGACTTTTACTTGTTTCTTAGTCCACAATGCCCGGTGTAAATATATTTTAATGACAAACATATTGAACATCCATCATCATCTTCATCGGCATTGTGTGCCCTGTCAAATGGAGTAGGCGTTCTTGTCCCTCCACAAATCAAGGTCTTTTATATTCTGGATCAACTCTGCTGATGGTATTCCACCATGCCAGTGTCTCAGTCCATCCCGCATCATTTCTCTTGGTCTGCCTCTGCCTCTGCCCATCCTAATCTTCCCAGTTTTCACGATGTGCTCTATATCCCATCTTCTCATCACATGACCAAAGCATGATTGTTGTCTCTTTCTTACAGTAGTTTACAATGTTCTAGTTTGATTAGACTCTTCCAGGCAATCATTGTTATTTACTCTAATATTTCGAGTTATTCGCAATATTCGCTTGAGGAACCACATCTTCGTTACTTGTCATGATATTCTCCAATGATCCTCTTCTCATCACATGACCAAAGAAAGCTTTCTTATTGTTAAACATACTGTTCTAGTTTCATTAGCCTATTTCAGACAATCGTTGTTAGTTACTCTGGCAATCCAAGGAATTCAAACATTCGTCCCAGGAACCACATCTTTGTTGCTAAGTTCTTCCTAATTTACTTTCCAAGATTCACTGCCGTTCAGAAAAATGGGTTCTATACAACATTTCAGCACTCTTTTTCTTACATTAAACGCACTCACAAAAACACACACACAAACACATACGCTCACACACAACGCGCATACAAAACACACATAACACACACAACATACACTCAAAACACACAACACACACAATACACACATACACAACACATACAACATAAACACAACGCACACACAACACACACATACACACGCTCACATAACATACACGCAACAGACACACACAGGCACGAGTTTCAGCCGTAACAACAAGAACAAAACGATTACAGAAACATAACCTAAGAACACACATGTCTACTTCACTAGACGGTTTTGTGTTTCATCCGTCCAGTTTCTTAGACTTATTTTGTGTTTTTGTCTTCGCGCTCCGTTATAAGCTCAGCAGCAACACACACATTTTATTGATTGATTGGTTGTGCTTATATCTACAGATTGAACATGGTGTGATGCCAGTGATGATGGTAGTGGTTATGAGATAAGTAATATTGTACAGGTTGTAACAGAAGATACCAATCTTCCAGTGGTGGTAGACGTAGTCAAGTTGTACAGGTTGTAACAAAACTAATTATCGTAAATAATAAATGGTCAACTTGTATTGCGTATAAATGCTACAATAGATTCTAGAATGTGTTTGGCTGAATGGAGTGTGAATGACCTGCGAGACTGAGACCTTTGATGTCACGTCCATGTCGCCTGAGCCCTGGAATGTCCTCCATCTATGTCAGTCACGTTGCTGTAGAGACTGCTCACGCATATTATACTAATTATGAATGTGTGGTGTACCTAATGTAATAAATAACATCCGAACAACGAACTCATAAACTAACCATGTCGTTACATTAGAAAACAATGCTGCAGGGTATATACAGATTGATGGGTAAGACCTTAGACTTGTAAAATAAAAACATATATTGGAATCAACAAGCTGCCATAAAGATTGATAATGAAGTAGGTCAATATCAGCCTGTTAAGAGAGATGTGCGACAGGGATGTGTAATGTCTCCAGATCTGTTTTTTTTTCCTGTATAGAATGATCGAGGGGAATAGTGGCAGAGGAAGTCCAAGAGAAATGATGCTGGACGGATTAAGACGGTGGCATGTAGGAATATCATCAGTAGAGTTGATCCAGACCACCAAAGACCGAGATCTGTGGAGAGCAATGAACGCCTACGCCAGATGCCAGAGCACTTGATGATGATGATGATGATGATGATGATGATGATGATGATGATGATGATGATGATGATGATGATGATAGTAAAAATAGTTTCAAAGCTGTAGAAGTTATGAAAGGTGGGGAGACATTGGGGAACGTAACGTCTATAACATTAGTTATGCGGATTATACATTATTGATTGTAGACAGGGTCTGCAATATTTAGTAGATTCATTTGTTGCACACAGTGAACAGCTAGGGTTAGAATTAAATTGTAAGCAGACACATATTATGGTCGTCACTAGAAAGAAGAAAATATCACAATGTAATATACAAGTAAATAGGGATATTCTTAAACAAGTCAATTGGTACAATTATCTGGGACCAGTCATAACATGATCTGAGATGCCTTGAAGAGATAAGAACAAGAATCGCCATGGCGAAGGTAACCCTTTGTAAGATGAAAACATACTGACCAATAAAAAGAGAGTTGAGGTTCAGCATAGAACCTGTGAGTTTGTATGGATGTGAAGCGTGGACAATCAGCAGTGTCACATAAAAACTTGATAGTTTCGATCAATGACAGAAAGTCACGACAACTGTCTGCACACAGTCGGCATTTCTTTAATCTGTAGTTGCTCGAGAAGGGACAATAGCGCCATCCGTCTGAAAGGCGGTAGTCAGCCTTTGAAGTGATAGACGGTAATGTCTGGACAGACGTCGGATGGATCTTGTGATGTGGGAAATTATTCTCTGGTTCACAATCGGGCAAGACTTTTTGTTGTACGGGAACCAGATTCCCAGATGAAATCAAATAGACGGCGGTTGATCAGCAGCTAAAAAGAGGGAGAAGGTGAACTCGTAAGGAAGTTGTGAAGGTACGAGTTTATGACTACGTGCAATAATGTACACAAGTGGCTGTGCTGTGTCCTGTTGGTTTAATAACAAATATAAAAACAAAAATAACGATGCGAATAGTAGCTACAAGCAGATGTGCATGTATTTTCTTACCTCGTGCGTCCGTGTGTGTGTGTGTGTGTGTGTGTGTTTGTGTGTGTGTATTTGTGTGTGTGCGGACAAACAAGCAAATGAGAAATGAAAGAAAACAAATTAAATAAATATGAAATGCCAACTTGTAATTATAAATTAACGAGATGAGACACAGTTAGATGCCATCATATCAAGAAATATAAGGCAAAAGCACCATCAAGTTAAATGGCTCGGTCATGTAAACAGATTGCCACAAGACAGTGACCCACTGAGAGCTCTAGCAGTTAAATACAAGGCATACAAGCTGAGATCACTTCACGGAAACGGAAAATCCATGCTATAACTGAAGTTGTGAATACCACCATGAATGAAGCATACATTAGGGATCGGAAATTGTGTCCTTTCTTAACTAGGGCAGAAAGATCCATGAGGATTGAAACAAGAAGAGAAATGGCGTGGTTTGTTTTGTGAACTTAACCAGGGACAGAAAGACGCGTGAGGGTTGATACAAGAAGAGAAATAACGTGGTTTGTGTTGTGAACTAAACCAGGGACAGAACGGCACATGATGGTTGAAACATGAAGAGAAATAACGTGGTTTGTGTTGTGAACTAAACCAGGGACAGAACGGCTCATGAGGGTTGAAACAAGAAGAGAAATAACGTGGTTTGTGTTGTGAACTAAACCAGGGACAGAACGGCACATGAGGGTTGAAACAAGAAGAGAAATAACGTGGTTTGTGTGTGAACTAAACCAGGGACAGAACGGCACATGAGGGTTGAAACAAGAAGAGAAATAACGTGGTTTGTGTTGTGAACTAAACCAGGGACAGAACGGCACATGAGGATTAAAACAAGAAGAGAAATAACGTGGTTTGCGTTGTGAACTAAACCATTGACAGAATGGCACATGAGGGTTGAAACAAGAAGAGAAATAACGTGGTTTGTGTTGTGAACTAAACCAGGGACAGAACGGCACATGAGGGTTGAAACAAGAAGAGAAATAACGTGGTTTGTGTTGTGAACTAAACCAGGGACAGAACGGCACATGATGGTTGAAACAAGAAGAGAAATAACGTGGTTTGTGTTGTGAACTGTACGTTCAGAAAACTCATGTTGCTGCCTTGTGCTTTGTTGATATAAACTAGATAACTTAGTTCTGGACTTCGTTTAGATAACAGACAATTAACATGTTATCTGTTTTGTTATTACTTTTCAGACAAATAACATAACTCAGATATCAGCTGGAGCTCTCCCTCCAGGCATAAAAGATCTGTTTATGGAAGAAAACCCATTAGAAGTGATTGATGACACTGCCTTTGATGCATCAACGTCGTCTTTGCAATTCATGTTTTTCTCTGAAGCTCGTTTCACCAGATTTCCAGACGCTTTCCTTCATCTACAGTCACTAACAGTCCTCTCCATACGCGATACACTTATTCTAGACTGGAACGATCCAGTTATGAAAGCTATTGGTCCAAATCTACATTCGCTTGTTCTCGAAAATGTTGGGTTAACGTCCTGGCCAGAGTGGATGAGCTACTTTCAGAACCTCACGGAATTAAGTTTCAGCGTTAATTCTCTTTTGTCAGTTCCTGATGGATGCGTTTGATAAGCTGACAAACAATTTGGCAACCCTGTCTCTGTTTAATAACCGCCTTACTGCCGTTCCGAAAGCTCTGTCCAATTTGAACTCTTTAACATATCTCAAGTTACAGGGAAATAGTATCACAAATGTAACATGGGTGCCCCAATCTGCTAAATTGCAGGCCTTATTTGTGTTCAACAATAGCTTAAGAGATGCACATGAGCTGAGCTACTCACTACGTCACTACGGAGACACATTGTCGGAGTTAGATGTGCACGATAATCAGTTGACTTCACTGCCTAACATTTCATTTTTGACAAAAGTCGAGGGGCTGGACTTTTCCAGCAACCAAATGTCGGAATCCAGTAGTGGATCAGTACCGCCAACAATCAACACGTTAGACTTATCCCACAACAGTCTGTCCTACATCCCGATCTTTATGAAGACATTGAGTAATAATTACGAGATGCTTCTGTCCTGGAATGCAGTAACACGAATTAAGGAATCTGACTTTTCGAAAACAATAACGGGAATTGATTTACAGTACAATCTGATATCACAGCTTCAGGACGACAGTTTCCCTCCAGATTCGAACATTGCATCCCTACAGCTCAACGGCAACCCTATCATGGCGATCTCCAGCTTGGCCTTGTCCAATCTACCGCGTCTGATGGATCTGAGCTTACAGTCGACAAAACTGACGCGGTTGCCACTGGCCTTGGCTTCTCTGACCAGTGTCCGGCTTGTGGACTTCACAAACAACCCCGGTCTCGTGTGTACCTGTTTGGAGAAAGACTTGGGGTCGTGGGTCGCACATCTGCAACGGGATACACTTCTTGGTGACTGTGGGTCGACGAGTATTTACGACTTTTACTTGTTTCTTAGTCCACAATGCCCGGTGTAAATATATTTTAATGACAAACATATTGAACATCCATCATCATCTTCATCAGCTTTGTGTGCCCTGTCAAATGGCGTAGGCGTTCTTGTCTCTCCACATATCAAGGTCTTTTATTTTCTGGATGAACTCTGCTGATATTCCACCATGCCAGTGTCTCAGTCCATCCCGCATCATTTCTCTTGGTCTGCCTCTGCCTCTGCCCATCCTAATCTTCCCGGTTTTCACGATGTGCTCTATATCCCATCTTCTCATCACATGACCAAAGCATGATTGTTGTCTCTTTCTTACAGTAGTTTACAATGTTCTAGTTTGATTAGACTCTTCCAGGTAATCATTGTTATTTACTCTAATAGTTCGAGGTATTAGCAACATTCGCTTGAGGAACCACATCTCCGTTACTTGTCAAGCTGTTCTCCAATGCTTCTCTTCTCATCACATGACCAAAGAAAGCTGTTGGTCTCTTTCTTATTGTTAAACATACTGTTCTAGTTTCATTAGCCTATTTCAGACAATCGTTGTTAGTTACTCTGGCAATCCAAGGAATTCAAACATTCGTCCCAGGAACCACATCTTTGTTGCTTCTAAGTTCTTCCTAATTTACTTTCCAAGATTCACTGCCGTTCAGAAAAATGGGTTCTATACAACATTTCAGCACTCTTTTTCTTACATTAAACGCACTCACAAAAACACACACACAAACACATACGCTCACACACAATGCGCATACAAAACACACATAACACACACAACATACACTCAAAACACACAACACACACAATACACACATACACAACACATACAACATAAACACAACGCACACACAACACACACACACACACACACATACACACACACACACACGCTCACATAACATACACGCAACAGACACACACAGGCACGAGTTTCAGCCGTAACAACAAGAACAAAACGATTACAGAAACATAACCTAAGAACACACATGTCTACTTCACTAGACGGTTTTGTGTTTCATCCGTCCAGTTTCTTAGACTTATTTTGTGTTTTTGTCTTGGCGCTCCGTTATAAGCTCAGCAGCAACACACACATTTTATTGATTGATTGGTTGTGCTATATCTACAGATTGAACATGGTGTGGTGCCAGTGATGATGGTAGTGGTTATGAGATAAGTAATATTGTACAGGTTGTAACAGAAGATACCAATCTTCCAGTGGTGGTAGACGTAGTCAAGTTGTACAGGTTGTAACAAAACTAATTATCGTAAATAATAAATGGTCAACTTGTATTGCGTATAAATGCTACAATAGATTCTAGAATGTGTTTGGCTGAATGGAGTGTGAATGACCTGCGAGACTGAGACCTTTGATGTCACGTCCATGTCGCCTGAGCCCTGGAATGTACTCCATCTATGTCAGTCACGTTGCTGTAGAGACTGCTCACGCATATTATACTAATTATGAATGTGTGGTGTACCTAATGTAATAAATAACATCCGAACAACGAACTCATAAACTAACGATGTCGTTACATTAGAAAACAATGCTGCAGGGTATATACAGATTTGATGGGTAAGACCTTAGACTTGTAAAAATAAACATATATTGCAATCAACAAGCTGCCATAAAGATTGATAATGAAGTAGGTCAATATCAGTCTGTTAAGAGAGATGTGCGACAGGGATGTGTAATGTCTCCAGATCTTTTTTTTCTCCCTATATAGAAAGATCGAGGGGAAGAGAGGCAGAGGAAGACCAAGAGAAATGATGCTGGATGGATTGAGACGGTGGCATGGAGGAATATCATCTGTAGTGTTCATCCAGAACACCAAAGACCGAAATCTGTGGAGAGCCATGAACACCTACGCCAGATGGCAGAGCACTTGATGATGATGATGATGATGATGATGATGCTGATGATGATGGTGATAATAATGATGATGATGATGATGATGATGATGATGATGATGATGATGATGATGATGATGATGATGATGATGATGATGATAGTAAAAATAGTTTCAAAGCTGTAGAAGTTATGAAAGGTGGGGAGACTTTGGGGAACGTAACGTCTATAACATTAGCTATGCGGATTATACATTATTTATTGTAGACAGAATCTGCAATATTTAGTAGATGCAGTTGTTGCAGACAGTGAATAGCTAGGGTTAGAATTAAACTGTAAGCAGACACAGATTATGGTCGTCACTAGAAAGAAGAAAATATCACAATGTAATATACAAGTAAATAGGGATATTCTTAAACAAGTCAATTGGTACAATTATCTGGGAACAGTCATAACATATGATTTGAGATGCCTTAAAGCGATTAGAACAAGAATCGCCATGGAGAAGGTAACCCTTTGTAAGATGAAAAACTGACCAATAAAAAGAGAGTTGAGGTTTTGCATAGAACCTGTGAGTTTGTATGGATGTGAAGCGTGGACAATGAGCAGTGTCACATAAAAACTTGATAGTTTCGATCGATGACAGAAAGTCATGACAACTGTCTGCACACAGTCGGCATTTCTTTAATCTGTAGTTGCTCGAGAAGGGACAATAGCGCCATCCGTCTGCAAGGCGGTAGTCAGCCTTTGAAGTGATAGACGGAATGTCTGGACAGACGTCGGATGGATCTTGTGATGTGGGAAATTATTCTCTGGTTCACAATCGGGCAAGACTTTTTGTTGTACGGGAACCAGATTCCCAGATGAAATCAAAATAGACGGCGGGTTGATTCCAGCCAGTCTAAAACAGAGGGAGAAAACCAGATTCTGGACTGTCTAGCGTCTAGACTTTTGGGTGACGTCACTAAGCCCCGAATTAAAACCAGTTGAGGTAAACAAATTTGGGTTAGTCGACCAAAGTTATGAAGTGCCGAGGATCGGCGCAGTATTCCTAGTTGTGTTTATAGAGAGAGACTATAGTGTCAATTTGTTGATATATATATATCGGCGGACATCGATCCAGTCTGTGATTTTATAGTCTCCATCTACAACAGGAATAGCCATGTGGTATTCTATTAAACATATCTAACTTAGATTATTATTTGGAATAGAGTACAGTATAAGTGCGGTGATAGAAAGTATTATAGGAGTGTAACAGAGCAGGAACTCGCAAGACGTGTTGGTTTAATACAAATGCTGTTTATTTCTACATGATGACAAGTTAGGTTCTTCTCTAGTCAAAGGCCTGATGTTAACTGCCCTTGCCAACCTAATACGTCACGATTGAGCATCTCTCACCCTTTCACTCTCGATGCTCAATCGTGCTGTATCTATTTCCCACTAGATACTAACCAATATTCCCCTACTGTTACACCTCCCCATGTTAATTAAAGAATTTTTCCTATAAAAGGAAAAAATCTTTACTTCTAAACCCTTTACTCTATTCCCTCCTTTTCCTTATCTCTCACAGTTCTTCTAACCTTCCCCAAACCAACTCCATCTTAAGTAAATATTCTATTTCTTTCACTCTTTCCCCTGCTATATATCAACCCACTTCTTCTTCGTTTCTGGCCCTTCAAACATAACATATTTACATATAACCTTTAAATCTCAACTTTATACAACAAGAGAGAAGATGCTGGGCAATGTCATGTCATGGCATGGAGGACAAATACACGACAAAAGAGGAGATGCTGGACAATGTCACGTCATGGCACTGATGACAAATACATGACAAGAGAGGAGATGCTGGACAACGTCACGTCATGGCATGTAGGACAAGTACATGACCAGAGAGAAGATGCTGGACAATGTCACGTCATGGCATGGAGGACAAATACACGACAAAAGAGATGATACTGAGCACTTTCATGTCATGGCATGGAGGACAAATACACGACAAGAGAGAAAATGCTGGACTACGTCACGATTCTATATGTAACTTCCTTAATACAGCTCCCTCTGCTGTACAGCACACAAGTCACAGTCACAATGCGTGTTTATTTACCCCTTGAGGGAAATGTCGAAGCTAACCCAGCCGTAACCGGGTACCAGAAACTGTCCAGGCAGGTACACGCAGATCGCCGCGGGGTATAGACCACATGGCCTGTCGAGTGACGCTTCTTCCTATTACATTGTGGGATTGCGAACTATCTACCTGTCATGGCGTTGTCTGTCATGGCGTTGTCTTTCATGGCGTTGTCTGTCACTGTGTGACAGGGTTTTCCAGAAGTTAAACTTAGTTGCATGCCATTTACAGAACGGTGTAATCAATCTCCGCACCTGTTTGCTGCTTGTGATGTACTTGGAAATGTTACTTCAGTAGTTTACAATTGATTTCTGATCAGCTGATGCCTCATACCAACGAAATCATCTCAAGGCTGATTACTTTGAAATTTCCATTGACACGGTATGGTCATTCAACCAATCCGGTGTCGTTTAAACAATGAAGGTTGGCTGCAATGGATCTCCATCACTGAGTGTCTCTACCCTTGATTGTGCATTCTGTCAGACTGATGTTCGTCCATCTCTTCATTTTATCTTATCATTTGTATCGTTGTCTACCTCTTGCTAAATTGCCTTCAACTTTACACGCCAGAATGAATTTTATTAGAGTGTAATGTCTTTTAACGTGGCCGAAATATGTAACTTGTTTCTTTTAAATTTCTTTCATCAGCTGTCTTTTCAATCCCAGTCTGTATAGAACTTATGTATTTGATCGTTTCTGTTTCCATGAAATACGACACATTCTTCTGTACTTCTACATCTCCAGGGCCTCTATCGACTTTCTAACTGCTTGTTCATTGTCCAGTAATCCACGTCACATCTCAGTGTTAAATATACAAAACAATTTGACTATCTCAGTTTTAATGCGATGTTAATCTCTTAAGATGTTAATACTGATGTCATGATATTGAAAGCATTTTCGGTCATTCCTATTCTCTGTTTTTATGTCTACTTCACTTCTGCCATCATCTGTTATTGTCAAAGTTAATAGAAAATTGTTAAATGTTCTAGTATCTCCCCGTTTTCTCTAAAATGAAAGACAATTCGTTTCCTTGAGTTCTCTAAGTCTATCATTAACTAGTATATATCATACTTGTGTATAATGTGTTTTGCTTTGTGGAAAGTATGTTTCATTAGCTTAACGCACAAAATACAATATTTAGCTGTCATTGCATTTATCAAGGGATACAATCATGGACACAGTGTCATTATAGGCTACAAAGGGATATAATAATAACTTCTTGTTTTGTTTAATATCCGTAGTCTGTTTATTTAATTATATAATATATATATACAACCAGCTGGGAATCTGCTAATGAAAGATAACTATTAGCTATCAGAAGACAACAAATATTCGGAAATTTGTGTGTGTGTGTGAAATGAACGACGTGTGGTTTCTTTGACACATAATATCCTACTCCAATGTCTGTGTACAAGGCCAACACTATGTCAAATGTTATTTCATGTTGCTATATTGGGACTGGTCTTTGCAGCGCTTATTGTTTGAAAATATTTTTGGCAGGTGCACAAAGTGTGCCTTATAATAGATTACGGTTACTATTACAATTTCACGTTATGATATTTCAGTTACAAGAAAAGGTCATTTGTAGATTACACGCTGGCCAGAACAGTTGTTATATCAGATTAACATGGCAGCAAGAATACAACACAAAACAATTAATGGCCCACTAAAATACATTTTTTTTCTTATAGTCCATCCCTTGTGGTGTTAGTGATCACATCTGTTTATAATCTTCTCCCTATCGTGCTGCTAATCATATCTGATACTGATGATCCTACATGCCATGACGTGACATTGTCCAGTATCTTCAATCTTGTCGTGTATTTGTCCTCCATGCCATGACGTGACATTGACCAGCATCTTCTCTCTTGTCGTGTATTTGTCCTCCATGTCGTGACGTGACATTGTCCAGTATCTTCAATCTTGTCGTGTATTTGTCCTCCATGCCTTGACGTGACATTGACCAGCATCTTCTCTCTTGTCGTGTATTTGTCCTCCATGCCATGACGTGACATTGTCCAGTATCTTCAATCTTGTCGTGTATTTGTCCTCCATGCTATGTTGTGACATTGTCCAACATCTTCACTCTTGTCGTGTAGTTGCAAATTTTAATTGATTCAGTGCCAAATTACAATATATCGTCACATGTGACTTCCTATTTTCACAAAAATATCGCTAAACAAGGGTCAACGTGTTTTTTGTTTGTTTCGTAGTATCTTCCGCAATGTTAGTGATCCATGAACGTTAATTTTCAGGCCGTTACAATCAACCCCAGCATTTATGGACTGTTTATGATTTACTTTCTAGCGCTGTGGTGAAGGGGTTACAGGCGCAAATCGCAATCCCACATTCGAAACCCAGCTGCCGGCGATTTGAAGGCAGACCGCATTGCGCTGCTTTCATACAGGTATGAGTGCCTGTCGTTCAGAAATCAATGGTAAACTACTTGGCGTAGTCTTACCAAGAAATCAAAAAAAAAAAAAAAATAATTCTGTCAATGACTGAGACGTCCTAAAAAAGATAAGCAATTAACTAACTTGTGATTGACTAGGTAAGGAAAGATAAGTAGTTTGCCACTTCCGTCTGAACGGCCGATGCCGCATACCATATCATGTAAGTGGTAATCGTCCCCATCTCCTGCAGCTGATTTTCAGACCCTGGACTCGGTGTGTCGGGGAGCTTCCAAATGCAGTTTCAGTATCTCCTAAGCTACAGCACCGGTTGTTGTCTGTTTATAATTTAAAAAATAATAATCTCGAAGCAAGAGTGCCATGTGTCTGTGACGTATTAGGTCATTCCCATGTTATAGGCATGAATACACGGAGGAACAGGTAGCCAATATGTATCCCCTTTAACAGACGACGACCTCGGGCATCGAATCCCGGTCAAACCTCATTCATAGCGAAAACTCCTAGTGATCACACAATGACACCCGCGCTTAGATGCTTACAAACTGTTGAGAATAGCCCTTGGTCATAGGGTAGCAAACATGACGTCTAGTCTATTCAGACAATGGCCGACAAGTGACCGGATACGTTCGCAATGTGCGTTCCCACATTGCCTCGGCACCTGAACATCGACAATAGCAGATCATGTAAACCACTTCCCTGGCAAAGTTAGATAACCATCATACACAAGAATATATGTAACAGGTGTGACACTGGTATGCACACGCGTGGTCATTGCCGGTGATAGGAGTTCGTGCACCGTGTTTGGATTCTCTGTATGAAACATATAAGTGGGGACTGGAGCACGTATGATAATATATGTTTGTATTGAGCGGGATCCTTTATTACAAGTAAGCAAAAAACAACAACAACAACAACAACCTCAGGTCAACGGTCACTCGACAGCTAGAGCCTGTAACACGAAAACAAGACACAGCAAAAGGCAGACGCCAGAAAGACAAGTATGCAATGTGTGTCTGTTCTTCACGATCTGAAGTGATGTTGTCAAGGAGCTTGTGTAATGGCCTAACAACGTTTGATACCGATATGTTTTCCTATTTATGGTTTAAATTTCTATTAATCAATTTATACGTAGACGGTCCAGGTTTTTATGAAATAAATAAACTGTAAGAAAAAAATGTGACAATTGGCAAGATTTATGGGAGAGAGCTCGGCCAAAGCACGGAGATACATATATGACGGTCTAGGTACATGGCATAATGGAGACATGACAACAGAGCTGATCCAAGATTCTGACAATCGAGTGAGATGGCGAAGCATGACCGCCAACTGATGTTGCCATGGAACATTATTATGATGTCACGAAACAAAACAATTAACACGGTGACCCTAGTATCGCGATATATCGTCCTTCTGTCCACATGGGAAGTTCCATGTAGCCATATATTATAGTTAGGCACTGCATCAGTTAAAATGTCCAAATTAGCAAATACACGACAAGAGAGAAGATGCTGGACAAAGTCACACCATGGCATTGAGAACAATACACGACAAGAGAGAAGATGCTAGACAATGTCACGTCACGCCATGGGCGTCCAAATACATGGCTAAAGAGAAGATGCTGGACAATGTCACGTCACGCCATGGAGGTCCAAATACATGACTAAAGAGAAGATGCTAGACAATGTCACGTCACGCCATGGGGGTCCAAGTACATGACTAAAGAGAAGATGCTGGACAATGTCACGTCACGCCATGGGGGTCCAAATACACGACTAAAGAGAAGATGCTGGACAATGTCACGTCACGCCATGGGGGTCCAAGTACATGACTAAAGAGAAGATGCTGGACAATGTCACGTCACGCCATGGGGGTCCAAATACACGACTAAAGAGAAGATGCTAGACAATGTCACGTCACGCCATGGGGGTCCAAGTACATGACTAAAGAGAAGATGCTGGACAATGTCACGTCACGCCATGGGGGTCCAAGTACATGACTAAAGAGAAGATGCTAGACAATGTCACGTCACGCCATGGGGGTCCAAGTACATGACTAAAGAGAAGATGCTGGACAATGTCACGTCACGCCATGGGGGTCCAAATACACGACTAAAGAGAAGATGCTGGATAATTTCACGTCACGCCATGGGGGTTCAAATACACGACTAAAGAGAAGATGCTGGACAATGTCACTGCATGGCATGGAAGACTAATACACGACTGAAGAAAAGATGAAGGACAATTTCACGGCATGGCATAGGGAACACATACACGCCGGAAGAGATGATGCTGGTCATTGTCACGGCATGGCATGGGGGAAAAATACATGACTAAAGAGAAGATGCTGGACAATGTCACATCATGGCATGGGGCAACACAAGGGACAGATGGTTGTAAACAGATGTGATCACTAACGCCACACGGCATGGACTATAAGAAGAAAGTGTTTTGTGTGGCTATTTAGTGTTCGGTGATGCATTCCTGCTGTCTTGACAATCTCAGGTAACGTGTGTGTGACTTAAAAATTGATGTAACGGAAATATTAGAAAGTGGGTACTCAACAGTTATCGTATTCTATTAGAGGTACATTTCATGTCAAAAATTAATAAGAAGTCCGTGTCTGCACTAAGATATAAAACATTACCAAAAAAAAAGTTAACATAGTGTGTGCCCTTGTTCACAGACATTGAAGTAGGATTATATGTGTCAACGAGAATCACATGTCGTTCATTTCCCTTATTTAAACAATTTCCAAATAGTTGTTGTCGTCTGATAGCGAATAGTTACCTTTCACTAGAATATCTCCAGCTGATTATATACTTGTTATGTACTTAAATGAATAGGCTTCGGATTGTTAAAAACAAGAAGTTGTTATTGTTGTGTCCCTTTGTTGCCTATAAACTCAATGTGCCCATGGTTGTATCCCATGGAAAATACTTTTTTTTTTCTTTTGCATATCCTGTTTTACAGAACATCGCTGTCAACACCAGCATTTTACTGCTGTTGCTGATGGCTTGGCAAGTTTACGTTCAGTAGTTTGCCATTGATTTCTGAACAACGGGATCTCATACAAACACGTTAAAACCCAGCGCGACACGGTCTGATGCCAAATCGGTCGCAGCTTTGTTTCGAATGCAGGAAAATGGGCTGACGAATCGCGCCCGCAAGCCCTTAGCCACGCATTTCGGCATGGAATACACTACACCAGCTATAATAGTGTAATTTGTGCATTGAGCTAACGAAACATACCTTTCCACAAAGCAAAACAAATTATGCACAAGTATAATAGATACTAATTAATGATAGATAGTCTTTATAATTGTACAGATTCAATACCAAAAATGTTTGGACGAAACAAAAATGGATGGCGGAAAATGGGAAGTAGGGGTGTTTCACAGTTATGATTAACAGTTGTTAATATGGTAGCAGACATGTTGTATTATATATCAAATTAAAGGGAGTTGCAGAAGAAAAAATTGGTGTATATAAGCCTATGGCAGATGCGGGAAGTCGCTTAAGAGGATTAATCATCACATGGCACTGAATTAGTTACAGAACAGAAAAGAACAGCAGGCGAAGACAGATTTGTGAATGTATATTTCAGGGTGTCGTGACTGTCATAAAACTGTCATTTACTGCCTATAATACCTTGCGGTGTAGGACAGGTGGGTCTTGAACCTGTGGAATTAGGGCCGCATGGCTAGGTGCAGTCGCCGCGATCTGTGCAGGTTAGAGTTTTCTTTTTGCCGTTCTGATAGCGTGACTGTGTTACTGTATATTTCAAGTGTTTTGACTGTTTATTTCAGGATGTTATTACTGTATATTTCATGGTGCTGTTACTGTATATTTCAGGGTGTTGTGAATGTATATCCAGGGTGTTATGATTGTATATTTCATGATGTTGTTACTGTATATTTCATAGTGTCTTTACTGTCTATTTTAGGGTGGTGTGACATATATTTCAAGGTGTTGTGGTTGTGTTTGTAAGGGTGTTGTGACTGTATATTTCAGTGTGTTGTTACTGTATATTTCAGGGTGTGGTGACTATATATTTCAGGGTTTTGTTACTGTATATTTCAAGGTGTTGATGCTGTATATTTTAGGGTGTTGTTACTGTATAATTCATGGTGTTGTTACTGTATATTTCAAGGTGGTGTTACTGTATATTTCAAGGTGTTGGTACTGTATATTTCAAGGTGTTGGTACTGTATATTTCAGGGTGTTGATTACTGTATATTTTAGGGTGTCGTTACTGTATATTTCAGTGTGTGATTACTGTATATCTCAGGGTGTTGTAACTGTATATTTCAGTGCGAGAATTAGTGTTTGATGCAAGGTCAGGATTAGGGTGTCGTCTGATGATAGTTGCTGTCCAAGCGTAAACAGTGGATGTGGGATTTGTGACCTATCTAAGGTCATGTTGGCACGAGATCCCAGGCCAGCCTTGGCCAATGTGTATGTTAAGAACAATATAGATCCATGTGGCGTGTGGATGTGTGGGTGACGGGATGTCACATCTGAACGTGTGGATGTGTGGGTGACGGGATGTCACATCTGAACGTGTGGGTGTGTGGGTGACGGGATGTCACATCTGAACGTGTGAATGTGTGGGTGACGGGATGTCACATCTGAACATGTGGATGTATGGGTGACTGGATGTCACATCTGAACGTGTGGATGTGTGGGTGACGGGATGTCACATCTGAACGAAGTTGCCTTGTAAAGATTAGAGCAAGATGCCCAATATCAAGGGTAGCCTTTTGCAAGATTAAAAAAGAAAAACGTAACATATTTGCCAATAAAAAGTGTGCATTTGCAGCGAAGCAAAAACGGATGACATGTTGTATAGAAGAAATACTGTTGTATGTATGTGAAGCATGTACAATAAGCAGACACAGACATATATGATGACATTAAAATTGTCGTTTCAAAGGGAAAACAGACAGACAAGTCAATAAGAATTTCCTTCAAGAAACAAATGCAAAATGTAAATTGATCTGAGAAGTTAGACACAGGAATTCAAGATTTGTTGGAGAAATTTTGGTGATAAATAAACTGGAAGAAGTAAAATAAACTGTATAAATAAACTTAGTAACAAATTGCAGACTTGCTGGGAATAGAGCAAGTAAGACATCAGAGAGAAAAATATTTGGTCGGAATAATCGAGACATGAACACAGATTTGATACAAGATTCTGGTAATGGAGTCAGATGGCGATCAATGACAGTCAACCCATGTCGCTAAATCACATGATTATGATTCCACACTTTACCTCATTAAATCACGATCCGTCTGCTGTGAACTAACTGATTCAGAGACAACCAGTAGGTTTTGACCAGACATGCAACACCATTAAATGAACAAGTATTATCATGTAAGTTTACACTCAATTAGCATTAAACCTGCGGAAGAAGCCAAGAAACAAAACAATTAACACGGTCACCTTTGTATGTCGAATTATCGTCCTTCTGTTTAAATGGTAAGTCACATGGCGACATAATATAATTCGACACTGAATCATTTAAAATATCCACGTTAGCAAATACACGACAAGAGAGAAGATGCTGGATAATGTCACGTCATCGCATGGAGGA
The DNA here is from genome assembly GCA_014155875.1 of Cepaea nemoralis. Taxonomy (NCBI): domain Eukaryota; kingdom Metazoa; phylum Mollusca; class Gastropoda; order Stylommatophora; family Helicidae; genus Cepaea; species Cepaea nemoralis. The sequence continues at coordinate 19,670 of JACEFZ010024601.1, read as the reverse complement.
CAAATACACGACAAGAGAGAAGATTCTGTCAATTTCACGTCATGGCATGGAGGACAAATACACGACAAGCGAGAAGATGCTGGACAATACCACGTCATGGCATATAGGATAAACACATGACAAGAGAGAAGATGCTGGACAATGTCACGTCATGGCATGGAGGATAAATACATGACAAGAGAGAAGATGCTGGACAATGTCACGTCATAGCATGGAGGAAAATGCACGACCATAGAGACAATACTGGACAATGTCACGTCATGGCATGGAGGACAAATACACGACAAGAGTGAAGATTGTGGACAATGTCACGTCATGGCATGGAGGACAAATACAAGACAGCAGAGAAGATTCTGGACAATGTCACGTCATGGCATGGAGGACAGGCACACCACACCAGAGATGATGCTGGAAAATGTCATGTCATGGCATGGAGGACAAATAAAGGACAACAGATAATATTCTGATAGTGTCACGTCATGGCATTTAGGACAAATACACGACAATAGAGAAGATGCTGGGTATTTTCACATGATGGCGTGGAGAATCACCAGTACTAGAAATGATTAGCCACACACGAAGGAGAAGGTTGCACACAGATATGATCAATAACTCCACACGACATAGACTATTTGAAGAAAGTATTTGATGGAGCCATTAAGTGTTTGGTGATAATCCCAAGTCACAATTGGTCTGAAATGTGTATGACTTTCAATTTGCTTTATCTTGTTACTGACATATGAGAAGGTGGAAACTCAGGTGTTATCGTATTCTATTACAAGATACATTTCATGAACCTGTCAAAAAATAATACTAATACTGAAAGGAAATTCCACAACCTCAATATATAAGACATACAATAACAGTCGACACATCGGTGCCCTTGTGCACAGACATTAGAGTTGTATATTAAGTATCAATGAGAATAACATGTTGTACATGTCACACATTGGTGCCCCTGTACACAGACATTAGAGTTGTACATTATGTGTCAATGAGAATCATATATCGCACATGTCACACATTACTGCCCTTGTACACAGACATTAGAGTTGTATATTAAGTGTCAATGAGAATCACATGTCGTACATGTCACACATTGGTGCCCTTGTACACAGACATAAGAATTGTATATTATGTGTCAATGAGAATCACATGTTATACATGTCACACATTTAGCAAATAAAATATTCCAAATATTTGTTCTGTTCTTACGGCGAGTAGTTACCTTTCATTAGCAGATCCCATATTATTATATACTTATTATATTCTTAATAACATTGGGGGACGATGCATCAATAACATTAGATATGCAGATGATACAGTCTTGATTGCAGACAATGAACAGGACCTGCAAAATTTAGTAGATGCGATTGTTACACACAGTGAACAACTAGGGTTAGAATTAAATTGTAAAAAGACACAGATTATGGTCGTCACTAGGAAGGACGAAATACCACAATGTAATATACAAGTAAATGGGAATATTCTTCAACAAGTGAGCAGGTACAATTATCTCGGAACAGTAATAACATCTGATGGGAGATGCCTTGAAGAGATTAGAACAAGAATCGCCATGGCAAAAGTAGCCTTTAGCAAGATGAAAAACATATTGACCAATAAAAAGATGTCAATTGAAACGAGAAAAAGAGTGTTGAGATGCTACATTGAACCTGTACTTTTATATGGATGTGAAGCGTGGACAATGAGCAGTCAGGCTGAAAAACATCTGATGGCTGTAGAGATGTGGTTTCTGAGGAAAATGCAAAGATTACCATGGACAGCCAGAAAGACCAATGAACAAGTCCTTCAAGAAACAAATGAAGATCGTAAATTGATTAGAGAAATTAGACGTAGACAGTCAAAATTTTTTGGGCATGTTATGAGAAGAAATGGATTGGAGAATTTGGTGACAACTGGTAAGATCGAGGGGAACAGACCAAGGGGAAGACCTAGAAGCAAGTACCTGGATGGCTTGGCCTTGTGGCATGGTCGAGACAGAAACACGGAGCTGATCCGCGACTCTGGTGATCGAGTGAGATGGCAGAACATGACCGCCCACGCTTACCGGCATGGCACATGATGGATGGATGGATGGATATACTTAATTACACAGAAGCAGGAGTTTTGAAAACAAGAAATTATTACTATCGTATCAATCTGTAGCTTATGAAGCCATTGTGATCAGGATTGTGTCCCATGGTACTTACTACAAAAGCTTTAATTTTGTAACTTTTTCATTAAGCTAAGGAAAGATACCTTTCCACCAACTAAAACACATTATGCACAACTATACTATATACTAATGAACGATAGGCTTATAGAACGTAGCTCCAATGCCAAACAAACAACGAGGGTAAGTTAATAAGTAAGTCACAAATGGCTGTGGAATAATAACTAAATATGATAACAACTTGAAACCAGTTTATTTTCATACATACATTGTCCCTTTATTTCTCAACATAATTTCCACCAACATTGATGCATTTATCCCATCGTTTTATCAGTCATCCCAAACCGGTTGCATTCAACTGTGTGCTTTGTTTTCATTTACCTGCCATCCCACAGAATTGTGTGACTTACTTATTGACTCGCTCTCGTAACATTTTTTAAACCCAGCTATGCATGGCTTTATCGGATAATTATTTGTCAGCATAAACACTGACAACCCACCTTGGCGGGAGACATTTCGCGAATGACGCCGAAGTTGAATGTGAAGTGAAATCGTGGTTTAGAAAACAGAGCACGCAGGTCTATGTAGCTGGTTTGGGAGGACTGATAAAACGATGGGCTAAGTGCATCAATGTTGGTGGACATTATGTTGAGAAATAAAGGGACAATGTATGTATAAAAATAAACTGGTTTCAAGTTGTTATCATATTTAGTTATGTTTCTACAGCCATTTGTGACCTTACTTATTAACTTACCCGAGTAGATTTAGACAGAACAAAAATGGATGTTGGAACATGTGAAGTAGGAGTGTGTCACAATTATGACCTACACGATATCATTATGATAGCACACATGGTGTATTATATATCAAATTACAGGAGACTGCTAAGGGACATCTACTGTATTGATATTATAATCGAGACAAGTGACAATATTCCGACGATATATAAGATCATGACCATTACGGGAAATCGCTGCTGGGGTTCGAACCTTGGCAGACAAGCGCAGTAACAACAATGCCACCCAGGCTCCATTAGTATATTAGTTAGTTGCATATCCTTTACAGGACGTAGCAGTCAGTCGCAGCATTTTTTGGGCACGTTTACGTTCGGTAGTTTGCCATTACTTTCTGAACGACTGGCATCCATGTCATATCATGAAAAAAAAAATAACGTAAGGCGATCTGCTTCCAAATCGCCCACAGCTGTGTTTAGAACTGCGCCCGTAACGCCTTTGCCTCTTTAGTATATACGGACATTTACAGAAGAGACGTAATTGATTGCGTTACACACAATAAACACACACGCCAGTTGCTGGAAAACCATTGAAATAATTTTAAAAATATACTGACAAGCAATGGTTGGCACGTGTGGAAATAAAGGAAAGAAGTTTTCAAATGTTATATTTCTTAGTGTTTTCTCCTCTCTATATTTCTATACCGTACATCTATGAGTGCCAATGCTTGCCGGGGATTTATTTTAACTCACGTGATGCCAATGGTCTCCAGGTGTCACCCTAGATTAATTGTAAGACTTGTTGACAAGACCACACAATGGCTGGTTAATGAGAACAACACAAACGGTGACGTGGATTGCTAATCCCCAATACAAATATTGTAAACTTCAAAGATTCTAAATCGCTGACATCCTCCACGCGACAGAATGAGCAGTTTATGACACTCTCCCAGCTGAGGTAATCAGCTGATACGGACGCAGGTCAGCTAGTTGTTTTCCTTTCTCATCACCCGTGACCCAGGTGGCATGCATTGTGTTTACATAACGATAAAAACGTCGGCGGACGGCCTTCATGTTGACAATCCCTTGTAGACATCTATAGACTGTTGTAACTGTGGTGGGGCTGTTAAATGGAATGCACGCGCCTATTACTTGACCATGAAAGAGTCACTTAACAAAGGCCCCTAATTGCAAAGATGACCACCATATATAAACCACCATGAGGTATGACCAGTCAGTTCAGTCTGAACACAGCCAGAGTTAGTGTCTGGTCGCATTCTGCTGGAGAAACTTCATATTTGTTCGCTTTGTGATTTGGATTTATCATTCTTGAATCAAGGTTTTATACTTTGCCATCATGTCTGAATCGGTTCTGCGCACTCCCCAGGTATGGTTGCTCGAAGATGATGTTTTTACCAAGTATCAGCTCAAAGTTGATGAGGTGTTAGACGAGGGAATGTGCGGGGAGATCGTGCTGGCCATACCCGTGGCCAAACCCGAAGCCAGGAGAGTTGTGAAGAAGTTTACCCTTCTGGACGAGGAACGTAAAATCTCAAACATGCAAGCGTTCGAGACCGAGGTGCAGTTCATGCAATCCTTCGATCATCCTTACATAACAAAGTGTCTCATTGCAGCTCAGTGCACAGAATACCTGGCAATATGTATGTATTACTACCCTAGAGGAACTTTGGATTCCTATGTCGGTCATCTCACTCCAGACTTGTCGGAACTGTGCATCAGTCAAGTAGCCTGTGCTCTTCGATACTTACACAAGCACAAAGCCGCACATCTTGACGTCAAACTGGACAATATTTTCTTGGACGCGGATGTTAATGCCATCCTTGGAGATTTCGGATTAGCCATAGCACTAGAACCTGGGCAGACGACAGTAAAAAAATCAGATTGTGGGGGTACACCTTGTTACTATGCCCCAGAAAGAAAAGGGGCTGCCGACGATAAGCAACTGGATCCTTTTAAGGTAAGTTAGTTTATTTACTATACTTTAAAATTTTATTATTCGTCCAACTCATTTATGTATATCCATATATTTGCTTTTTGCTTACCTTATATGAAAATCACCACCTTTACCCAGATTTTCTTGTTGAAATGTTATTGTATGCTGGTACACAGCTTCTATATCGTATACTTGCAGTTTAGATTATTTCTTTCATTGAAAGAAGCTCGCTTGTTCGACCAGTTCAATGCAATTTCTACAGAAATGCTTAGCTGCAATTATATTCAGCAATTTCCACCCCTCACTATAGTAATTCACCCCCTCAAAATGACATATCTTGATATATGTCTTGATATTTTCGTAATTATATTAATGCCTGCTACCCCCGCCTACCACATGCCGCTTTTCACACAGCATGCTCCTGACATAAATCTCATGTCTTTTAGTGTGCCGAACAATGTTATTCCCTTGACCTTCCATCATTTATCAACTCCCCATGTGTATAGTGGTGATATTGTTTGGCTTCGATGAGGGAAACTGGCCACGTGATCTCATAGTGTGGTGGCCTAGAACCAGTGTCTGCTGTGGGGATACCTTTACCTTTTACATTTATTACGTGTGTGTGTGAGTGTGTGTGTGAGTGTGTGTGTGAGTGTGTGTGTGTGTGTGTAAGTGAGTGTGTGAGTGAGTGAGTGAGTGTGTGTGTGTGTGTGCGTGTGTGTGTGTGTGTGTCTTATTACCTTGTACATATACATTAGGGCAGGGGTGGGCAAACTTTTCGTGCGGAGGGCTGCATTGACAAATGTAAAGCTATTGGCGGGCCGCATATATATTTATATATATATATATATATATATATATATATATATATATATATATATATATATATATATATATATATATATATATATATATATATCCATTTTGTTTACAGCAACCTATCACAATAAGTAATTATTAATTATTTATAGGTTATTAAGCAGTATAAATAACTAATTATTGCAATTTTATTTTACTTATACACTTAAACATTATATTTCACAATATGGACAAAACTTTTACTAATTTGTTAACACGATTTTACAACTTGTTATTACAACAAATATTCTTTATTATCTATCAGTGGCTTTAATTTAGACACGCAGCGACTACATTGTCACTACAGTTGTTGATTTCTAATTAGATGTATGTAACTGCTTGCAATTTTTGACAATATTCTTGAAATCTGGAGTAAGTTTACTTGTTGAAATTCCCATGACAGCATGCAAGTTGCAGTCCGACAATAAAGACCTATTCTTAGATTTGTTGATCTTCAAGCAAGAGAATGCTTGTTCGCAAATGTATGTTGATCCAAATAATGATAACAGTTTAGCTGCAAAGTTTTTGAAGTTGGGAAATGATTCTTGTGATAAAGATCCATAGAAATCCAGCAAACCATCTGACTTGAATTTATCTTTTGGGTCACGAACTGCTTGTGAGTCAAGCAGCTCCAACTGTATGTCCTCTGTGGCTGTAAAAGCTTCTGCACTAAAAGGTGAACTGAGAATATTGAACTATTGCTCTAATTTCTTGAAATCTTGGAATCTCCATCCAAATTCTTCAATCAATGCATCTAATTGGGCTTTGTATTATTCAGTCATTTCACCCGTAATGGTTTCTTGTTTCAGCAAAGGGAAGTGAGAAAATCTTTTTTCACTTGCTTGTCTGGAGAACAGTGAGAGTTTTGCCTGAAATGATTTTACATATACACACAATTCATGTGCAAACACACCATTGCCCTGAAGTTTGACATTCAGTTCATTTAACTTTTCCATAATTTCAATGGCATACATAAAGTCTAACTGCCGCTCTTTATTGACAATGTTAGTATTAAAGTCACATGCAATGCCCTTCATCTCTAGGAACATCAATATTTCATCTCTGAGTTCCCACACTAGCCTCAACACCTTGCCGAGACTCAGCCATCGAACATTGGTGTGGTTCAATATATCGGAATGTTCAGTTTCCAAATCGTCAAGTAATGACTTGAACTGTCTGTGATTAAGTCCTCTTGATCTGATGCGGATGATGACATTGACAACTGGGTCAATAACATGCTTGATATTCAAAACAGTTTTACACAGACTTTCTTGATGAATCACACAGTGAAGTGGTAATAATGTGTGATCTGGATATTCTGCTTTAATCTTATCACTTATCAACTTTACCAGACCTACATTTTTTCCAGTCAAAGCACGAGCTCCGTCAGTTGTAACTCTTGCCATCTTGTTCCAAACCAACCCAGTTCTTTCAATACAGTTAGTAACAGCATTGAATATATCATGGGCTGTGGTTGTGTCTCTGAGTGACTCAACACACAGTAACTCTTCATTGAGTTTGAAAGAAGTGTTTATTCCACGTATAAATGTCAATAATTGGGCATCATAATCATGTACATCGGTACTCTCATCCAATGCAAGAGAGTACCACAAAAATTGTTTACTTGCATCTTGAAGTTTATGCATCAAATTGTCACTGATTTTGTCAACACGTCTGACCACAGTTCTCCTTGATAAAGTAATGTTGTCAAATCTGGTTTTTTGTTCTGGACACATAATGTTAGCTGCATCTAGCAAACATTCCTTGATGAACTCGCCATCAGAAAATGGCTTGTTCTGTTTTACAATTCTGTGTGACAGCACAAGACTAGCTTCAGTTGCAGCATCTTGAATTGAAGACTGTTTAGTGAAAACAGTTTGCTGTTTCTCCAAATTTTTCACCAACTCAAGGCATATCCTTTCCTTCTCTTCGGTCGTTAAATTGTATCCGAAATCGGAATGTTTTGTTTGATAATGTCTTTTTAAATTGTACTCCTTGAAGACAGCCACTGTCTCACGACACAACAAGAAAACTGATTTGCTACCAACTTTTATAAAACAGTACTAAGTTGTCCATTCATCATTAAAAACACGGCATTCATCTTCAATCTTACGTTTGTTATTGACACACATCATAACGGTACATGAAATTTTGTAAAATTCAACAAAATAACTTAAAAACGAATTAAATATTTGTATTTCTAAATGCCCTCGCGGGCCGCATACAATCACTTGGGGGGCCGCATGCGGCCCGCGGGCCGTAGTTTGCCCACCCCTGCATTAGGGTGTGTATAAGGGAGCTTGACTTTGCTATAGACTATGTACTTTAGGGTGTGTATAAATTATAGCTTGACTATAGTCTGTGTACTGTAGGGTGTGTATAAGTTATAGCTTGACTATAGTCTATGCACTTTAGGGTGTGTATAAGGTATAGCTTGACTATAGTCTGTGTACTGTAGGGTGTGTATAAGTTATAGCTTGACTATAATCTGTGTACTGTAGGGTGTTTATAAGTTATAGCTTGACTATAGTCTATGTACTTTAGGGTGTGTATAAGTTATAGCTTGACTGTAGTCTGTGTACTGTAGGGTGTGTATAAGTTATAGCTTGACTGTAGTCTGTGTACTGTAGGGTGTGTATAAGTTATAGCTTGACTGTAGTCTGTGTACTGTAGGGTGTGTATAAGTTATAGCTTGACTGTAGTCTGTGTACTGTAGGGTGTGTATAAGTTATAGCTTGACTATAGTCTATGTACTTTAGGGTGTGTATAAGTTATAGCTTGACTGTAGTCTGTGTACTGTAGGGTGTGTATAAGTTATAGCTTGACTGTAGTCTGTGTACTGTAGGGTGTGTATAAGTTATAGCTTGACTGTAGTCTGTGTACTGTAGGGTGTGTATAAGTTATAGCTGACTAGTAGTCTGTGTACTGTAGGGTGTGTATAAGTTATAGCTTGACTGTAGTCTGTGTACTGTAGGGTGTGTATAAGTTATAGCTTGACTGTAGTCTGTGTACTGTAGGGTGTGTATAAGTTATAGCTTGACTGTAGTCTATGCACTTTAGGGTGTGTATAAGTTATAGCTTGACTGTAGTCTGTGTACTGTAGGGTGTGTATAAGTTATAGCTTGACTATAATCTGTGTACTGTAGGGTGTTTATAAGTTATAGCTTGACTATAGTCTATGTACTTTAGGGTGTGTATAAGTTATAGCTTGACTATAGACTATGTACTAGATGTAATACTTAGTTATCAAGCCAGCGGTCTGGGTTCAGTCACCAGTAAATGCTCTAAGGCGGAGAAGGCTTCATAAAATGAGGTTAAAACATCAATACATTTATACATTCTTTACAGGACGTCACATCAATGCCAGCATGTTTGATTGTTGTTATTATTATAGTGTTCGCTCCCTCGCCATGAACTCAAGCGTATTCCATATACGTGCTACTACTTCTAGTGCCCTGGGCTGATGTTTGCGTGTAGATTAGCTTTCCCTATTACTGGTGTCCCTCGCCATCAGGAGAATCGGCTCCGACTTCAGAGGCACTTGTAATTTACGTCACAAACTCAAGGGCGATAAGTTAACATTTTAGTCCAACTGACCGGTGTAAGGATTGATCCCGCTACCTCGGCATCAGTACACGGAAATCTAAGAACCAGCGCTCGTATCCATCCGGCCACACTGACCTCAATTGGTTATTTGTGGTTTTAAACAAGTTAACTTTCAGTAGTTTGCCATAGCTTTCTGAACGACCAGCACTCATACCATTGTTTAAAATAAAATCAGTGCAAGGCGATCTCCCTAACCTGTGTTTTGAACGCTGAATGCCGGATTGTGAATCGCTTTCGTGACCCCTTCGCCACAGCGCGGGTGTATAAAAAGGCTACCAGATAATATTCAGAATGTTCTGGGCATAGGTAGGGGAGGGAAGGCGCGGACAACAGATGTCCACTCCCAACTACAGCATACTCTCGACGAAGAATTGATGGGGAAGGACAGGCACGGCCAACAGAAAATGTCCACTCCCAACTACGGTATGCCCTTGACGTAGAGTAGGTGGAGGACTACCACTTTACCGCACGTGTGCTAACGGCACCATAAATGAAGCTAAGCATAGCATCACTGTAGCCTACCATGCATGAGGCGACGAGGGAAGCCTAGTGTGAGATTGCCTACGTCATCTTGTTGAAACTGTGAGCTGAAATATGCAGCTCGTAATTATGAGGAAGTCTACAAAGGGCTTGGTGTGAGTTGTTTGAGGGCTCTTTCTCCTTCGAGAGATTAAAGGCAGCAGAATCACACTTTGCACATATACGGCTGTATCTGCCAGGGGACTTCCTTAATACAAGAACTAAGCCCACACAAACAAGAACAGATTGAAAGGACAAAACCTATCTTGAAATAAGCCCACACAAACAAGAACAGATTGGAAGGACAAAACCTATCTTGAAATACGTCCACACAAACAAGAACAGAATGGAAGGACCAAACTTATCTTGAAATAAGCCCACACAAACAAGAACAGAATGGAAGGACCAAACGTATCTTGAAATAAGCCCACACAAATAAGAACAGAATGGAAGAACCAAACTTATCTTGAAATAAGCCCACACTAACAAGAACAGAATGGAAGGACCAAATTTATCTTCAAATAAGCCCACACAAACAAGAACAGAATGGAAGGACCAAACTTATCTTGAAATAAGCCCACACAAACAAGAACAGAATGGAAGGACCAAACTTATCTTGAAATAAGCCCACACAAACAAAAACAGAATGGAAGGACCAAACTTATCTTGAAATAAGCCCACACAAACAAGAACAGAATGGAAGGACCAAAGTTACGTTCTGAGTTACTTTTAATTTACATCCCCTAGTCAAGGATCAGAAGTCAATGTTTAAGTTCAACTCGCAAGTTTAGGGAGACAACCCCTACATCACCATCAGCGCACCGGAAGTATAAGAGCGAGTGATTTTAACATTTTGACCACGCGACTTCCTAACAATGACTAGAGTTTCCCATTCTTCTTCTGTATTTTTCATATTTAACTATTCCTATAATCAATCTTGTGTGTCATCGAGGTCACATGAAAACTGTTGTGTTCATGATAGTTATTTTGTTCACGTGCAGATGGACGCCTTCTCTCTGGGAGTTGTCATGTGGGCCTTGGTACTGGAAACAGACCCCGACGACGGTATCGACTACTACTACGAAGCGAGGAAACGACGGGATCTTCCTGAACACACCAGGTATTGCTGGTTTTCTTTGCCATCACGAACACACACACACACACACACACACACACACACACACACACACATTGACATAACCACACATACACGACTAAGTTAGTTTAAAAACTTAGTTGCATATCTTATACAAGACGTCGCTGTCAACCCCAGCAGTTGTGTGCTGATGTGATCTCTTGGCAAGTTTACGATCAGTAGTTTGCTATATCTTTCTGAATGGCCGGGACTCATACCATTTCGTAAAAAAAAAACAACGCAAGGCGGTCTAACGCCAAAACTCCCGCAGTTATGTTTCGAACGCAGGTATGCGGTATTACGAACTGCGTTGGTAAATCCCTTCGCCACGGAGCGAGCACACGACAGAGGCACGCATACAATACAGTAATATACACAGAAAATACATGAATATACACATACAATACATGAATATACACAGACAATACATTAATATTAATATACACAGACAATACATTATTATACACATACAATACATGAATATACACAGACAATACATGAATATACACAGACAATACATTAATATACACAGACAATACATGAATATACACAGACAATACATTAATATACACAGACAATACATTAATATACACAGACAATACATTAATATACACAGACAATACATTAATATACACAGACAATACATTAATATACACAGACAATACATTAATATACACACACAATACATTAGTATATACAGACAGTACATTAATATACACAGACAGTACATTAATATACACAGACAATACATGAATACACACAGACAGTACATTAATATACACAGACAATACATTAATATACACATTCAATACATTAATATACACATTCAATACATTAATACACACAGACAATACATTAATATACACAGACAATACATTAATATACACAGACAATACATTAATATACACAGACAATACATTAATATACACAGACAATACATTAATATACACAGACAACTTACTCACGAACACTCACATTAACAGTTTCATTGCCAAACAAAAATTAGATGTCGACCAAACAAAAAACGGTGTATGATTGCATCCCAGTTTACAATTTGTTTAATTTGAATAACGAGGACACAAACCATAGAATGTACGATTTATTGCCTGGCATATGCCGCTGAATCTCGTCAGGTAAATACTGCAGATGTGACACAACGTAGAGTAAAAATAACTAGATACACCGTTCAAGTTGAAATATACACATGTTCACACAGTAATATCAATTGTTTACCATGGCAATTTTAAATTGACTACCATTAAAATTACCATGGTAAACAATTGATATTACTGTGCGAATATGTGTATATTTCAGATTGAACAATGCATCTAGTTTACTCTACATTGTGTGACATCTGCAGTAAGTACCTGACGAGATGCAGCTAAATATTCCAGGCAATAAATCGTACATTCTATGGTTTGAGTCTTCGTTATTCAAATTCACTACGGGAAAACATTGTTTTGATTTTGTTTAATGTTTGTTAAGAGTTTATGTTGATTGCTTCTGCACCTATTATTAACTATTTTAGCCATAGAAGGTGTTAGCAGCAGATGTCTGAGTTGAAAGCAACCACCAAGAAAAATTACGAGTTCTAGACTTTTAAAGAATTGGAGTGGCCTCTATGGTTGCCATATCTTTAGTATGTTATAACCAAATGTAAAACATTTGAGAATACATTAATCCATGCCTGGGTTTGAAGGATGAGAGTCAATCACACATGTCCTACTTGGAACTGAGTGAGATAAAGTCTCATGGGAGAATAGTGAGTAGCTTGGATAAGGCGTACGCCTCTGACTCAATTACACCGGGTTCGAATCAGATTGGTGAATGTGTACAAATAAAGAATCTGGTGATATTACGATCCTCCTAATCGTGGGGTGGCAGGTTGAATGCCTAGCCTTTTCAGACAAGGGTGAAAAATAGGAGGATTGAGTATATAGTATACATTTAAATTCCACTGTCCAGGCTATATTTGAATAATTAGGAGACCTAACGGCATGATAAAGCGAGGAAGCGATAAGTAAAACGGGGATGTCTTTCGCCACCGGGTATCTACCTATAGCCTCTATGTAGACACATAATAATGGAAGATCAAAGATAGACCAGGAATATTAGTTGGGGGTTATAGTATAAACAATCTTCATTATGCAGATGATAGTGTATAGGCAACTAAAAATACAGTCTTGAACGACGTTGTGGTAATCATCATTATCTTTCACTTCTCTCTCTCCCCACTTCCTTATTTTTCTTCCGACTTCTCCTTCCTCTCCTTCTTTAGACACTGCGCCTAGGAAAGAAGAATTGGACTAAGGGAAGGAACTCAGTCTAATGACGTCCAGTGTCAGCGTCTAGAGCAGTGATTCCCAACCTTTTTTGTGCTATGCCCCACCTAAGCCTTTCTAAAATTCTTATGCCCCCCCCCCCCAACATATGCATCATTTTTAATATTCAAAAACTGAAATGTTCCCTAAAGAAACTTGAATATATTTTTAGAAGGGTTCACGGTTCCCAGAGGGGCCAGAGCCCCCCCCCCCCCCCCCCCCACTTCCTCCTCCTCCCCTCTCCCAGGTCCCGCGTCCCTGTGTGTCGGTTGTGTTGAGTGTGATTCAATGGCTCGGAATGCTGAAAAAGGAGATGTTAATGGAGAACTGCAATTCAAGTACACAATTATTTTAATGACAGATTTTTCTATATTATTATAATTATTATTAATTATTTAAATTTAGTGAAATCCTTGCGATTGAGGCTTGCTACAAAGAGATATTATGTCAGGTTCCAATTTAGTTAACGTTAGTCTCAAGTCTCCCCGTTTTGTTATATCCAGCCGATTTCTTCCATTTTCGAATTGCTCCCCTTAACAATCGAATTGCCCCCCGGTGGGGCGTGGGCCCCACGTTTGGAAACACTGGTCTAGAGGTATTAGAAAGTGAAGGGTTCAAGACAGGTAGGTAGTGCGAGCATAGATGAGACATAAACACATAAGTCAATAAGATATGATTATTACTCTAGGATATAATCATACAACAATGTCTCATCCATCATTACATATTTCGTTCTCGCACTAATTAATAATATAGCAATAATGTAGCAATGCAATACGTTACGATACAAGCCACTACGCTCTTGTATCACAGCCACACACACAAGCACAAGTCAAACGGCTCAGCTATTCAAATCCTGAAGTCCCAGGTATAGTCTATCCTGTCACACTCTCAGTCATGCATCCTCTCTCTGTCAAGTCCAAAGCCCGTCTGACTTCTCATCGACTGCCCGGTGGTCACGAGGTCTTTGCTCCTCGTGCAGTCCGTGGGAAGTCATATGTCTCGCATACGCCTGGTTGAGGCTGGGCGTACTGCGTAGTTCTATTCAGGGTGACCCTGTCCTTCACGGGTACAGTCCCGCCTCTACTGTCTTCAGCATCTAGACTGTTCTCCTCCCCCGTACTCACCCCATGTCCCTATCTCTAACGTCTATCCTCATCTCTGTCCCCTACAGGACCTTGACATCCAGCCTCTTGCATTCAACCACTTTGAAGTCCCTTTGTGTCTTTTATGATGAAGATGCCAACAACACAAACACAGTATCTCAAGTGACTAAGGGTTACTTTAGATCGTTTTTCTTCTGGACATAAAACACACAGAGGGCAGATGTTTGGGGAGGAATATGGTCACTGGCACTGCTTGGCATGGTACATGATAATGATATCTTGTAAATTTTACACTATATATTACACATCGTGTTTTACTCTTTTTGTGGTAATATTTATGGTTTCTTTTATTTGATCTGTCTCACTTTTCTAAGAGAAGTCAAGAGAAGTAAATGCATTTGTTTAATCTTGCTCAATTCTCAGACATGTAACTATATTTATTTGATCATTGTCGATTCTCACAGAGATGTATTTATGTTTATTTGATCTTTCTCAATCCTCAGAGAGTTGTTATTGAAACTCCTTGACCGAAGGCCTGCAGGGAGACTAACAATCGCAGGATTTTTGAGCAGGCTGAGAAGAAACAGCATTCACAGACGAGTTATTGATAGTAACTAGGATTGTCTAGAACATTCTGGTTGTCAAGTGTACAGTGGTTTTAGCTTTGTTTGTTTGTGAATCCTGTGGCAGACAATTTTAATGAGAAACTTTTAACTTGTGTAGTCTACGTATTGGTGTTCACGTCGTATAGGCTTGCATCTGTGGAAGTGAAGTTAGTTTAGAGACTTTTCTTCCAGTCCAGTACAGAAATACTATGTGAAGTTAGTTTAGAGACTTTTCTTCCAGTCCAGTACAGAAATACTATGTGAAGTTAGTTTAGAGACTTTTCTTCCAGTCCAGTACAGAAATACTATGTGAAGTTAGTTTAGAGACTTTTCTTCCAGTCCAGTACAGAAATACTATGTGAAGTTAGTTTAGAGACTTTTCTTCCAGTCCAGTACAGAAATACTATGTGAAGTTAGTTTAGAGACTTTTCTTCCAGTCCAGTACAGAAATACTATGTGAAGTTAGTTTAGAGACTTTTCTTCCAGTCCAGTACAGAAATACTATGTGAAGTTAGTTTAGAGACTTTTCTTCCAGTCCAGTACAGAAATACTATGTGAAGTTAGTTTAGAGACTTTTCTTCCAGTCCAGTACAGAAATACTATGTGAAGTTAGTTTAGAGACTTTTCTTCCAGTCCAGTACAGAAATACTTTGTGAAGTTAGTTTAGAGACTTTTCTTCCCGTCCAGTACAGAAATACTATGTGAAGTTAGTTTAGAGACTTTTCTTCCAGTCCAGTACAGAAATACTATGTGAAGTTAGTTTAGAGACTTTTCTTCCAGTCCAGTACAGAAATACTATGTGAAGTTAGTTTAGAGACTTTTCTTCCAGTCCAGTACAGAAATACTATGTGAAGTTAGTTTAGAGACTTTCTTCCAGTCCAGTACAGAAATACTATGTGAAGTTAGTTTAGAGACTTTTCTTCCAGTCCAGTACAGAAATACTATGTGAAGTTAGTTTAGAGACTTTTCTTCCAGTCCAGTACAGAAATGTTATGTGAAGTTAGTTAAGAGACTTCTCTTCCAGTCCAGTACAGCAATTCTATGTTTAATTAGTTTAGAGACTTTTCATTCAGTCCTGTACAGGCATTGATGTTCAGTTGGTTTAGACTATAAAAAGGGACGTTCGTCTCTCAGAGTGAGGTTGGTGTAGACATTTCTCCCTGCCCGGTATCAGTGTATAATTTCCACGGTGCTTGTGTTGTAGATACCTCCCTCCCCTCGCCTTTTCCAGACACTAGTTGCATGTAAGACTGGTACTGGAGCTCCACAACTGCGGATAAGGATATTAGAATATACCCAGGTCATGGTTTAGCACAGCTCACACGGACTGGCTGGGGTTAGTCTGTTCGTGTCTCCGTCATGGTTTAGTACAGCACACACGGACACGGACTGGCTGGGGTTAGTCTGGTCATGTCTCCGTCATGGTTTAGTACAGCACACACGGACTGGCTGGGGTTAGGCTGGTCATGTCTCCGTCATGGTTTAGTACAGCTCACACGGACTGGCTGGGATTAGGCTGTTCGTGTCTCCGTCATGGTTTAGTACAGCACACACGGACTGGCTGGGGTTAGGCTGGTCGTGTCTCCGTCATGGTTTAGTACAGCACACACACGGACTAGCTGGGATTAGTCTGGTCATGTCTCCGTCATGGTTTAGCACAGCATACACGGACTGGGCTGGGTTAGTCTGGTCATGTCTCCGTCATGGTTTCGTACAGCTCACACGGACTGGCTGGGGTTAGTCTGGTATGTCTCCGTCATGGTTTAGTACAGCTCACACGGACTGGCTGGGGTTCGAGTCTGTTCGTGTCTCCGCCTCATGGTTTAGTACAGCACACACGGACTAGCTGGGACTAGTCTGTTCGTGTCTCCGTCATTGGTTTAGCACAGCCACACACGACTGGCTGGGTAGTCTGTTCGTGTCTCCGTATGGGTTTAGCACAGCAACACGGACGGCTGGGTTAGTACCTGTCGTGTCTCCGTCCATGGTTTAGTACAGCTTCACACGGACGTCTTGGGTTAGTCTGTTCGTGTCTCCGTCATGGTTAGCACAGCAACACGGAAGGCTCGGGGTTAGTCTGGTCATGTTTCCGTCATGGTTTAGTACAGCTCGACACGGACTGGCTGGGGTTAGGCTGTTCGTGTCTCCGTCATGGTTTAGTACAGCACACACGGACACGGACTGGCTGGGTTAGGGCTGTTCGGGTCTCCGTCCATGGTTTAGCACAGCAACACGACACGGACTGGCTGGGGTTAGGCTGGTCATGTCTCCGTCATGGTTTAGTACAGCACACACGGACACGGACTGGCTGGGGTTAGTCTGTTCGTGTCTCCGTCATGGTTTAGTACAGCACACACGGACTGCTGGGGTTAGGCTGGTCGTGTCTCCGGCATGGTTTAGCACAGCACACACGGACTGGCTGGGGTTAGGCTGGTCATGTCTCCGTCATGGTTTAGTACAGCACACACGGACACGGACTGGCTGGGGTTAGTCTGGTCGTGTCTCCGTCATGGTTTAGTACAGCACACACGGACTGGCTGGGGTTAGGCTGGTCGTGTCTCCGTCATGGTTTAGTACAGCACACACGGACTGGCTGGGGTTAGGCTGGTCATGTCTCCGTCATGGTTTAGTACAGCACACACGGACTGGCTGGGGTTAGACTGGTCATGTCTCCGCCATGGTTTAGTACAGCACACACGGACTGGCTGGGGTTAGGCTGGTCATGTCTCTGCCATGGTTTAGTACAGCTCACACGGACTGGCTGGGGTTAGGCTGGTCATGTCTCCGTCATGGTTTAGTACAACACACACGGACTGGCTGGGGTTAGGCTGGTCATGTCTCCGTCATGGTTTAGTACAGCACACACGGACACGGACTGGCTGGGGTTAGGCTGGTCGTGTCTCCTTCATGGTTTAGTACAGCACACACGGACTGGCTGGGGTTAGGCTGGTCATGTCTCCGTCATGGTTTAGTACAGCACACACGGACTGGCTGAGGTTAGGCTGGTCATGTCTCCGTCATGGTTTAGTACAGCACACACGGACTGGCTGGGGTTAGGCTGGTCATGTCTCCGTCATGGTTTAGTACAGCACAGACGGACTGGCTGGGGTTAGGCTGGTCATGTCTCCGTCATGGTTTAGTACAGCACACACGGACATTGACTGGCTGGGGTTAGACTGGTCATGTCTCCGTCATGGTTTAGTACAGCTCACACGGACTGGCTGGGGTTAGGCTGGTCATGTCTCCGTCATGGTTTAGTACAGAACACACGGACACGGACTGGCTGGGGTTAGGCTGGTCATGTCTCCGTCATGGTTTAGTACAGCACACACGGACTGGCTGAGGTTAGGCTGGTCATGTCTCCGTCATGGTTTAGTACAGCACATACGGACTGGCTGGGGTTAGCTGTTCGTGTCTCCGTCATGGTTTAGTACAGCACACACGGACACGGACTGGCTGGGGTTAGGCTGGTCATGTCTCCGTCATGGTTTAGTACAGCACACACGGACTGGCTGGGGTTAGGCTGTTCGTGTCTCCGCCATGGTTTAGTACAGCACACACGGACTGGCTGGGGTTAGGCTGGTCGTGTCTCCGCCATGGTTTAGTACAGCACACACGGACACGGACTGGCTGGGGTTAGGCTGTTCGTGTCTCCGTCATGGTTTAGTACAGCACACACGGACACGGACTGGCTGGGGTTAGGCTGTTCGTGTCTCCGCCATGGTTTAGCACAGCACACACGGACACGGACTGGCTGGGGTTAGGCTGGTCATGTCTCCGTCATGGTTTAGTACAGCACACACGGACACGGACTGGCTGGGGTTAGTCTGTTCGTGTCTCCGTCATGGTTTAGTACAGCACACACGGACTGGCTGGGGTTAGGCTGTTCGTGTCTCCGCCATGGTTTAGCACAGCACACACGGACACGGACTGGCTGGGGTTAGGCTGGTCATGTCTCCGTCATGGTTTAGTACAGCACACACGGACACGGACTGGCTGGGGTTAGTCTGTTCGTGTCTCCGTCATGGTTTAGTACAGCACACACGGACTGGCTGGGGTTAGGCTGGTCATGTCTCCGTCATGGTTTAGTACAGCACACACGGACTGGCTGGGGTTAGACTGGTCATGTCTCCGCCATGGTTTAGTACAGCACACACGGACTGGCTGGGGTTAGGCTGGTCATGTCTCTGCCATGGTTTAGTACAGCTCACACGGACTGGCTGGGGTTAGGCTGGTCATGTCTCCGTCATGGTTTAGTACAGCACACACGGACTGGCTGGGGTTAGGCTGGTCATGTCTCCGTCATGGTTTAGTACAGCACACACGGACACGGACTGGCTGGGGTTAGGCTGGTCGTGTCTCCGTCATGGTTTAGTACAGCACACACGGACTGGCTGGGGTTAGGCTGGTCATGTCTCCGTCATGGTTTAGTACAGCACACACGGACTGGCTGAGGTTAGGCTGGTCATGTCTCCGTCATGGTTTAGTACAGCACACACGGACTGGCTGGGGTTAGGCTGGTCATGTCTCCGTCATGGTTTAGTACAGCACACACGGACTGGCTGGGGTTAGGCTGGTCATGTCTCCGTCATGGTTTAGTACAGCACACACGGACATTGACTGGCTGGGGTTAGGCTGGTCATGTCTCCGTCATGGTTTT
>JACEFZ010024600.1:0-18759 GCA_014155875.1 Cepaea nemoralis | reverse complement strand
TGGAGTACCTCTTGCATGCATCATACTGGAGTACCTTTGCATCATACTTTGCATGGATACTATACTTTGCATATAACTATTTAGATTGTGGAGATACTGGAGCTTTGCCAGCTTAATTATTGAGCAATATGTGTGGACGCCTATAACATTGAGATTGTGGATTGGCTCTTGCCATGCCTCATAAATATTGTAGATTGTGGAGATACTGGAGTACCTCTTGCAGATGTAACTCTTCAACTATATATTAGATTGTGGAGATAATGGAGTACCTCTTGCCATGTCATCATTAACTATTGAGATTGTGGAGATACTGGAGTACCTCTTGCCATGTCATCATAAACTATTGAGATTGTGGAGATACTGGAGTACCTCTTGCCATGCCCTCATAAACTATTATAGATTGTGGAGATACTGATGTACCTCTTGCCATGTCATCATTAACTATTGAGATTGTGGAGATACTGAAGTACCTCTTGCCATGCCATCATAAACTATTGTAGATTGTGGAGATACTGGAGTGCCTCTTGCCATGCCATCGTAAACTATTATAGATTGTGGAGATACTGGAGTACCTCTTGCCATGTCATCATTAACTATTGAGATTGTGGAGATACTGGAGTACCTCTTGCCATGTCATCATTAACTATTGAGATTGTGGAGATACTGGAGTGCCTCTTGCCATGTCATCATTAACTATTGAGATTGTGGAGATACTGGAGTACCTCTTGCCATGCCATCATTAACTAATGACATTGTGGAGATACTGGAGTACCTCTTGCCATGTCATCATTAACTATTGAGATTGTGGAGATACTGGAGTACCTCTTGCCATGCCATCATTAACTAATGACGTTGTGGAGATACTGGAGTACCTCTTGCCATGTCATCATTAACTATTGAGATTGTGGAGATACTGGAGTGCCTCTTGCCATGCCCTCATAAACTATTGTAGATTGTGGAGATACTGGAGTACCTCTTGCCATGTCATCATTAACTAATGACATTGTGGAGATACTGGAGTACCTCTTGCCATGCCCTCATAAACTATTGTAGATTGTGGACATACTGGAGTGCCTCTTGCCATGTCATCATTAACTAATGACATTGTGAAGATACTGGAGTACCTCTTGCCATGTCATCATTAACTATTGAGATTGTGGAGATACTGGAGTACCTCTTGCCATGCCCTCATAAACTATTGTAGATTGTGGAGATACTGGAGTACCTCTTGCCATGTCATCATTAACTAATGACATTGTGGAGAAACTGGAGTACCTCTTGCCATGCCCTCATAAACTATTGTAGATTGTGGAGATACTGGAGTGCCTCTTGCCATGTCATCATTAACTAATGACATTGTGGAGATACTGGAGTACCTCTTGCCATGCCCTCATAAACTATTGTAGATTGTGGAGATACTGGAGTGCCTCTTGTCATGCTATCGTAAACAATTATAGTTTGTGGAGATACTGGAGTACCTCTTGCCATGTCATCATTAACTATTGAGATTGTGGAGATACTGGAGTGCCTCTTGCCATGCTCTCATAAACTATTGTAGATTGTGGAGATACTGGAGTACCTCTTGCCATGTCATCATTAACTAATGACATTGTGGAGATACTGGAGTACCTCTTGCCATGCCCTCATAAACTATTGTAGATTGTGGACATACTGGAGTGCCTCTTGCCATGTCATCATTAACTAATGACATTGTGAAGATACTGGAGTACCTCTTGCCATGTCATCATTAACTATTGAGATTGTGGAGATACTGGAGTACCTCTTGCCATGCCCTCATAAACTATTGTAGATTGTGGAGATACTGGAGTACCTCTTGCCATGTCATCATTAACTAATGACATTGTGGAGAAACTGGAGTACCTCTTGCCATGCCCTCATAAACTATTGTAGATTGTGGAGATACTGGAGTGCCTCTTGCCATGTCATCATTAACTAATGACATTGTGGAGATACTGGAGTACCTCTTGCCATGCCCTCATAAACTATTGTAGATTGTGGAGATACTGGAGTGCCTCTTGTCATGCTATCGTAAACTATTATAGTTTGTGGAGATACTGGAGTACCTCTTGCCATGTCATCATTAACTATTGAGATTGTGGAGATACTGGAGTGCCTCTTGCCATGCTCTCATAAACTATTGTAGATTGTGGAGATACTGGAGTACCTCTTGCCATGTCATCATTAACTAATGACATTGTGGAGATACTGGAGTACCTCTTGCCATGCCCTCATAAACTATTGTAGATTGTGGACATACTGGAGTGCCTCTTGCCATGTCATCATTAACTAATGACATTGTGAAGATACTGGAGTACCTCTTGCCATGTCATCATTAACTATTGAGATTGTGGAGATACTGGAGTACCTCTTGCCATGCCCTCATAAACTATTGTAGATTGTGGAGATACTGGAGTACCTCTTGCCATGTCATCATTAACTAATGACATTGTGGATAAACTGGAGTATCTCTTGCCATGCCCTCATAAACTATTGTAGATTGTGGAGATACTGGAGTGCCTCTTGCCATGTCATCATTAACTAATGACATTGTGGAGATACTGGAGTACTTCTTGCCATGCCCTCATAAACTATTGTAGATTGTGGAGATACTGGAGTGCCTCTTGTCATGCTATCGTAAACTATTATAGTTTGTGGAGATACTGGAGTACCTCTTGCCATGTCATCATAAACTATTGTAGATTGTGGAGATACTGGAGTACCTCTTGCCATGCCATCATAAACTATTGTAGATTGTGGAGATACTGGAGTGCCTCTTTCCATGTCATCATTAACTATTGAGATTGTTGAGATACTGGAGTACCTCTTGCCATGTCATCATTAACTATTGAGATTGTGGAGATACTGGAGTACCTCTTGCCATCATAAACTATTGAGATTGTGGAGATACTGGAGTACCTCTTGCCATGCCCTTATAAACTATTATAGATTGTGGAGATACTGGAGTACCTCTTGCCATGTCATCATTAACTATTGAGATTGTGGAGATACTGGAGTACCTCTTGCCATGCCATCATAAACTATTGAGATTGTGGAGATACTGGAGTACCTCTTGCCATGCCCTCATAAACTATTATAGATTGTGGAGATACTGGAGTACCTCTTGCCATGTCATCATTAACTATTGAGATTGTGGAGATACTGGAGTACCTCTTGCCATGCCCTCATAAACTATTATAGATTGTGGAGATACTGGAGTACCTCTTGCCATGCCCTCATAAACTATTGTAGATTGTGGAGATACTGGAGTGCCTCTTGCCATGTTATCATTAACTATTGAGATTGTGGAGATACTGGAGTACCTCTTGCCATGCCCTCATAAACTATTGAGATTGTGGAGATACTGGAGTACATCTTGCCATGCCCTCATAAACTATTGTAGATTGTGGAGATACTGGAGTGCCTCTTGCCATGCCATCGTAAACTGTTATAGATTGTGGAGATACTGCAGTGCCTCTTGCCATGCCATCATAAACTATTGTAGATTGTGGAGATACTGGAGTACTTCTTGCCATACCAGCATAAACTACTGCAGATTATGAAGATAATGAAGTGTCTCTTGCTATACCATCATAAAGTAAAATAGAGTTGAGTTGACTCAAGAACCGACGACACTGCATTCTCATAAACGCTCAGCCCTCATCTTCAACAGCCAGCGTAGAGTTCCAATACTGATGTTGCTCATTACATTCTGATTATATGTCCGTCTTGCTTTACCTCTGAGTGACGACTATCGCCCAGATCAACTGACCACCCCTTACCGCTGCATTCTCTCTAGACCTTGATAGTCTATCTGTTCTTCTGCATTAATCACATTCTCCTAGAGGGCCTTCACCACATTTGCCTTAGAATGCATTAAATCAACCCTTAATGATGCGACACCAGCCAATATATCTGCATGTTCATTCCCAACAACATCAGTGTGTCCTGGAGAAAATATCCAGCAAATGCTCACAACCTGCGATCTGTGACACATTGCAATCCATTCTGCACGAAGCTTGCCAGTCTTCACCTTTGCCAGTATGCTTTGTAAATCAGTTACACTCACATGTGTATACAGTTAGTTCTCCAGCCAGCGGGAAGCTACAGTAATCGCCTCCACCTCCATTCTCAGACTTGAGGTTGGGGTGTCACATGTCAAGTTCTCCTTTACTAGACGTAGGCCATTTTCTTTTGTTATGAATCCCCAGGCATTGTTTGCCTCTGAACACAGAGCCATCGGCATAGATAAATCACATCGCTAGGACGAGAATAGTTCATGAATTAATTGCTGACTGTGAGCTTCCTTAGGGCCTGCTGGCCTCTCTCTACACTTACGGCCCAATGTAATTTTAAAATAGTGTAGATTATGTCGATAATGAAGTGCCTCTTGTTATTCCATCATAACATATTGTAGATTATGGGAAATAATAATCATCATGTGCCATGCCGATAAGCGTGAGCGGTGATGTCTCGCTATCTCACTCGATCACCAGAGTCGTGGATCAACTCATTGTTCTTGTCTCGATCATAGAATGTGGTCAAACCATCCAGGTATTTATTTGTCTGCCTTCCTGTTGTTCTTTTTCCCTCAATCTTGCCAGTTTTCACAAAGTTCTCCAATTTATTTCTCCTCATAACGTGACTAAAATGTTGTCTAGTCTAATTTGTATAATCAGTTTACGATTTTAATGTTTTGTTTTTTTTGTAAGTCTTAGTCTTTTTTTTTCTGTCTGTCCATGGTATTTTTTGCATTTCTTTCAGAAATCACATGTTCACAGCCATCAGATGTTTTTCAGCCTGTTTGCTCATTATCCTCTCTCCACATCCATACAAAAGACAGGTTTTATGTAGCACCTCAGCACTCTTTGTTTTGTTGCAAATTACATCTTTTTATTGGTCATTATGGTTTCCAACTTACAAAAGGCTGCCTTCACCATGGCAATTCTTGTTCTAATCTCTTCAAAGCATCTCCCATCAGATGCTATGGCTGTTCCGAAATAACTGTACCGATTCACGTGTTCAAGAATATTCCCATTTACTTGTATATTACATTGTGGTATTTCGTTCTTCCTAGTGACGACCATAATCTGTGTCTTCTTACAATTTAATTCTAACCCTAGTTGTTCACTATGTGCAATGGGAGATAATGGGAAGTCTATAGTCATACTCCTAATATGGGACGCAGAGGTGTTTCCAAGGCACCAGGGCCGGGTTATGTACTGGCCAAGACGTAATGACGCGTCCTCGTCGAGCGTCCTAAGCTACAGGTCCCTTCGGGGTCCTGGCTAAAGTCAGTATGGTCGCCGATTCCTCCGAAGTCGTAGAGTGTCTGCCTGTACGGCGAGGAACCACCAGTCTGCACACCAATAAGCCAGGCATGGGACAACGGATACTCACGCAAAACTCAGGTCCTGAATGACATCACACTGACGTTGGACAACAGGATGTCTTCATCCGACATACAGGACTTCACGATGGAGCTCAAGCCAAGGAACATAAACAAGCAAGCAATACTCCTAAGGTCAGCATATGCCCTGCCCAATGACGTAGTCGTTCATGCCTCGCCCACCGTTCTACGTCTCATGTGTTCTAGATTAACTTTCCAGATGACATTTCCCCATGCCACCGTCTCAGTCCAAGCAATGTCATTTCTAGCGTTCTATCTCTGCTTCTTGTCTGCAAAAGGAGCTGCGAAAATATAATGAAGACAGTCTCACGATTGTAGCTCAAACATGTCGGTTAAAATCTATATGATTGTGGTGAAGTTACAAATACGTTAAACGATTCTGCTACAATAAACAAATGTCTTTACAATTTTGACATTCCATGGAAAAATTATGTATGTTTGAAAAGAAGTATAGCTGTTCAGCTTAAACCGCATTTCATATTGAGTTTCAGCAGAGTGAACATCTTACCTTGTGCTTTATGAAGTCATTACTTAGTTACATCTACAACAGATTGTTTGTTCCAGTACCAGTCTTGCACACTAAGTTTTATTCCGAGCGTGAATCGAGGTACGAAATATGGCAAACCTTCCAAGGTACTTATTTACTGCGTCATGATAAAAGTATGACACCATTCTCGCTGCGACCGAAGACTTCAAAATAGACGTGATCTGAACAACAATGCACTTGATTTAAGAGTTAAGACTCAAGATTTTTTTCAGAGGTATCAAGTCAAGACTTCCGAGTAGAAACAGAAAGGACTGAAATAGCGACATACACAGGTATAGCAAATACTGACTCCTTGAGGTAGGACATACACTGAGTGATGGTTACGTTTACTATGTTTACAATATTTAGATGGCCTTAGAATGCATCAGTGCCTATGTCTGATATCATTTACAACACCGTTACCTCCCAGTGCTTCTGTGCGGGAAACTGAGGGGCTTATTCAGTCACACGGACCAGTATGATGACTCATGTGTGTATTCAGCAGCTGTTGCAGGAGCACCGTGTTCCCGACTCAGTTGCGTGTTGCCAATAAACAGCCTCCGTACGTCAAGGAACCTCAGTGGTCTAATGACATCGCTTATACCTTCATGTTTTCTGAAAACACCAGACTTTCATTTAGGCCAGACACTTGTCCTCCATAAACCGCCGTGACATAGTAGGCAGTGCGCTCGTCTGCCAAGACTGTCATCCGGGATAAATCCTGAGCAGAGGTGAGCATAGTTGTGCTGATCAGTACTGCTCTGGCATGAAGTTCAATCAATTTTCAGAACCTTCTGGATTATGTCTGGGCAAGACAGGCGACGAGGAAGGGAAATGGTCAACCCGCTTCATATGTCATGGACTAGAATATGTGAAATTCCTAATGTTCACACCCCAGTGGCAGCAAGTACCATGGGGCCACTGTTACCATTGTTTACATGTCTTCTTACATTGTTTATTCTTTTACAGCTCACACACGCTGGTGGATTGCTAGACAGAAACACCAAGAACACACATCGACCAGTAGTCATGGATGACAATGTGACGAACCACTCACACGTTCACAACGTCACCAGGAATCGTTTTGTGAACATAATTAGCGACAGAGAATTGTATCTATTTCAGATTGTCAATTATTACGCTGTTAGCTCGGCCATCGGTTTGTGTGGCATCGTGGCTAACATAATGAACATCATTGTCTTCTACAAGCATGGATTTGACAACACCATGAACATCAGCTTTTTCGGTCTGGCCATCTCGGACTTGTGTGGTTTGATCACTTTGCTATGGAGTAACATTGTTCTGAGCGGTCTGCTGGACACAGCGGGGTTCAGAATAGACCCTGTTGGGGTTGCCTACCTCACAGGAGGGCACACGCGCGTGTGTTTTGCCCGAATCACTAGTTGGATCACTGTGTTCATTACCGCCGAAAGATGTCTGTGTATAACTTTACCTCTAAATATAAAGCAGCTCATAACTCCTAGAAGAACCAAGGTGGTCCTTTGTATCATTTTTATTCTCATGATATTGTCTTCTCAGCCGGAGTTTCAGACGGCCTACCTTAGTTGGAGATTCGATGTGAATCGAAACCAGACCATCCTTTCCTTGATGTTTACTAAGAGCAGAGAAAGCATTGATGGACTGACTTTCATCATTTATGCCACTCTAGGGTTTGCCTCGTTCATCATCGTCATCATCTTTACACTGATTCTTCTGGCTGAGCTCAAGAGAAAATCAATATGGCGAAAGAAAGCAGCCAATGTTTCTCGCTCAGATATAACCTCTAAGAAGGACAGAAGGACAATGGCTATGGTGGTAATGATAGCAAGCGTGTTAATTGTCTGCTATTCCCCCAGTGTCATTCTTTCCTCGGTTACATTTTTTGAGTCTGAATTCAGCGTTCGTGGTCATTATTCGAATGCATTTTTTGCGCTGTGGTCGTTTGTTTATGTTTTTGAAGCCACCAATTCCAGCGTCAATATATTTCTTTACTATTCCATGAGCTCTAAATACAGGGCGACATTTCATCTTGTCTTTGGCATCGGTAGAACAATCAGCAACAATAGATAAATTGTTAACTGAAATAGGGGATGTTGTCAGTGCAATTTTTTGAGTAGTCTTACAATATTTACAACTGCATGGAATGCGTAACAAATGAGAACACAGCCACTAGTTGTTAAGAAGGTAAGGGACGTGAAACACTACAATACTGCAAATGGAGATAATTAAGTCTTACAACTTACTTTGCATCTGGCACTCACAGTCAATGGAAGTATCAAAAGCAAATTACACAGGTGGCACGTTAACACAAGCAAGCATTATCCATGTTTTAACAACGCCAAAGTCTAACGTGCTCTTTAGTGTGCTCATTAACAACCCTACTCTGTACCTTAGACACCTCGGCAGCGATGTGGCCAGGGCTACACACTGTCAGTCTGGTGATCATGTGTCCGATTCCCCGTGGAGATGGGAGCAAACTGGGCTCATCTGTCGGCGCAGTGTTAAATGCATCGGGAATACAAACTTAAATATTATGTCACGTACATCTGCTTGTGATTTACTGGGTGGTTTCTACGTTCAGTATTTTGCCATTGCTGTACGAACGACGGTCGCTCATACCATCGAAATCAACGCAATGTGGTCAGCTTCCATGTCCTTTACGGATGGTTGCAAGCCATCCACCTGGTATGTCGGTTAAATGTGAACCGTGCTCACTACCCCTAACCCACTGCGCTTGTAAATGAGAATAAGATAAAAGTTTACCATATACGAGTCGATTTGCTGATGATACAGTATGGCTATTCACAACACAATATAAAATGACACAAAATAGTGCAGCTTTACATAAAATATTTACGACACATACAGGACGTTGCGGCGATTAGCATTCATCAGCACACAAACACATTCACAAACACAACATATAGTCAAGGAGATCTCCTGTGACTACATCAAAAGGTGACGACAGGACAGAAGAACAAAACGATGAAAAAATGAAATAAATGAAGAGAACATGAGAATTGAAAAAAAATTTTTTTAATACTTACCTCACCATTATATTCACAACACAGCATGGCATACAAAACCCAATAACCTCAACGAAATTGAATAGTGAAAATCACAACTTATCTCTTACCATAGCAAAAAAAAAGAAGAAGATAATGCTTACAGATGAAACTACTATGGAGAAAGAAATATATATATATATATATATATATATTTATATATATATATATATATATATATATATATATATATGTGTGTGTGTGTGTGTGTGTGTGTGTGTGTGTGTGTGTGTGATAGCGCCAAACCGATGCACCTTAGTGTCCACAACAAACCGATGCACCTTAGTTTGGTCTATCAAAGCCGTATGGTCCTGGCCACCACCGGAACTCGGCTTAACAAAGGAATCGGAAGCCAGTTTTGTTTTAGCAGTCCTTCGTGCTGAGGAGAGATGTGGGCAGCCTGCCCTTCAGTTCAGTGCTGTTCTGTTGTTGTCAGGTGTTCGAACAATTCCCTGAGTTGATCTGTGTCAACTAATGTTGTGACAAAACTGTAAGTTTTAACTGATTAAGTTGAAAATAAGTAATTAATATAACTCAGATTCTAAAGCGAAGCGTGCCCCAGGTTACATGCTCAAAAGTGTTTGCATGGTGAAACAAGCATGGGAAAACTGATATGTGTGAATAAAGCTGTTAGGCGAGATGGTAGGAACAAAGAAATATAAATAGATAATATGAATAAGTGCTATTGAAGTGAGCTGTTCTACAGAAGGATTTAGTGAAAGCTTTATGAAAATAACATGTAACACATAGAGATGTCAGCAATCATGTCTCGACGTGCATTCAACCGCCGAAGCATTAAAACTCAAACTTGAATGAATTTATATAACAACAGTCGCTCACCTTGAAGACTGGTATAATTTTGAGATAAAATCCTTTTATTTCGGATCTGCTCTCTTTTAGACAAAATGAACACAACACTGCTGTATCATATAACGGGACCCTGACACGGGTACGGGACGTTATATATATTAATACCAATTTGGCTGTTCATCTAATTCTATAATTACCCAATCTCCTAAAGCATATTGCAACCAATGTCCAAACATAACTCGTTAACTCGTTGTCTATACTTGATATATGTTCCGGTCCTGAGTATGACAAGAATGCTATATAAACAGGCGATATCCCTTACTCAGTAACAATGCCTTGCCCTAAAGGATCAAACCTTTTGCTCACGGAGCTTTCAGGGAAAAATAAACACAGCCGTCTTGATCTCCTTTCTCGAAGTCACCTTCTGCTGTCCCTGACGATGATTACGTCGTCCTCAGTTTCTAGTCGTCAAGTCATTCTATTATTAGACTGGGAATCTCCTAATTTACATTAGGTGGTGCGTGTGGGCGTGACCACTATGTGGCATAATGCCCCCTCCCCCCCAAAAAATGCTATGTCATTTTTCCTCTCATAATTACTTACAACTGTAACCATATTTTTACGCACTAATCAGGATTTCCCCATCATTAACCCTCAAAAAGAAATCATAAATGCTACATAACGGGCACGCCCACCTGTCCGAACCCTACGTCGAACGTCGTGTGACTGATCCTATGGGATCAGTTCAACTAATAAGTTAATATTAGTCCCTATCTTGTCCTAATGACAAGTATGTCCTAGTTATAGGACGAGGGTAATAATGACGCAACCATGTTAGTCGTAGTCGTTACTTGGTGTCGTATGACAATATTAATGGGTAGGGTGCTTGTCTGTGCTTCCACCTTAACTTTTTCCCGATATTTTCCTTTGGGATTTGGATTGTCACTTGGTCATATTTAGCTCCTGTACTGATTCATAAGCATACAGCATAACATGACACATACCCTTCGGACCCAACATCTGGATACTTAAATAATAATAACTAACGATCAATGATCAACATATATCTATACTAACATAGTATTTAATCTAACTACGTTAACTAATCAATCATTATCACAATGCATTAAATTAACTCTATATACACATACTACATATAATAATTCTATAAAATGTTCATTAAGTTCAACTTGTCATATCACAATACGTGTTGACTCCTTTGGTCCAGTATGACGTGTGAAAAGAAGGTTGAGGTTGTGTCCAAACGTTACTGTTGTCCGTAGATGTCGACGTAATGAGTTAATGTTCGGTCCCGACTGACCGAGTTGAATTCTTCAAATGTAACGAAATCCTCTGTGATTTCAAAATAGTATGTCCTAGTATACGTGTACGTGTCGTCTTGAAGTGAGAGTTGTTGTCCGGTATGTGGATAATGGTGTTGTAATGTCCTCCATCCCGTAAGTAGTATCTTCAAGTATAAAATAATGTCCGTGAATTCCTTATGAATAGCGTTGGTATCTCTTGTGTTCCGCTAATCTCGTTGACTTGAATACGGATGAACGAATATATCCGTGGTTGGCATTTGTAATTAATAGTTGCTGCTTATATAATTATAATAAAGCCAATGTAAGTATTGGTAATCGTATACAAATCGTAAACTCTTCAAATTGTGTGTGGTATTCTGTGTAGACGCGTTGCCTCAATGTCCTGGCGTCAGGGTATCAGTGTAGGAGTATATATAATAAGTCCTGACGTGATATCTAACGTGTAGCGACCAATTGAATGTCACACCTAAACTTCCTTGAGAGATGACAATCTATGTGGCGAAGGTAATCTTCCTGGTAGTGTATAGCATCCTCCAACATCCGACGTCAGCAAGTTTTCCGACATGTACAATAATTACAATAATTAATGTCTATAGACGTATCGAATGTCCTTTGTACCGATAGTGAATTTATGACAGAGTGTCGGCATCAAATATAATCGTGTGTGGTGTCAATGTCTCACACTTGTAGGTGGCAAAATCTTTTGGCGTTTTAAACAACCAAGTCAAAACTGTTAGTAATGTTCGTAAAATAACGAATGTCTTTCTGATAGAGTAAAGTTCAAAGTAATGAAGTGGTACTGTGTAAAGTTTGTAACGTTCAATGTTCGTATGGGACAGTAGTGAAGTTTCAGTGACGATCGTTGTTGAAAATTATTTGCATCATGGCGTACTGTGTCAACTTAATCTTCATATGTGTCCCTCCTATTCTTGATACTCGTATGTTAAATGTGTGGGTACTGGCAATATCGTACCATCCGTGTGTGTAGTTATATCAGTGTCATAAGCGTGAAAGTAAGTGTTCTTTCTCCTATTATAAGTTTGACTCACTGCTTTGTTCAACAGAGTGGAAATGTCGTGTAGGAAGCTAACGCCTCCTTCTTCTGTACCAACAACACATTATAAGTCGAGTGTGGACTCAAACGATCCGTAAACCAAATATATCAGTTGTGTTTACTTCCTCCATTACTGTATTGTGCTTCACTTTCCCAAACCTGGACAATATTATGATCGTATTTAACTATTTACTATTGTCTCAAACGATAGTATATAATTTGCTGTTATTACATACACGTAATGTTCATTATCTGTTTCTGCTCGTGCGCACCATGTATGTAGATCAGTTAATATAGCATAGTGTAATCTTTATTTCTTTCTTTCCACTGATAAACTTCTCAAACTGTGGCACTTATGAAGGACTAGTTTAATTAAATTATTTAGTCACTTTACCTGCAGATAATCGTCTAAACAATAAGTATGTTGGCGTTACTCACGATCTTTCGGCAACTGCCATGTTGGCGCGTCGTTCGTACTATTCGTGCACTTCCACTTGACGTGCAATTTTCATCATTGCAAAAGCGGTAGTCATTCTTTTTCTCATTAATAATCTGTAATACTGTCTTACTCTCCGTGTAACAATAATATGCTATGTTTCGTTTTCTGGCGACGTCAGACAGCTTATATAAATCGGGCGCCATATTGGTGCATTGTACATAGTCCTGATGCAACATCGTGTGCTTAGGAATATATCATCGTGGCGTGCATTTTATGTTTCTTACTGATCTGGCGGAATCAATCGTCGTTTATTCATATTATCATCGTTTCCTCGGATCGAAGTCCCCACGTGTCTCGACGTGCATTCAACCGCCGAAGCATTAAAACTCAAACTTGAATGAATTTATATAACAACAGTCGCTCACCTTGAAGACTGGTATAATTTTGAGATAAATCCTTTTATTTCGGATCTGCTCTCTTTTAGACAAAATGAACACAACACTGCTGTATCATATAACGGGACCCTGACACGGGTACGGGACGTTATATATATTAATACCAATTTGGCTGTTCATCTAATTCTATAATTACCCAATCTCCTAAAGCATATTGCAACCAATGTCCAAACATAACTCGATAACTCGTTGTCTATACTTGATATATGTTCCGGTCCTGAGTATGACAAGAATGCTATATAAACAGGCGATATCCCTTACTCAGTAACAATGCCTTGCCCTAAATGATCAAACCTTTTGCTCACGGAGCTTTCAGGGAAAAATACACACAGCCGTCTTGATCTCCTTTCTCAAAGTCACCTTCTGCTGTCCCTGACGATGATTACGTCGTCCTCAGTTTCTAGTCGTCAAGTCATTCTATTATTAGACTGGGAATCTCCTAATTTACATTAGGTGGTGCGTGTGGGCGTGACCACTATGTGGCAAATCAGACAATGGTAATGTGAAATATGTAGAATAGGTCATTGATGGCGGTTAAATATCATAGAGACTGATGTCATGTCATGCCAGCCATGCTGGCACAAGATTATTTTGTTGGGAATTATTTTACATGGTTATCCTATGGCATTAATGTGTTACTGGCTAAATAGATATGTGGGAGATTCACCAAAATATACAATGTGTGGGGTCATAAATTAATTTATAGTAAAGACTGAAATAATGCCACATGGTGCCATGCAGGCCATGTTGGCATGGAAGGGAGTAAGTGCTTGTGAGGTTGCTAGAAATGAAGGTTACTTAACAACAGAGTGGTGAGAATAATATGTGTATGTGTATACAGCAGCAAGATATGTTTACAGGATTATTCTGTGACAATGGTGAGCATCACATTGGATGTTTGGATAAGTGTTGGGTATGAACACTCCAAAGCAACAATGAGTAGGGGAAAGTAACCATGATCATGGGTAATATTAATAACATATGTGAAGCAGAGGAGAGTACTTACATGTTATATGTGGCAATGATGGGTTAATGGTTAATATATGTAGTTAGGCCACATAAATAGTAATTGGGGAGAAATGAATACAGTAATGCTTGGTACTTTTAGTAGGTACACAGTTAACTAGAATAGCCTGAATGAATCATTTCAGTGCCCTTTAATGTTAGAATTATACACAATTTGGCAGTTCAACAATATTCAACATAGTATAGGAATTGGGTGTTCAGCAGTAAGTGAAGTCTGGCATCACATCTGTTACCAGTGTGACATGTTTGATTGAGTTGCCAGAGGACCTAGTTAGTAGTGTTCTCTGGAGATATATCTTGAATAATAAATAACAAGATAAAGGATATGATTTAGCACGTTTTGTCTAGAGGTCACTCAAATGAGGTAATCATTCCCGCAATAGCCTTTTTGGAGAACCACTTTTCTTTGGCTCAAACCCCCACTGTGAGACCACTATTTATCTACATAGAAATTTATATAAGAAGTAAAATAGTTCACCCAAGGCCAGAGAAAATCTGAACTATTAGCGCCTGTACAACTGAGGATCCCTCTCACTCAACATAATGTTGCCAGTGTGCTGTTCGTCCGTCACATAGAACTTCTCCTATATATTTTGTCATTTTGTGACCTATATCAGTTTGTCCCATTTCTTTGGGATTGTAGGACTCAATTATTTGTAGGCAAACTCAACAATAACTGTACCTTACATCTGTTGGACAAGACATCTACATGACAGTTTCTTGACAAAAGTGGGACATACATTCACAATGAATTGTTTACACCACAATTGTACAAGATAGACATCATGTGATACTTGACAACATCTATACAGGACTTTTCACAATATGTATAACCAACCACAGCACTTAAGACAGTCACCAGAGACAAAACTTGACAGCACTGTACAAGAAATTCACTGGGGACATGTACTTAAAACACCGGTCCATTGAATACACAATTTATTGAGTTGATGGTGAGTCGAGTGATGACCATTGTCTCATCTCCTGTCATGTCAACACTTCAATTATTGCATAGAAAATGCATAAAATATGTCACACATGCATGAAGATAAACATGATACACCACCTCCCCATTACTCCACCACCCAATAATAAATTCTTCTCTTCCTCCTCTCCAATATCTAACTACACCATCCCGTTACAGTATCGGTATCTATCATCATTTCCTGTCTCTTGGGAATTTAGGAAATCCTATCCATGGGCAACTCAAGGAAGAAACTACTGTTCTGGGTCTATTGAATCCTTTTATCATCAGCATGGATGTTGGACTAGCTCCAGTTAGCAGCTTCCCCAGAATAAGCTTCATGGCAGATTCATTCCTCTTGAAGACAAGATTTGGTATGATGATATGGTACTGCATCTCACGGTTGATCAGGCTGTTAGTGAAGGCTGTCACTGGGTACTTCAATAATGACACACTTAATGTCCCATACATTGCAGCTACTCACTTAGCCAGATCAACTTCCCTACTGTTCAATCACATTCTTCAAGAATCACTGTGTGAGCATCCGGCTGGATATTTTCTAAGTTTAGTCTTAGATAAACAAACACTCTAAGTTACCCCACAGTTCTCCATGAATGTAGTTCATAGAACAAGATTGATGTTATTCTCAGTTGATCCTGACTGACTCAAGATCACTGTCCAGTTCACACTATTATAGTGCTTCAGATTGTGTTATTCTCCCATTTATGCATTCAGCTGTTAAAGAGCTGAGAGAAAACTCTTTCTTGATATTCCCACATTTTGATAGGGAGTCACTTCTGGATCTAGGACTTCTGGTTTAGATGGTCCCAGATGATATATGGAAGCCTCTCCTCCATCCTCCTGTTCTCTGTCCATATACAAAATGGCCACACATCTCTTACATGTGTTAAAGATGATGTTATCATACACTATCATACACAGATTGTGGATGGGGAGGAAAAGGATGGGTGTGGTCCCAACACACCTCTCCTAGTTTGATGATGATGTGAATTTCACTGTGATGTACTGTGGTAATCACAAGACTATATGCTGAGACAGGGTAGCTTAACACAATTACAAGCATTTATGTGGTCTCAGTTCCACCATGTTTGAACCACAGTTGACCTGGGCACAGGGAGGACCAGACACAGTACAGCAATCATTGTGACATAGCAACATGGGACAGGCATTGTGAAGGGAAGTGGAAAATAGGCATGTACAACTGCAATATGTAATATGGATTAACTAATGGCATGTACCCAATTAGCAGACCAGACATCCATTCCTATGGCTGTGATGTTGGTGCATGAATGTCCTATTCCATATACACTCACTCAGCAATGCCAGACCTCACCCCTTTTCTCAGACAGACCTGACTCACAGGTACATCATCTTTATCATCATCATGTGCTCTCTCCCCACTGAGTAATTTTCATGTCTACTACAGTAGGTAACAGAAGCTCAATTGCATACACAATTGTTCACATATGCACCAAGCACATATGTGGAAAAACATGTTTAGTCCTTGTAAATTTGCATGAGCCATACATTATATTCAGCCAACTAAGACACAGGTTCACACACCTATGGTTCTCTTAAGAACTAGTTTATATGAACGAACCAACAGTAGAGGTAACAGTGTAATACTTCAAAGATAAATTATATTAATTCTCTTGAGCTTATAGCCACCAGGCATCACATGGACTTAGCAATTCTGGCGTGCCATTACCGTCCTGTTTACATATGGATATTTGAAGCATCTTTCTTTCTACTAATGTGAGAGGCTACTTATCAAAGCACCAGCTCATTCACTCCAACATTCTCAGCGTTTTACCAAGGAACTTGTACATGTTTACATCACCCATTCTAATTCAGACTGCCATATGTTAACTCGCGAGAGCAAAGGTACAGTTGATTTAAGAATAAGTCATCCTAGGCATGAAGAATGCACAAGGGGTTTGGGTTTGCGAATTTGCATTGAGTGTACTATACATTCATCAAGCATACGCAACCAGTCAAAACAAGGGATTGATATGCACTTGGAGTATACAGCGTGAAAGACATGTCAAGGTTGAAGAAGCAGCATCCAGAATACTGGCGCACAGAAGTTAGGTTTTCCACTTTCATATTTTATTCATAAAATACTCTTATATTCTTCTCATTCGTTCACTAGGCACAACTACAACATCAAAGTATGTTTTTAAAGTGGTACCTGTTGTCCAGAGAACAATATATTCTATTGAATCTTTAAGGGCATGTTGGGTCATCACATCACACTAGCGACCCGCTCCCGGTGAAATCCACGCTCAACTAATTAGATTTTAAAATATGGCCCAGGAATAGCGTGGGCTCATTACTTATTAACCAATCAAAAGACAAGCGCAATATACCGCTGCCCTCCCCCAACTCGTTCTAGAACATAACTAGTTCCAAGAATCGTCATTCTATTTGGAAACGCCACTTAAATCGGAAGTATTCTTATGAATGTGTCGGGCTGGAATGGGGAGTTCTGTTTCATCATGCTACATGGCCCCTCTCTTAAATCTTTCATAGGTATGACAGATAAATCGCAGAAATCCACAGTTCCCAGATACCTCAGGTGGTTTTGTCAATTACTCCCTGTCTCCCTTTACCCTACTAGAGTAGTACATTTGGAACTAAGTGATTTTTCTCCTTAAAAAAAATCTGCCCCAACATTGCATCTGTTGATGAATTTGGTGGCAAACGCAAAGACCATGAAGTCAGCCCTGAATTATGTTCCTTTAAGTCACTGGGAGCATCAGGAGTCCTGACTCCACTCATCTGTGAACTGCTCTTCTATTTACCTCTGACAGTGTTCCACTGCTGACATCCTTGCTATATTTCCTGTTGGGATAAATGATCTCTCTGAGTCACACCATTTCGTAATGTATGAATGGACCATAGAGATTCATTATGTGAAGTAATGGCTTTGCAATTAAGCCAACTTCCGGATGAGGTTTAGAGAGAATGGTTGCATTCCATATATCTCTCAACCTTTCACCTTATCAGAACTTCATTCTTCCCTTCGCCACTGGAGAATGATAATCCTGCGAGAGTTGAACACTTTCTCCAACAGTAATCTTGGCATTTGGAACTGGGTTAAAATTTTTGATCATCACCGGAGCAAAGACAATCACTTCCGGGTGAACTGTATAGCAGCCGCTGCAAAACTGGTCAAGGCTAAAATCTACTATTGTAAATTTGGTTAGCGTTGGACACAGGGTCTACCTTTCCAATAAGCCTCTTGTGTTTGCAGATGGTAGCAATTTCCCATTATATTTCCTTGACTTATTTCTGTAGTCCTACCATAGATTTAGAGGTGCTTGTCGGTTGAGATTCTCTCCTTCCGTTATGCCTCTATTTTGATGTGTTGTGAGAAGTGACAGCATTTTCTCTCCTTAGTTGCTAATTAAGCTGTTTCCAACGCAGCAACTGAGTTTGTAGATGCTGTTAGACTAACATCTACTACTACTAATATAGAAATCCAGGTGGAGGTTCCAACTAGTTGTCTTCAGCCATGCTTTAGCTAAGTGCTTTTGAGTGACTGGGAAGTATCCGTTCTTTCTCTCCCACATGAGCAAAACGTTTACTTTGGCGAATATAAGGCGTTTCTTCTCATCCATAGAGAAGTCCGTATTTCACAGCC
>JACEFZ010024599.1:0-42100 GCA_014155875.1 Cepaea nemoralis | reverse complement strand
AAAAAAACCCCCGGGGAAAAGGGGGGCCGGGGCGGGCCCTTTTTGTTTTTCAAGGAAAAAACCTTTGGGGGCAAAAAAATAATTTTTTAAACCCTTCGTAAGCATCTTGAGTGATAAAACCCTAAACCAAATAAATTAAAATTGCATGCAGAAAAACAAAAATCCATGGAAAAACATTTACTTTTAAAACCCTAAACTTAAAAAAACCCGATATTGTGTTTTAAACGTGCCGCCTTTCCCAGCCCATTGTTTTTCAATGGCAAAAAAATTTTGGCAAAAAAATAATTTTTTTAACCACTTCGTAAGCATCTTGATTGTGAAACTCACCAAAATAAATGAAAAATTTGCATGCAGAATACAAAAATCCATGTGAAAAATTTACTTTTAAATACATCAAGCTTAAAAAAACCGATTATGGGGTTTTCAGCAAGCAGTGCCGCCATTCAGCCCATTGTTTTTTCAATAAAAAAAAAATTTTCCCAAAAAAAAACCAATGTTTTTAAACCCAAATTTGTAAGCTTTTTGAGCGATGAAAATCACCAAAAAAATGAAAAATTTTGCAGGCAGAAACAAAATTCATTGAAAACATTATACTATTAAACATAAAGCTTAAAATAACCGATAATTTGTTTGCAGCAGTGCCCCCATTAACCCTTGATTTTCAAGGGGAAAAAAAATTTTGGGCAAAAAAAAAAATTTTGTTTTAAACCCTTCGAAAGCATCTTGAGTGATAAACTCCCCAAAATAAATGTAAAATTGCAGCAAATACGAAAACCCCATATGAAAACATTATACTATTAATACATCAAGTTTAAAATAACGAATTTTGTTGTGCGGGCAGGGCCGCCTTTCAGCCCTTTGATTTCAAGGGAAAAAAAAATTTTCCCCAAAAAACAATTTTTTGAACCATTTTTTAAGCTTTTTGGGGAGCAATAAAAAAACCCCAAATATTGAAAAATTTTCATGCAAATCTAAAATCCATATAAAACATTAAAATATAATACATCAAGTTTAAAAAAATAGACAATTACTAACTTATATCACAAAAAAATTTTAAATTTTTTCAAAGACTGAAGGGAAATTTCCCCACATTCTGCGAGTTCAAAAGGCAGACTGCCCTTTTTGGCCCTGAAGCCAAGATTGGGGCCCGTGGTTGTTATGTGTTTTTTTGAAGGGAAACCAATCAAAAAAACCAGAAAACCCCCCATAATCGACAAGGGCTCGTTGACACGGCGAAACCCTTTTGCGCAAGCGCGGAAAAAATGGTTTCCGGGGAGAAGTTTTTTACAGTATAAAAGGTTCACGCGATTCCTTTGCTGATCCGGCAGCGTCTGCAGCTTGTCTTCTTCCAGAAGTATTGGTGCTACCATTCCTCTGGAGTAAAATAGGCAGGCCGAGAGAGGGAATATGCTGATGGGCAAAACATGGTCTCTATACTTTAGAATAACACCTTTCCTGGTCTTAACCATCTCGGAATCAAAGCGGGAGGCAGCATTCACGGGTTATAAGTCCATGTCAATTGGCGTAGACATGCGGGCGCCACGCGTTGCCTCTGACGGTGTGTGACACCTACAGGTATCACTGACTAGATACCGCCCGCCTCGAGCTGGTCAGCCCCCGGCCAGTTGGGTGCTGATCCGCCACAACCTGCCTGCTTCAATGAGTGTTTGGGGTTCGGACAAAATCTGGATCGCAGGCTTAAAACCAATGCACCAGGTACTACTAAAAAGAAAAATAGAAACCACAAACTACGGCTCGCAACATGGAACATAAAACCATGAGTCTAAGATTTTCCACTGACTTGACGAATATTGAGGATGTGAGAAAAACGGCTGTAATTGATGCCAAACTCAATCGTCTTAACATTAATATTGCTGGCCTGCAAGAGACTCGCATGGCTGAGGAAGGGTCACTCAGGGAAAATTAACTACATCTTTTTCTTGAAGGGTAGAGCGCAGGCAGGAAAAGGGAAAATGTTGTGGGCTTTGCAGTGAAGAATTCGCTACTGGGAATGAAGGAAATTCCAGCTGAAGGTATTGAAAGACTATTATCCCTGCGCTTGGCAACCTCTCGTAGTTTTGCCACTATTATCACTGCATATGCACCGACTCTCACTTCCCCTGATGATAAGAAGGATTCGTTCTATGAGAAGTTACACTCTGTGAACAAGGCAGTTCATAAATCCGAGTACATTTACATGCTCGGTGGTTTCAATGATCGTGTAGGCAAGGACTCGAGTTTATGGCCATTGTGCCTTGGAAAATACAACATCGATTGCATGAATAAAATGGGCAAAAGCTACTGAAGCATTGCACCAGAAATGATCTACTTATTACAAACTCTTAATTTAAAACAAATCAACTGCATAAGGTCATATGGAAACATCCAAGATCCGGCCATTGGCGTCAGCTGGACTTCATAATCACACGGAGACAACATCTGAACCAACCATCATTAACTCGAAGTTATCACAGTGCTGACTGTGATACGGATTATTCTTTGGTTTTTGCAAGGGTTAGACTGAGACCAAAGAGAATCTATACAGCTAAACACAAATCTAGTCCCAGGATTAAAATTAATAAAGTGCTTTGAGTTCCAACAGCAACTTGAAGACGCTTTCACTGATACATCAGAAAATTGTACAGTAAAACAAAAGTGGGGTAAACTTAAGGAAACTCTTTTACGGCACTGTGCATCATAAGAGGCAGGACTGGTTTGCTGGAAACAGCTAGACACTGCAGCCCTTGATTGATAAAAAGATGATAGCTCTCATAAGAAACAAGGAAAGAACAACGCATAACACACTGAGTGAGCTGAAGCAAGCTAGGAAGGATGTGCAAAAGGCTGCCAAGCAATGTGCAAATGACTATTGAATCAAGTTATGTGAGTCCATTCAAAATGCAACTGATAAGGGAAACATCAAAAGCATGTATCAATGTATAAAGAAAACCTGTGGTCCAATGATCAAAAGAAGTGCACCTTGAAGAACTTGACTGGAGAAATCAGCACTGATAAAAAACAGCAGATGGATAGATGGGTAGAGCACTATTTGGAGCTTTACTCAAGTGAGACCAAACTAGCGGATGATGCCCTCAATGCCATAGAGGCCCTACCAACTCTTAACCACCTGGACACACTTCCCTCCATAACAGAAGTTAAGCGTTCTATAAATGAACTGGCATCAACTGGCTATAAATGAAATCTGGTAAGGCTCCAGGTAATGATGAGATTCTAATCGAGGTTATCAGGAGTTGACCAGACCCACTCACTCTACAGATCCACCAGCTAATAGCGCTGTGCTGGCAAGAAAGACAAGTCCCACAGGATTTCAAAGATTCAAGCATCATAACACTGTACAAGAACAAGGCCGATCGGAGCGACTGCAACATCTATAGGGGAATATCACTTCTGTGTATTGTTGAGAAAGTATTTGCCAGAAATGTTCTGCGTATACTTCAAGTCCTAGGAGATCAAGTCTACCCCGAATCACAGTGTGGCTTTCGACAGAACCGGTCTACCATGGATATGATATTCTCATTACGACAAATGCAAGAAACATGCCGTGAACAGAATCAACCACTGTTTATTGCCTTCATCGACCTCACAAAGACATTTGATTTGGTCAGTCGTGAGGGTCTGTTCAAGGCACTAAAGAAGATTGGCTGCTCACCAACTCTTCTATCCATTGTGGAATCGTTCCACACAGGCATGAGGGGTATAATCAAGTTTCATGGTGGAACTTCAGAAAAGTTTGAAATCAAGAACGAACGAACGAAAATCTTTATTTTCAAAGGGTTAAGAATTGGGCACGCAGGCCATTCTGACATTCTGCCCTTCTTCTCTATTTCCATTCATACATTCTTTCATTGAGTTAAGCAAGGTTGTGTACTAGCTCTCACCCTCTTTGGAATATAATTTTCACTTCTACTGAAATATGCCTTTCATGATAAGGATGATGGTATATACATTCACTCACGCTCAGATGGCGGCTTCTACAATGCCTAGAGATTAAAGACCAATACCAAAGTTAGGAGGATACTGTTCAGAGAGTTGCTTTTTGCAGATGATGCTGCATTTACGATCCACGCTGAGGAAGAATTACAACGTCTATTATTTGCATTCTCCAATGCTTCTTCTGAATTTTGTTTAACAATTAGCAAAAACAAGACACATATTATGTGGCAAGGTGTACAAAGGGTACATCAATCTTTATTGACGACACCGAACTAGAGATAGTACCGAGCGTGTGTGAGACGTTAGATGGTGCATGATTTTGGAAATGACCACGTGTTCACATGCACCCACTGTGGGATAACGCTTACAGCGTGAATATGCCTTATCAGTCGCATTCGCTACCGCCATGGGTTGTTGTTATTATGCCTTTTTAAAGCACAAACTATCGTCTGTAAAGACGGCAAGGTGTTAATGAGATGTGTGTGTGTGTGTGTGTGTAGACAGACAGACAGACAGACAGACAGACAGACAGACAGACAGACAGACAGACGGACGGACGGACAGACAGACAGACAGACAGACAGACAGACAGACAGACAGACAGACAGACAGACAGACAGACAGATGTGTGTGTGTGTGTGTGTGTATTTGTATGTGTGTGTATGTGTGCACCAATGATGTTATTAAATGCGTCTACTAGATGCATGTATGTAACAATGAAGTTATCCTATGCTATCACTTGAAACATGTAACATTAATGATATTCCATATGTTCACTAGATACATGTAACATTTTTATTTTCATTTCCTTTTTACGGGATGTCTATGTCAAAACCAGCATTTTACTGCTGTCTTTAATGTATTGGCACATTTACGTTCAGTAGTTTGTCATTGCTTTATGAATGGGCGGCTGCCATACCAACTCGTTAAAACCCAACGCAATGCATTCTGTTGCAAAATCGGTCACATCTGAGTTTCGAAAGCTAGCAAGTGGACATACGAATCGCGTCCTTAAGGCCTTTGCCACGGACACCGGCACATGTAACAATGATGTTATTCTATGCGTTTACTAGATACAGTACCAATGACGTTATTATATGTGTCAACTAGATATTCGTAACAATGACATTATTCTATATTTTCACTGCACAAATGTAACAATGATGATATTTTATGCGTTCACTAGATACATGTACCGA
The DNA here is from genome assembly GCA_014155875.1 of Cepaea nemoralis. Taxonomy (NCBI): domain Eukaryota; kingdom Metazoa; phylum Mollusca; class Gastropoda; order Stylommatophora; family Helicidae; genus Cepaea; species Cepaea nemoralis. Next base: position 36,947 of record JACEFZ010024599.1, on the reverse strand, counting down.
TGACGTAATTCTATGCTTAAACTAGATATTTGTAACAATGACATTATTATATGCGTTCACTAGGCAAATGTAACAATGAGGTTATTCTATGCGTTCACTTGATACAAATATCAATGATGTTATTCTATGCGTTCACTTGATACAAGTATCAGTGATGTTATTCTATGCGTTCACTTGATACAAATATCAATGATGTTATTCTATGCGTTCACTTGATACAAGTATCAGTGATGTTATTCTATGCGTTCACTTGATACAAATATCAATGATGTTATTGTATGCGTTTACTTGATACAAGTATCAGTGATGTTATTCTATGCGTTCACTATATACATGTAACAATGATGTTATTCTATGTATTCACTTGATACAAGTATCAATGATGTTATTCTATGCATTCACTAGATAAAAATAACAATGATGTTATTCTATGCGTTCACTAGATAAATGTAACAATGATGTTATTCTATGCGTTCACTAGATACATGTAACAATGACGTTATTCTATGCGTTCACTAGATATATGTAACATCAAGAAGGACTATTATCAACGACAGAGTACAAGGAATAGCATTTTACCTCTTATCAGCTAACATAATAATAGAAGAGAGATTTAGATATACTCCTGGGATGTCCTACGAGGATAGATGCTCTGTTTCGCACCATATGTCCACATCCACATTACAAACTATAACTTCTGAACTTCCTGCATTAAACGCGGTATGCATTATATGTATACTTTGTGTGTGAATTATGTGTGTATTTATGTATGTATGTTTCATTAGAAGAAATCAATCAATCAATCATGTGCCATGCCGGAAAGCGTGGGCGGTCATGATTCGCCATTTCACTCGATCACCAGAGTCGTGGATCAGCTCAGTGTTCCTGTCTCGTCCATGCCATGTGGCCAAGCCATCCAGGTATTTTCCTCTCGGTCTTCCTCTTGGTCTGTTCCCTTCGATCTTGCCAGCTGTCACTAAGTTCTCCAGTCCATTTCTTCTCATAACATGTCCAAAAAATTTTGACTGTCTACGTCTAACTTCTCTAATCAATCTACGATTTTCATTTGTCTCTTGTAGTACCTGGTCATTGGTTTTTCTATCTGTCCATGGTATTCTTTGCATTTTCCTCAGAAACCACATTTCTGCAGCCATCAGATGTTTTTCAGCTTGACTGCACATTGTCCAAGTTTTACATCCATACAAAAGAACAGGCTCTATGTATCCCCTCAACACTCTAGGCTTATAAAAAGATTGTATTAATTCATACGAGTGTTAATTTTGGAGAAAGAGCAGAATAAATATAAGACAGTAACACTGAATATCATCCAATGCTAAGATATAAATATACGCGAACACATGAACAATAGTCAGGCCAGATGGAATCACAATAGAGGAGCAGCAAGTAATGAAGGAATGAGTAGTGTGAATGCTAAGTAAACTGCTGATTGATATTTCCAACAGTGGATATACGAGTATACGTGCAATTTAATTTCAAACTTGCCACGAAAAAGTTTCCTGCTATTTGCCTATGATGTGATGGCGTAAGATTGAGAGCATGGAGGAATCTGAGGACAAAAGTGTCCTCGTTTAACGAGCGTCGGGCCCAGTCGTCTAACCCGTGTCTCAACTTATATTGCCAGTCCAGTTCGCTATCATAGTCATGTTAACATCTCTTTTATAGCTTTAACCAACTAGGTTGGCTGGGCTTGCAGTCAGTACATTATGTCAGTTGACAGGCAAACCGGCAGGTAGCAATGGTTTCAGAATGGTATGCAACATAGAGTGTTCTGTTGCGAGGTCCAAGAGACTCTACATAAAACCGCAACATATGACAGAAAATATGCGGGCGAACGATTCGATTGAAATCGTTATCATTCGAACAAAAACCGTGAAACAACAAACACAGTTAATAAAATAATACGGACAATAAAGAGGAATACTTACCTAGGATCCTGGAAACAACTGACAAGTAGATACGTAGTGATATAAACAGACCGACAGGGAGAGAGGTACGCAGGCATGTAGATAGATGTGAGGGCGTATTGTCAGGTAAATAAAACACCATTTCGGTAATTAGGTAGTTAAGTAGGTATGTATGTATGTAGGCATGTAGGTAGCTAAACCATCCATCCATCATATGCCATGCCGATAAGCGTGGGCGGTCATGTTTTGCCATCTCACTCGATCACCAGAGTGTGGATCAGCTCCGTGTTTCTGTCTCGACCATGCCACGTGGCCAAGTCATCCGGGTATTTACTTCCAGGTCTTCCCCTTGGTCTCTTCCATTCTATCTTGCCAGTTGTCCCCAAGTTCTCCAATTCATTTCTCCTCATAACATGCCCAAAAAAATCTGACCCTCATCGTCTAATAACTCTAATCAGTTTACGATCTTCATTTGTTTCTTGAAGGACTTGTTCATTGGTTTTTCTATCTGTCCATGGTATTCTTTGCATTTTCCTCAGAAACCACATTTCCACAGCCATCATATGTTGTTTCAGCTTGGCTGCTCACTGTCCGTCCACGCTTCACATCCATACAAAAGTACAGATTCTATTTAGCATTTCAACACTCTTTTCCTCGTTTCATGTCACAGCTTCCTATTAATTATATATATATATATATATATATATATATATATATATATATATATATATACATATATATATATATATATCGGGATGACTTCAGATCTGGGATTGGGACACTTTCAGTCTACGACCCCACCAGTCTTCGGATACCTATATCTCTTTACAACGACCAAGGGATGTTCCCTTTCAAACATCGTCCTGAACAAATGACGCAACTCTGGCATCTACAAACCCAATAACAAAAGTGTATTGTACAAAGAAAGTGAAGATAATGTGGATGTAGAGCAGATCTGTCTGGTGTGCTAATTGCTACCAGTCAGTTAGTTGAGGTAGCCATATGAAGATGTCTTCATGGTGCAATGCTAATGTCTCACACCACATACAAATGGGACTTAGCTTGTGTCTATCGTAGAGGCTCCTCAGTCTTCGACCAGATAGCACCTCTTCCGAGCTGATAGCAGATCAGGCTAATGACAGTGGAACACCATAATGTGTTTATAAATATGTGTTTATAAGATACTCATTGTTCTTGTCCACATCCTATTAGGCAAATGCCTCCATCATAGGTATGACGTTAATCTATAATGTTCGTTAATGTTCATAGTAGTCCAATGTACTTAGTTATATTTTCAACAGAACAGTGTCAATGGCTTGAGACACAATAGAACATAATTGAGTGGACCCAGTGTTGTTTGACTTCACACCAAGTTGAATAGCAGTCGGGTAGATGATGAGTGGAATAGCTTGACGATTACATACACACCATTCTTGCCCCGACGTCTTTGTTATAATCTGATAGACAACTCCTCCTGAAAATAATTTGAGGGTACAGACGATTGACAGGGTGATGGGCAGTAGGATCACTTTACATTGACTAGTTTGTCCATACTGCCGACGTTGACATATGTCTACGATTAGGACGACTGTCAATCACTCCTCTCATGAAGGTAGAATCTGGCAAAATGACAAAGATAACCTTCTGTGAGAATCGCATGATCATGACCCACCATATGGGGATAGACGACTGAGTACTACTCAGATAGGGAATCACCTCCCCAAAATAGGAGGTGATTCAATTACAGGCCATGCCTCAGGGTTAGAGGAAAAATACGGTCTGGGGTCCGACAAGCAGTCGAATAGACCATCTGTTTCTCTGGACTAGGCATAGAGTGAACCCAGGGTTATTGGTCATGGGTGACTGTCCCCCAGTGGAAGCCTTCTAATGACATACAGGGTTAGAGGGTCTACAGCACCCATAGGCAAGATGGCCCTGAAGGAGGGCTGTTGGCAAAACCCCCTTCCAGCTTTTACCAGGTGGCCCTGCTTTCCCCAATTCATCTCCCCTGGACCCATCAGACATGTCTGTAGCATCATTTCTCCCTCTTTCCCCTCCGCGTTGTTCTTCTCGCAGGAACCCATTGTAGATTAGGTTGGTATTTCCTTAAGGAGACATTGAACATAAAGAATATGAGGAAGGCAAAGAAAAAACAAGCAGTCGCCGCGCCAAAAGATACAAACTTCGACACGCGCGTGATCGCTCAAATGCCTGTCGATCCGACAGCGGACATTCCAATGAAATTCGTCTTGACCGGCCGAGTCGGAGGATATCCTACACCAGGGGTGGGTAAACTTTTCGTGCAGAGGGCCGCATTGACAAATGTAAAGCTATTGGCGGGCCGCATATATATATATATATATATATATATATATATATATATATATATATATATATATATATATATATATATATATATATATATATATATCCATTTTGTTTACAGCAATCTATCACAATGAATAATTATTAATTATGTGTAGGTTATTAAGCAGTATAAATAACTAATTATTGCATTTTACTTATACACTTATACATTATATTTTACAATACGAACAAAAACTTTTACTAATTCGCTAACACGATTTTAGGACTTGTTATTATAACAAATATTCTTTATTATCTATCAATGGCTTTAACTTAGACACACAGCGACTACATTGTCACTACAGTTGTTGATTTCTAATGAGATGTATGTAACTGCATGCAATTTTTGACAATATTCTTGAAATCTGGAGTAAGTTTACTTGTTGAAATTCGCATGACAGCATGCAAGTTGCAGTCCGGCAATAAAGACATATGCTTAGATTTGTTGATCTTCAAGCAAGAGAATGCTTGTTCGCAAATGTATGTTGATCAAAACAATGATACAAGTTTAGCTGCAAAGTTTTTCAAGTTGGGAAATGATTCTTGTGGTAAAGATCCATAGAAATCCAGCAAACCATCTGTCTTGAATTTCTCTTTTAGGTCATGATCTGCTTGTAAGTCAAGCAGCTCCAACTGTATGTCCTCTGTGGCTGTATTAGCTTCTGAACTAAAAGGCGAACTGAGAATATTGAACTATGGCTCTAATTTCTTGAAATCATTGAATCTCCATCCAAATTCTTCAATCAATGCTTCTAATTGGGCTTTGTATTTTTCAGTCATTTCACCAGAAATGGTTTCTTGTTTTAGCAAAGGGAAGTGACAAAATCTTTTTTCACTTGCTTGTCTGGAGAACAGTGAGAGTTTTGCCTGAAATGATATTACATATACATATAATTCATTTGCAAACACACCATTGCCCTGAAGTTTGACATTCAGTTCATTTAACTTTTCCATAATTTCAATGGCAAACATAAAGTCTAACTGCCACTCTTTATTGGCAATGTTAGTATTACAGTCACATGCATGCCCTTCATCTCTAAGAACATCACTATTTCTTCTCCGAGTTCCCACACTCGTCTCAACACCTTGCCGAGACTCAGCCATCGAACATTGGTGTGGTTCAGGACATCGGAATGTTCAAATCGTCAAGTAATGACTTGAACTGTCTGTGATTAAGTCCTCTTGATCTTACAGTTGCTTAAAAGTCGAGAGGGTCGACTTCATCGCATCGGGTTTTACCCCATATGGCTCGGTCTCTTTCCGCAGCGCGGAAAGCGTCGCACAAAGCACGAACTCCGTAGCTTTTAGCGACGACCCACAGGAGTCTCCGAAACATTTAACTCGTAAACCGAAGGGTGCGGCCCGGAATCGAACCCACAACCTTCGGAGCACGAGTCAAAAGGCTTGACCACTTTGCCACAGAGACTCCCAGATGAGGTTGATGACACTGACAACTGGGTCAATAACATGCTTGATATTCAAAACAGTTTTACGCAGACTTTCTTGATGAATCACACAGTGAAGTGGTAATAATGTGTGGTCTGGATATTCTGCTTTAATCTTATCACTTATCAACTTTACCAGACCTAAACTTTTCCAGTCAAAGCACGAACTCCGTCAGTTGTAACACTTGCCATCTTGCTCCAAACCAACCCAGTTCTTTCAATATAATTAGTAACAGCATTGAATATATCATGGCCTGTGGTTGTGTCTTTGAGTCACTCAACACTCAGTAACTCTTCAGTGAGTCTGAAAGAAGTGTTTATTCCACGTATAAATATCAATAATTGGGCAGTATCATGTGCATCGGTACTCTCATCCAATGCAAGAGAGTACCACAAAAATTGTTTACTTGCATAATGAAGTTTATGCACAACATTGTCACTTATCTTGTCAACACGTCTTAGAACAGTTCTCCTTGCAAACATTACTTGATGAACTCGCCATGAGAAAATTACTTGTTCTGTTTTACAATTCTGTGTGACAGCACAAGACTAGCGTCAGTTGCAGCATCTTGAATTTAAGACCGTTTAGTGAAAACAGATTGCTGTTTCTCCAAATTTTTCACCAACTCAAGGCATTTGCTTTCCTTCTCTTCGGTCGTTAAATTGTATCCGAAATCGGAATGTTTTGTTTGATAATGTCTTTTTAAATTGTACTCCTTGAAGACAGCCACTGACTCACGACACAACAAGCAAACTGATTTGCTACCAACTTTTATAAAACAGTAATTAGTTGTCCATTCATCATTAAAAACACGGCATTCATCTTAAATTTTACGTTTGTTATTGACAGTCATCATAACGGTACATGAAATTCTGTAAAATTCAACAAATTAACTTTAAAAACGAATTAAAATTTTTTATTTCTAAATGCCCCCGCGGGCCGCATAAAATCACTTGGCGGGCCGCATGCCGCCCGCGGGCCGTAGTTTGCCCACCCCTGTCCTACACGATAGCTTTTAGTTACGCAGTCACCGACTTCCGGTTTTGTCGACTACTCCTGAGTTCACAGGCGGCCCAGTATTGCACTTACAATGTTAACAAAGTCAAGCCAATCCTATTTTCTCCCCAAACAATTTTTCTGAGGGGCCACACGAAGCGTGCATTACCGGTACTGTCAGCAGTTCAGCCTGTTGGCAACAGGCCAAACTTTGGCACGATAACTGGCCTGTTGTTTGTATGACTTACAGGTTCGACCTTGACCTCTGTGCAAGTATTTGCTTCATGCAAACTACCTCGGCTGATCGCGATTTCGACACGGCATAATATAAAGAAAGTTAGCATTCCTACCTTTCCTTCTGACATGCAGTTAGAAATATGGAACCTCAGTCCAACTTAGGGACATACTGTCAACCGTCTTTAAACGATATGTTGATATTAGGAAACATTACCCCTTCTGACAAACTGCAGCCACACAGCCTTTCGCCAGCTGGTCAGAACAACCACTAGTTCCCCCGGCAGCCAGCCTAGTCACGGCGCCTGCGCGACTCGAACAATAATCCCGGTACCAGCATCTCTCGATCATTCCAGAACAAATGCATAATCCTCTTCTCCCCTCGGGGTAAAAGATTACGGGGATTATTTCGCTTTGACTGGAAACTGCCACGGTAGGCCGAGAGATGGCGTGAGTCTGGTAATTGTGGCATTTTGGTAATTGTAGCATCTCCCGGTCGAATTCTCCAGGCATTCTGTGATATTTCAATTGATATCTTTTTATTGATCAGTATTTTTTTTCATCTTGCAAAAGGCTACCTTCGCAATGGCAATTCTTGTTCTAATCTCATCAAGGCATCTCCCATCAGATGTTATGACTGTTCCTAGATAACTGTACCGATTAACTTGCTTAAGAATATGCCAATTTACTCGTTTATCACATTGCGGTACTTCCTTCTTCCCAGTGACAACCATAATCTGTGTCTTCTTACAATTTAATTATAACCCTAATTGCTCACTGTGTGCAACAACCGCATCTACTAAATGTTGCAGGTCCTGTTCACTGTCTGCAATCGTGACTGTATCATCTGCATATCTAATGTTATTGATGTATCATCCCCCAATCTTGATTCCTTCCATGTCTTCTTTATTTCTGAAATTATTTTCACTGTACAGGGAAAAAAAAAGATCTGGAGACATTACACATCCCTGTCTCAAACCTCTTTTAATAGGCTGGTATTGACCTATATCGTTATCAATTCTGATGGCAGCTTGTTGTTTCCAATATATGTTTTTTACAAGTCTAAGGTCGTTTCCATCAATTTGTAATCTTCAAGCATCCTTATCATGTCGACATGTCTCACTTTATCGAAAGCCTTTGTGTAGTCAATAAAGCAAAGATATAGATCTTTGTTTACTTCTATAGAATGTTCAATTACTGTTCTCAGTGTATACACATCATTTACTGTGCCCTTGCCCTCTACACACCCACATTGTTCCTCTCCTTCAGATTAATCTTTTAAACTGGACACTTGAGGGATTAATTTACATTATTTGAATTGCAAGAATTTAATTTACTTTACTCTGCAGATGCGAAAAACCTACACATTATGTCAAACAAGTAAGCCTAACATTAAAGAAATCAGCCTTCAAACCCCGCAATTAATTATACACAGTCCCGACTATGGTACTGGTTATTACCCCAACGACGTCCACTGTACATTAATTCTGGAATCTGGTTCTGAGCCTTTGATTTTAACATTTCACTTCAAGTAAGTTCTCAAGTTTATCATCAATTAATTAAGTATTACTATGTATGTGCTGAGTTATTCATTCTAACATGTCACTAAAATTTAAGTTCTCAAGTATCCCATCAAGTAAGAGATACTGCTAATGGGGGAACCATGGTTGCAATTTGATACAAACAGTTTAGTAAAAGTAAACATGTCATCAAATTGCATTGCACGCAACCAACTCTTCGACATCTTTTGAACTAGACTGAACACACGTGAACATTACCTGAGGGACTGACATAAATGTCCGTTAGCGGATTATGACCAGTTATGGGGGTGATAACGAGCACATTACCCACCCAGTGTTGATTTTTCAACAAAATGTTGGTGTCTAGCACCATTTGACAATCCTTGTAAAATAGTCCTGTTTTAATATATTTCAGTACGTTAAACTACTGTAGCCTGATATTTTTCCATAGCCTTTTTTTTTAAAGACTAGTTTCATCTCAGTAACATCATTTTCTAGCGACTTGATTTGTGCAGATTTTTTTCTCCAACTGTCTTTAGAAATGTCTGACTATATCAAGCCACTATTGTTTTCGTGTGTAAATTATCCATGACTTTGTGAATCCATCTAGTTTGTGGTTTCTCTATTCTCACTTCCCAGTTACACGCCTTTCATACTTATCTGTCCCAGACAGTTGTAACTTATTTGATGCCAGAAGTATTTCATTGTTGTCAGTTTTATTGTTTATGTATAACCAATCGTCTTTAATTTTGAGTTCTTGGTGTTCAGATCGCAATTTTGAACTTACAGTCCAAACTACGTATATTCATAGACACATATGACCACATTATAGAGATACAGCAGTGTCTTGGCTGCACTGAACGAAATGGTATCTCCCCACATAGAGCCACGGCTGTATAAGCTCCTGCATGATCTCGTGAATCTGAGTCTTTAAATCAGATAGCGGTGGGAACAATTAATAGTATGACTCTTCGCTGGCCGTTGAACGAGAGGACGGAGCGCGTATGGGAATATCCTTAGTACAGTGATGCCAGTTCTGAGCTCATCTCAACTCATCTAAAGTGTGATCAAGGAATACTCAACGATTCCCAGTCGCAGTTTGAAATGTTATCATGATTCCAGATTGCTAACGGATTAGAAGAGTTAATCATTATATTAATAGACATAATGTCGATTAATTTCTTCTATTTGATTTTAACATGAAATGATGACAAGAGAGGTATTGGAAAGACATCATGACGACTGGAACGATCGAGGGGAAGAGAGGCAGAGGTCGACCAAGAGAAATGATGCTGGATGGATTGTGACAGTGACATGGAGGAATATTATTCGACCATGCTATGTTCCATGTAGATATTAGATAGAATCGTGAAGAGCACAAATCCCTCTCTGACTCCAGTATTGACTGTGGAGATATATTATATACTTTCTTGTGTTCTAACTGCTCATTGACTCGAGTGGTATAACCCTATAATACAAATTCCAAACTTGTACATTATCCAAATAACATTTACGCAACATCAACATTTGCGAGATAAGATGCTTGAAGAGAGCTGCCAACTTAACAGTCCGAGACCAAATAAGAAATGATGTTATCAGACAGACAGTGGGATCGACACATTGTGCCACATGTATTAAAACGTAGTAGATCAAATGGTTTTGCCAACTTGTCAGAATGCAACACCATCAACTACCAGCACTGGCGCTATATCAAAGAGTATCTCGCTACAAGGGCAAGAGGACGCCGAAGAGGAAAATCGATTAACATCAAAGACATTGTACAATCAAATGAAATGGCACTATCTAGTGCCACCCATAGGACACTTAAACATCAACTATTCCTCCTCACCACCGCTGACTTCAGACATGAAGAAAATGACGATGTTGAAGACGAATATTCTTCCAGGGAACGTTATCTTGTCCAACGTTGAAGAGTTGACGTCTGTATCATTCACGATGATGTCTGTATCATCCACGATATTGTCTGTATCATCCACGATGATGTCTGTATCATCCACGATGATATCTGTATCATCCACGATGATGTCTGTATCATCCACGATGATGTCTGTATCATCCACGATAATGTCTGTATCATCCACGATGATGTCTGTATCATCCACGATGATATCTGTATCATCCACGATGATGTCTGTATCATCCACGATGATGTCTGTATCATCCACGATGATGCCTGTATCATCCACGATGATGTCTGTATCATCCACGATGATGTCTGTATCATCCACGATGCCTCTACGAATTTGATTCCTAACGTAGTTGTGTCCACATAAAAAGTCGCTTATATGTTGATAGGTCCGACTTCCTTGCACCGGGTTTTATTCCATATTGCTCAGAGCTCTTTCCGCAGAGCGGGGTCACGAAAGCGTCGCACAAAGCACGATTTCCTTAGCTTCAGCGACAGCACCCAGAAGTCTCCGCAAAAATGCACTCATGAGACGAAGGACGCGGCCCTAACTCAACCCCACAACCTTCAGAGCCCGGGTCAGATGGTGTGTCCGCATATGTATCCGCATATCTCTTTAATTACAGAAGGTTGAGGTTTTAGATGATGACGTTTTACGTAAATCTGAGTTAAGTATACCGTTCAAGTCCAGCCGTTTTTCAGACAGCAGCATTTCTAATAGTCTTAACTACAGTTCTCTTCAAAAAACGCTTGTCTACATTTACTCATTGCTGCACTTTTAAAGAACACCGTTATACTTAAACATATTTACGAAAACTAGGACGTAATCTAAAACACATTGCTGCTGTCAGGCGTTTTGTCGTTAAGGATTCACGTCCTGACTAACCCATGTTTCTTCGAGATGTTGTTTAATTCACAGTCAATTGCTTCCTTGGTAATGAAGACCCTTTGATGACCTTTACACGTGGCTTGGTCTTGTCAATCACTTATGTTGTAATGACCCGTAAACGACCATGTCTGTTAACTGTTTAGTCTGCTGATTGAAAATCAAACCATAGGGAACTATTTGTAATACTTACCAATTGTTGCTATTTTTCCATATCACTTACAGGACGTTGCAGTAAACACCAGCATTTTTCAGCTCCTGTTTATGTAATGGCAAGTTTACGCACAGTAGTTTGCCATTGTTTCTGAGCGACCGGCTCACATACCCCGTAAGTTACCGACGCGGCGAGAACCGCTACCAATTTTCGCGCGCATCACGTTACCAATTCTCGCGCACTTCGTTCACTAGAGTATAGAGGATAACGGAGAAAGACGCTAACACCTCGGCCAGGGAGACGGCTACGTATAATGTCTATAAAACAAACAACCTGTACACTATGACTCATGTAATTCTCCACACTCAGTGGATGCTTCCTAAAATATGTTCGGTATCGTAAACTTCTCAATTTGATGCCATTCGTGGTCATCCTAAAGCAATGAAGGGGTCGTAGAGGTATAACGTTCTGGTTTGATAACGTGTCGAAACGTATCAACCAGTTAACATGGCAACGTGGATTTCCATATCTTGAACTGAACAAATGTGTGAACTTACAAACGGAGGGTTTATTATACCACCTGCCCTGACACATATTTGCTGAGCGCAAATGAGAAGTTTAAAGGCCAGCAACCATATAGTAAACAGCTGATTTGAATTGATTACGTAACGCAATGTTTCCCAACCTTTTTTGTGCCATGCCCCACTTAAGCCTTTCTAAAATTCATATTGCCCCCCTCCCCTGCCCCACGCCCCCCCCCCCTCAACATATACATTATTTTTAATATTCAAAAATTGAAATGTTCACTAAAGAAACTTGAATGATAGGTTTTAAGAAATCACTAGGTAATTATTGAGCAAACACAGTAAGTAAATTTTCAAAACATATAATGGAGAACTGAAATTCAAGTACAAAATAATTTAAATGAAAGATTTTTCTATATTATTTTAATTATTAGTAATTATTTATTATTTAAATTTAGTGAGATCCTTGCGCTTGATGCTTGCTGCAAAGAGATCTTATGTCAGGTTCCAATTTAGTTTTCTTCAGTGTCAAGTCTCCCCGTTTTGTTATATTCAGCCGATTTCTTCCATTTTCGAATTGCCCCCCTTAACAGTCGAATTGCCCCCCTGTGGGGCGTGGGCCCCACGTTGGGAAACACTGACGTAACGTCAATCGCTACTTCGGGCAGCGGCTAAAGCACGTTTCAGTCGCATGGTGTAGACCGGTCAAAAGATGATTGACAGGTGAAAATATCAGTCCATAGTATAAGTGAAAGAATACTGGATGCAAGGCGTCAGAGTGAGCAGGGGAGGAGCGGAGAATGACACTAGGGAGAAAAACAAATATAAATCAGACGCAAGCTCAGTTAGTCTACCAGGGAAGCTTGTAGGTGAGATATTAGAATGTCATTTCGCCCGACTGTCCTTTATGAGCGTAAGGTTGCATTGCGCATGGGTTCCTGGACTTCTGACCCTTGTACTGTTACACCTGGGTAGCCACAGGGATCTGCCTTGTTCCCAGTGCTCTTTAATGTCTACACCAGCAAAATCGCAGCTATTGAGAAACCAGGTGTGGGTAGAATCTTGACATTTGCAGATTAATTATGTGCTGGTGTACAGACAGGGCAGAGACAGGGCCAGTTTGGTGAAAGACTTACAGATGGCTGTAAATGGGTGGAGAGAGGGCAGAGTGGTGCAGGGACGAAGGGGCCGTTATAAACCCAGACAAAGCGTCGGTTGTGTGGTACTCCTTGGATAGATTTCCTCTTAGTCGAGAGAGTAAATTGAAGTACTTGGGTATCACCTTTGTCTTTTAAGGATCATGTGGAGGCTTTGGTGGTGAAGGCTGGTAGGGGACTTAATGCATTGAGGGCTATGGCAGCAACCGGGGTAGATCAGAGGATGCTGTACAGGCTCTTTCAGCGGGTTATAATTTCTGTCACTGAGTATGGTTTGGGGCTGCTGACAGTATGAAAGAGCCAGCTTAAAAGTTTGGAGCGCATAAAAAAAAATGCTGCCATAGCGTAATCCTGGGGTGCAAAAAAGGACACACCAATTATATGCATGAGGCATATCCTGGCGATACCTACAACGACGGATATACATAGGGTCCTTCAGACCAAATGGTACCTGAGAGTGACCGCTGACAGGGATCAACCGCTGCATGCAGCAATGGATATGGTCAAGGGTCATAGACTAAGACGAGGCAGGTCCTGGATGGCACAGGCAGAACTTTCTATAAGTCAGGTGTGTGATCTAGAGGCCATCAATCATGAAAGTGAGTGGGTGGAAGTTCCGGAAGACATCACTGGCTGGCACAATATAATAATAACACTGGGTCGTGAGTGCAGAGAATGGGCAGCGGGCCGCACTGAGTACTAAGTGAAACAGCTAATCTTGAGTAACACACATCAAGGCGACATAGTCATCTACACCGAAGAGTCAGTGGTGAGAAACAGACGTAATGGTTGTGGATTTATTGCAAAGGCTAATGGACGAGTCTTGAAAAAGGAGAGTCTGGCACATGAGACTACGATCTCCAGTATGAGAATCGAGGTGGAGGCAGTAACAACGGCATTCCGTTATCTGGAGGAGACTACTGCAACACACGTTGTACTCATTATGGATTCAAAGAGTGTGCTTAATACGGGGGCGAAAGGAATGTTTCGTGTGAAATGGCTAATCGTTGCTTTAGAGGTCACATATTGTGAGAATTATGTCGATATTTTGCCGTGACCATGCGGAGGTGAGGGGGAATGAACAGCTGATAGGCTAGCAGGGAAAGCACCTCTTGGTGATAGATTGCCTATGGACAAGGATAAGGTGGTCGTGCGCTCGTGTGACCATGTGGAGAAGGTGGAGGAACAGATTGAAAACCCATATATAGAAAGAATGAGATTGCGGGGAATCGGCCGGGGTTCTGGAAAATCTCAAACCTGGGAGGCAAGACCTGGAGAACTTTTAATCAGATAGCGGTGGGAACGATTAGTAGTATGACTCTTAGCTGGCAGTTGAACGAGGGGATGGAGCACGTATGGGAATGTCCTGAGTGCAGTGATGTCGGTTCTTGACTCATTTCAACTCAACTCAACATTCGCCCGACTTTAGTAAGGAGTCTAGTGGCAGAATTCTCAGCTAAAATATCATGTAATAAATATATATTTTTTTATCAGTTATGTCGTCTGTTCCGAAGGCATCCTTTAGTTTTCTGCTTCTTTTTTTTCTTCCAAAACTTCAAGCTTGTTGTTGTTCTTTGTTACTGTTTGTCCAGCACTGGCCTTTATTGTACCACCATGAAAACTGTTTTCTCGTTAATATATGTTATAATTAGGAGAAATCCATCGTGGGTGTGTGTGTGTGGGTGTGTGTGTGTGAGTGTGTGTGTGTGTGTGAGTGTGTGTGAGTGTGTGTGTGAGTGTGTGTGTGTGTGTGTGTGTGTGTTCTGAGATGAACAGACATATAGGTACTACACATCCTCGCCTTGTTTCATTATATCTCTCATAAGCCCCATGGAAGGTCAGCAGTCCACTGACATAGTGGAGTTGCTGATCCCCGTGAAAGGACACAGACAGTCATCCTGCAAGTTAATGTGCAACACATCTCAAAATGGATCATGCACTATAGGGGTTTCTTCGTCAGTTGTGCCAATAAACTACATCCATATTGTTTTCTACACGGTGTACATGCCATTTTATCATGCATCATCCTCTCATTGCATATCACCAGAATATCATCATCATATTAACGTTTCAACAACACGTTTGCGTTATTCATATCATACATTCTGGTGAATGAGTATTACAAATTAATAAACACAGTCGTAGTTTGTTTAAATTCATATTTCTTCCATAATATGTCTAACTGTATGTATGTTTATGCGTAGCTTACATGCTTGTAAACTATTAAATTACAGTTAGTGGGGGAGCAAATATGTCTTTTCTGGATAGGGATAAGTCATGGAGGTATCTTGTTCTATGCGGTGTTTATGAAAAAAGCTTATTCTGCGTGTCGACATTCATGTTTCTAACTCTTGGGGGTACCATAAGTTGCTACATCTATCTTTTCAATGAGCCATTTCTTGGCTGTTTTCTTGAGTATCGTGTCACTGTTTCTTCAATCAGCTTACAAGTTGCATTTGTACCGAGTTTTCTCTCTTGGATCTGGAGTGTAAGGGATGCGAACCTGCACCCATAACTAAACGCCTGTGTGAGACAACTCGACATCTGACACTGACAAGCCCCATAAAACAACCATACGAATCAGAATTAAAAACTAGTTGACACAGATGCATGCTATTACACTGTATGTCAAAATACGCTACTTTATTTTTATTTTTTTTCCAGAAAATTTCGAGTGGACAATACAAATACTTGTACAAGCGATTTCCTCTGTGTCAATGGGATCACATTTTGTGATAGTTGGATGACTAGACATCACATTTCTTTCATACTTCCGGAAAACAGAAGATTAACTGTTTTCTTCAAAACAGACTCTACTATAGGACAACAAGGTTTTGAAGTGAGTACTTTATGTCATAAACATGTGATAAGTAATCTGTGAGTGTTGTTGGAGATTTAGATACGACATTGTCATTACCCTATCCGATATCAAATATATCGCAATGTGATAGAGCGTACGTAGCCTCGCCAACCATTATGGCCCATCCGACTGTTGAGGATCGCAAAAGTAACATTCATACGGCCAAGATCGCTAGTGGTGAAACCTAATGTTCTTCTTCCTTCTGGTTGGGATTGACAATATACATTCAACGTGAAAGCAATCATAAATTGAAGCTATTAAATAGATATTCAGAAATGACTTCCATATTCGTGTTTCTCTTATCTTTATCCATCTTTATCTCGTAGGACTTTACTTCGGACAAATTGACAATACAATAATGTTGAGCTCATACTTTATGAAACTGTATGAAATATGTGTCGTATTCATGGTTTCGTCTTTTACTTTTCCATCTTTTCATAATCACTTCTTCAGATAATCAAGTTATTCTTGTTCCTTTGATTATTTTAGTCTAAGTTTTATCCACCTTAGATTATACCATAGTCCAGATGTATACAATTGTTACTATGATGTTTAAATCAAGTCATTCCTTGATGATACATAACGTTAACTGTCTATTCGGTTGTTGTGGTTTCTAACCTACGTTCTACTCATACTTTTCCTACGAAATGTTGGTGCGCCTTAATGTGGTTTGTTCTAACATGTTCTATTCTAAAACCGAATTCAACTTTATAAATTCGTTGTCTTTGATTCTATATCTGAGCTTTGTCATGTCTTATAACAGTCGAACAATTATATCAATCACCCTGTGATATGTGACTCTCTATACGTGACTATATGTGAGTCTCCATATGACAGTAGCAACAAGTTAATATTCAGTATCCTTGCTAAACACTTACCTTCATAGACTTATCGGCATCCAGTGAGATATGTGGTCAGTATACCAGCTGCCTTTACTTCCCAATGCATTGCTTATATCAATGGTAGGCTCGAATCAAACTAATAGTCAACAAAATGTTTCTGAAAAAAGTTTATGGTGAACGGAATATGCAATTAACTTTTGCTGGGTCAGCCGGAATGAAAGTAGATAACACGCAGGCCTTTTTGTCGTTGCTGATCATTGTACACAAATGTATCGACAACTGCTTCAAATGCCTCCCATAGATCACACTCGGAGAATGCCAGCAAGTACACTAACTCCATAACACCGACAAGGACCTAAGTGTGAGTATTGCGGAATCAGACATGTTTTACATATTCAGTTGTGAACAATATTATCTTTTGTTCAATTGGATAAAAAGTTTGATCACCTGTAACAAGTTACGTGGAGGGTCCCAAGTACCCCTGTCACAATGCTTCAATTATTATCCTTTAATCCTGGCTGGGATAGGTCTTTGCCCGCCAACCCTCCTCCGTTCCCCGGACTCACTGTCACTCTATCTTTTGACCTCGGGGCCTATTCCCTGAGGTGTCTTTCTGGCTGACACAAATATAACATGACGATCGTCACAGTAACTATAATTGTAATTTAATAACTTAATAAAGGACAGCACAGGAAAACATCAAGACAGTTAAAACAGATAGTTCTCTACCAACAAACATGGATAAAGTGTTCAGTTCAGGCACAGAGCCTCATGGCTTTCCATCATAGACTAGCTTAAGACAATGTCCGTTCCGTCCACATACAGCTCACCGAGGGTGTCTTCAGTTCCTTCCTTCCAGGTACGTTATGTGAACAACAGGCCTCCTGTGGAACCAGGCTTCCAGGTCTGAAGTGGACCACCTTATGTAGTCAATATAATGTTCGTGGAAAACGTCCTGTTATCCCTGGTCACGATGCTAAGTAGAAGTTCATACAATGGGAATAGTTCGTGAACGGGGAATGGGTAGATATCCTTCACTGTCCCAGACAAGGATGGGTAGGTGTCTTTCGCCGTCCCAGACAAGGATGTGTGGGTCTGAGAATTAGGCGGGGTCCAGCCAAGAATACAAAAGGACTCGATCCTAGCGTATCGAGATGACTGGCGATGTGTTAGAAAGGCTGATGGTCATTCTTTCGGGGTCAGCGGTGGCTCTATCTCGTAGAGATCATACCCTTGGGCCTGGCCCAAAACTTGACATGGACTCGTCTTAAACATAACTTTCCGCGTAGAGGCCCTGTCGATAGTTTCAGCCCTATTCACTTCCAAAAGAAGGACCCTGGAGTTGATAAATATTAGTGAAAGCCTCCGGCTTAAACTTTAGCTACAGTCTACAAGGAGACTTCTAATGGTCTCAGCATATCTGTTTGCATTCACAAAATACATAATAATAATAGATATATAACTAGTTAGTAGACCTGAGTGAATTGGCCTGACCCGACAAGAGGTCCTGGATTGGCGGCGTCTTTCCTAGACTAGGCCTTCAGCTTGTCTAGGTCGTGTCGTTTGACCCTAGGTATATTACCTATTCTCTTCATGCAAGATTCACTCTCCACTCTCATACCATGCCTTTATTATTACTGGGCACATTCGTTTCCCGGCTTCCCTCTCATTTGCAAACCCTCTCTTTCTCACGACAAAGCTCTTGTGGTGTTGTGTGCGTAATTATGTGTGTTTCCCCCTTTAACTAATATTATAGTAGTGGGTCTGTATGGAACAAAGTGTAGTTCCCTATGCCCAGGAAGAATAGGAAAGAAGAAACTACCCCTTCCCGCCGCTGCTCTCATCTGAGCTGTCGCCGCAATGCACCGGCAGTGCCTCACATAACACGTAGATCTAGATGAGTTCCGGTTATCTCCAGTGAGAAACAGAGGTCTATTTATATCTCTGACATCATCTTATCGACCAGTAATTATTCAATCCACCTGGCCACCCTATCTGCCAAAAGACGCAAGAGATAGCACAGTGGATACCCTCTTCCGGCTCAAGAAGATAGGTGGGTGGAACCCGTCCCCACGAAGCCCTGCCCTCCTTCCGGCATACCGTATATATGTCGTGTTTATATTCAAATTACAGACAATACTATGCCGAGTGCAGGCCGTAGGAAGAAAGATAGCACCCGCCCATCTGCCGCCAAGAACAAGCGAAATCATTTGGGGAAATATATTGCTCAGATTCGTTCCCAGGCGATGCCAAAAACAAGACGCTTAGCTAGATTGGCCAACGGTCAACCCACTCCCAATATGGCATGACTGGCTTTTCGCCAATTCGTCTCACCAGTCGAGACAACAGAGATTTATAGGCCAAGGTCTGGCAGGACTAATTAAAACCCAAGCTCACCTTTCTTACACCAGCAGGATGCACCTAGTTTGTACAATTCCTTAAATTTTTAATACATGATGCAGATGACAAATAGTAGGAGTTTTCAACGGACATTGTTTGCCCCAAAAGTTGAACTAGTGGGTATTTGGTGCAAGGCGCCCCATCGGGTTTTCCCGAAGAAAAGTCAGATTTCTAATAGTTCTATTAAGAAGATCGGGTTGTTAAAGTAACCAAGAGAACTATCTTCCATGGGGATTGCGCGAATAAGAGAACTGAGGGTTCCCGAAAGCTGTTTCCCACTGTTTACCCAAACCCAAAGAAGGCATGAGGACATGGGCCACTGGCATTTTGTTACATCACCTCGTCTAACTAAAGACTATCACTATTATAACTTCGTCTGAGCAGAAAGTAACATATGTATCACCTCGTCTGAGCAGAAAGTAACAGGTTTATTACATCTTCTGTTAAGACTATCAGTTGTATCATCTTGTCTAACCTTTGACTATCAATCTTATCACCTCGTCTGAGCAGAAATTTACAGTTTTATCACATCCTCTGATAAGATGTAGCACCGCGTGAAGCAGAGAAGATATGTTTCATCACTTATTCTAACCAGCGTTTTCAAATCGTCTAACCAGAGACTAAAATATAATCACTTCGTCTAAACAGTGACTTCAGTTTGATCATCTCGTTTAACCACAGATAAGCCGTTTAATCACCTCGTCTAAACAGAGACTATCCATTTTATCACATTGTCTAACAAGAGAATATCAGTTCTTTGTCTTCATTTGTTTTCTGCGTTGAATAATCCAATCTTCAGGATCAAGTATTTCTCAGAATTATATTGTAGCCATGAATCTTACGCCTGTCAATGTGAAATAAATGCAGCACAAGACCCATCCTAACTTAGTGAGATGTGAACACCTTACAAATAGTGCAATATGTACAGCACAACAGTGTCAACCAGTTTATGTGAGTGACACGTTCATAATATTATACTGTCACTGTAACTGCCATACTGTGAATCAGATAGTTTCTCGTACTTAATATTATTACATTCCCCCATCTAGATAATCGTCACAGCAGAACTGGCAACAGAACATACACAGGTGCTAGAAGCCAGAAGCAATCCGGACAGTGACAGCAGGTTCTATGTTCAGCGTGTGACATACGGTGCTGGGATGAATTACGTTGATTACTGCTCGCATATAAACGTATGTATGTATATATGTATGTATATATGTATGTATGTATATATGTATGTATATATGTATGTATGTATGTATGTAGGTAGGTAGGTAGATAGGTAGGTAGGTAGGTAGGTGTATGTATGTATGTATGTATGTATGTATGTATGTATGTATGTATGTATGTATGTATGTATGTATGTATGTATGTATATATGTATGTATGTATGTATGTATGTATGTATGTATGTATGTATGTATGTATGTATGTATGTATGTATGTATGTACGTATGTATGTATGTGTGTGTGTATGTGTATGTGTATGTGTGTGTGGGTAGGTAGGTAGATAGGTAGTTAGTTAGTTAGTTAGTTAGTTAGTCGACAGATCATCCTCGTTGCACATCGGACCATTCAGTCCATAAGTGCTCGGATCCCCTCCTCAGCAAATCCCGCAGCGTGTAGCGGCTAACGACGCCAGTTCTGTGTTGGTTTATCAATCTTCTTTGGCTTCCTGCGTAGTGTTCTTGTTTGGCCACCCCTCTTTTAATTTGCTGCTCTCGCAGTCTGGCCATTGTTGTAGATTCACAGTCATCACTTGGTTCTTGCAAAAGTCTCAACTTCTCGTAGAGCATTCAGAATGTCAGCTATGTATGTAGTATGTATGTACGAGTATGATGCTGTAGTGTAGTGTATGTATGTATGTATGTATGTATGTGTGTGTAGTGCGTGCGTGCGTGCGTGCGTGTATGTGTGGTGTTTCAGTGGAACCTGCTTAACGAGCATAATTCGTTTCCAGAACCTTACTCGTAGGCGAAACACTCGTTAAGCGAAACAGTTTTTTCCATACAAATTAATTTAAAATACGATAATGCGTTCCATGCCGGAAAAATACTCAAAATATTTTGTATAACGTTTATTTAAAGAAAATTATATATACATTGTTAAGGAGCGTAATTCATTTCTCTCTTCTATCGCGAAATGAAGGAACCTGGATTGAGAATTCATTTTGTAGAAGAAAAAAATTGAAATTGTTAATTTACAATTTATAATACATACCTAATTCTTTTTTACTAGAACGCTGTCTAGAGAAATTTTGTTTTTGCCGACGCTTAAGAACTTTTTGGAAATGCGACACAGCATTATCATTAAATAAATTAGTAGCTCTCATAGCCACTGCCTTTTTAGGGTGATGGTTCTCAATGTACGATGAAAGTTTCCCATGCTTTCAGCATTTCTCTTATTGCGCCAGAAGATTGTTGGTTTGCTGTTACCTTTTCCTCCTTCTCGGACAAACTTTCCTCTAAAACTTCTTGCTGTGAAACACAATGTAATTCCATAAGCTCTTCCGTGGTGAGCTCTTGTCTATGCTCTTCCAGAAGCTCATTGATATCTTTGTTATCCAAAACAAGTCCCGTGATCTTGGCCAAAGACACAATCTCGTTGACTACAGACTCCACAGGTACTGTCTCAAACCCCTCAAAGTCACATTCGACAACGCTCTCTGGCCAAGGCTTCTTCCAAGCAGAAGTGAGAGTTCTCTTGGTAACCCCTTGCCACGCCTTTTCGATCATCTTGAGGCAGGCAACGATGTGGAAGTGATATACCCAAAACTATCTGAGAGTGAGAATGGTTCCATTAGTCCTCTCAAAACAACGCTCAAAGAGCGCTTTAGTGTAGAGCTTCTTAAAGTTAGAAATACCCTGCTGGTCCATAGGCTGGAGTAACGGAGAAGTGTTGTGAGATAGAAACTGGATCTTGATGAATTTAATATCTTCAAGAAGGTCATCTTGTAATCCTGTAGGATGGGCAGGAGCGTTGTCCATAATAAGCAAGATCTGGAGTGGTAGATTCATCTCAAGCAAATAATTTTTTTCACGTAAGGACCAAACACTCGTTATGCGAAACGTCGCTCGTTCAGCAAGTCATTTTTTAAACAATTTATTTTGCTCCTTATGCAAATAACTCGTTATGCGAGGTGCTCGTTAAGCGAGGTTCCACTGTATCTATGTATGTATGTTTGGTTTGTATGCATGTATGTGAATATTTATGTATGTACACATTATGAGTGTGTGTGTATATATATGCGCACGTTTGTACCTACGTATTGTCGCTTATTTGTGATCTCAAGTCATGTCTCGCTCTAGATAATCGACACATCTGAACTGGCACCCAGACAAAAGCGGTTTCTGGAAGCTAGAAGCAATCAGGACAGTGGCAGTAGTGTCCACCTTCAGACTGCTACATCTCTGCCTGGGATGGATTACTCTGATTTCTGCTCAGTTACAAATGTATGTATGTATGTATGTGTGCACGTGCACGTGGCATGTGGTCATGTGTGTATGTAATTAAAAGCTTGCTTCGTGGATACACACACACACACACACACACACACACACACACACACACACACAACCATGCATTTTCTAGATTGGTCACATTAACTAGAGCAGCTTATGCCTATAATTCTTTGTATGTGGAATACAATAAGGACAAGGATTCTTTTGATCTAAAACAAACAACAACAAAATAATGCAAAATGTCCGCAGAAGGAATTTGATTTGAGCACATCGCGCGTTAAAGCTATCTCACTGTAGACCTGCATCCACGAAACACCAGATGACTAGTCATTCTCCTGTAACTTTCCCCATACTGCGTTGAGACTATTGTTGACCTAATATCCTAACAATTAGACAGAAGCACCCACTACTTTCCCGCTAATTTTAGAGGCTATTTATGTTTGTTATCTCGATATAGCTCGGAAATGTCAATTCTGTAATTCAGTTTATTTATCACAGCCATCTCGATCTAGATCTGGAATTCCAATCCTGGCAGTCACTATCTTGCATTTTTAAAAAGTCAGAAACTAATCAGTTTGTACACTCGGGCTGTTATTTTGTTTCCGTTTTCGGAAGTTGTTCACGAGAAACCACGACAGACAGGTGGTGGATGACAATTTGAGGGCAGCCGACAGATAGTTGTTGGTTATGGTCTCAAGTTTTGCGAAGGTAGGCAGAAGATCTCTTTATCGAGACAATGGATGGCTACTGTCAGCTGGCCAGTATGGTCACTGCCAAGAATGAAATCAACGGCAAACTACCTTCTTTAAAGTTGCCTAGTGTATCATAATTTGCCTAATTATCTCGCAACAGCCATAACATCTGATGGGAGATGCCCTGAAGAGATTAGAACAAGAATGGCCATGGTGAAGGTAGCCTTTTGCAAGATGAAAAGCATACTGACCAATAAAACTATGTCAATTGCTACGAGAAAAAAAAACAGTGTTGAGGTGCTACATAGAGCCTGCACTTTTGTATGGATGTGAAGCGTGGACAATGAGCAATGAAGCTGAAATACATCTGATGGCTTTAGAAATTTGATTTCTAAGGAGAAAATCAAAGTTCACCAGGAACAGACATAAAAACCAATGACCAAGCCCTAGTAGAAATAAATGAAAATCGTAAACTGATTAGAGAAATTAGACGTAGACAATCAACATTTTGTGTGCATGTTATGAAATGAAACAAATTGGAGACCTTGGTGACAACTGGCAAGATTAGTCATTAGTCATTAGTCGTTATTCGCGGTTCCAACATCACAGCAACGGGTCGTCCCCATTATGCTTCGTTCCCGTGCCAGTGAATATCACATAAAATGTTCCTCACTACCCAATGTAAAAAGTGGACAACACAGGAGTCTCGGCAAACAACGGCCCTCTCAGATACACTGTGCAAAATGCCACCGCCAGAATGTCACCACCAACGTCCTCTACGAACAGTACAGTTCACCACTGATGGAATTGGCAGTCACTTCCCCTATCAAATGTACACCTACAAAGTCTCGATGTCTCTATATATTGTTGTTCCGTTTCTAGATGTTTTCTAGCCACCATGGCGTTTTTCTCCCAAATGTAGATCACGCAACAAAACAACCTCGAGCAGATGTAAAGAAGCATTTCACTGTACATAATGCCGTCGCCAGAATGCCAAAAGGGGAAGACAGAGAAGTAAATATCTGGATGGCTTTGCCATATGGCATGGTCAAATCAAGAACAACGAGTTGATCCCCGACTCTGGTGATCAAGTGAAATGGAGAATCATGACCGTCTACTCTTATCGGCATGGCACATGATGGATGGATGGACACTGGTTGCGTAAACAACATTCAATTTAAAATGTTTTAGGAAAGGGACTGTTGACGTTTCACAAACAAACAAAAAACATCTGCAACACAAAAAAAATCTGAAGTGGCATGCTATATACAAAACTCCAACTAAAGTCACGTGCTGTATACAAAAATGGTGACGTGCTTTCCACACACAATCAGATAACATGGCGTGCTATGTACAAATAACCATCTAACCTGGCTTGTTGTACACACAACGGAATCTGAAGTGACTTGATGTATCTTGTAAAATTGAACAACTACCATAAGAGGCAGTCTATTTATAACTGGGTTATTTCACTTTATTCCGCAGAGCTACACATTATGTCATACGCATGAGCCAATCCTTGTTGAGCTGACGCCGAGCAGCCCGTCATTCTGTATCCATAGTTCCAACTTTGGAATAGGCAACTACTCCAACAATGTCAGCTGTTCATTGAGCTTGACATCTGGACCCGAGCCAGTTGGTTTATCCTTTCATTATAGGTAAATATATGTCTTTGTAATAATAACTTTGTTTACGAATAGCTCTGTTGAAGAATAGTTATGTTTAAGAATAGCTTTTTTTCCAGAATGCTCTGTTTAAGAATAGTTCTGTTTACGAATAATTCTGTTAACTGGCAAGATGGAAGGGAAGAGACCAAGGGGAAGACCGAGCAGTAAATACCTGGACGTCTAGCCCACGTGGCATGGTCTAGACAGGAACACTGAGCTGATCCACGACTCTGATGATCGAGTGAGATGGCAAAATATGACCGCCCACGCTTATCGGCATGGCACATGATGGGTGGATGGTTAAATATTATTTATGTTTAAGAACTGTGTTTTTTTTTGTACAAATATTTTCGTTTTTGCCCGGGCAGCGCCGTTAGGCTACTCTTTTTCCATTTCCAACTTCCAAGGGATTTTTACGTGCGCAACAATACACACCGGGGGGGATCTCATTAGCCCAGTGAACAGAGGCATTTTGTGTTTAAATAGACGTCCACGTGAAAAAATCCCGGCGCTCACCGGGGTTTGAACCCGGGATCTCCAGCAGTCGAGGGGGACACCATACCTCGACAACACTCACCCCCCCCCCCCCCCCCCCACCATCTTAAGAGTGAAGGAATAAGCAAGGTGAAATGACATAATGTTGGATCAACAGCGTGCAAAACAGTTACTGTTGTAATTTATGTTATTCTTTGCAGCTTGTAATCTCCACTGCTCAGAATCATTTATTAGACATCATCAACACACCACACTTCTCACGGCCGGATTTATTTATTGTTGTTTGAATGTTGCACATCCTTTGAAGAACGTTGCGATCAACCCCAGGTTAATCTTCTAGGCGAGTGTACGTTCTGTATTCTGTTATTGCTTCCTATACTACACGTCAAGATTTAAATCCAACGTTTTGACTATCTAGATGTTGAACCGCTACCTTGTCTTCAGCGCAACAGAAACTTAAGAGCGAGCGCTCTATGCTGTCGATAACGTCGACTTTTTACGGCCTGGTTAAACTGTTAGTTACATATCCTTTCCAGGACGTTGCAGTCAGCTCGATCATTTGTTTGGCTGTTTCTAATTTCTTGGAGAGTTTACGTTCAGTATTTTACCATTGCTTTCTTACAAAATCCAACAGAAAGGCGGTCTGCAGCCATATCTCCCGCAGCTGTGTTTCTAAAGCGGAATGCGGGATTACGAACTGAGACCCTTACCTCTTCGCCACGGAGCACGGTCTGGATACCAGACCAAAATATCCACGTTTCAACAGAGACAGACGTCATCCTGCTGTAACACAATGTCTATGCTTTTAAAATGACATTGAATTCACAAGAAAATGTCCACATTAAAATACCACACAGACTGCGATCACCTTGGACAGTCACATAGCATGCATTTTATTATAAAGTGCATGAAAGAGTATGGACAAATACAAATATTATTTCAAAAACTGGCTCGTTAGCAATACCCGTTGTAGAGGTCGTGTGGACTGAGCTTTCTGCGCATGCGCAATAGCGATTTGAAAAATGATGTCCTACCATCGACTGCACCGTGGAAGAACAACAATGCGTATTCTATTTGTGGTCAGGAGTTGTGAAAGCTTGTGAAAACTACAGAAGAACAACGGATGCATACATAGAAAAGGGAAATGGAAACATCCATTGTTTCCTGTTAAGAATACACATCGAAAAGTGGGATCCGCTGTAAACGTAATGATGACCATCTCTGGGTATATCAAGGATCCTGTATTGATGAATTTTCAGGAAGGGAGTGACGCTTTGATTAGTGATGAACAAACTGACTCCCGTGTTACGATCACAACGCCAGTGACTTCTCTCAAAAACAGCATACATTGGATACATGCGTACACTGAAATGTGAGGACTTGAAACAACAGCATGCAGTTCAGACTCGGCGCCATCGGACTTGCACTTGTTTAGACCTTTGAAATAACATTTGCGGTGTCAGAGATTTGCAGATGATGACCTAATGGAGACGGTGCAACATTGGTTAAAAGATTCTTTCTGGTCTAGATTACATGGTGCAACAAGATCATTTGTTCTGTTGTAATTCTTCATTAATAAATTCATGGTTCAATCGAAGAGGTGCCATGACGTAATGATGTGTAAATTACAACAGGCTTGTTTAATTATCTGTTCCAGATATTTTGATGTGGAGTTTGAGGAGCAATGTTCCAAAGATTTCCTTTGTGTACACGGTGTCAATTACTGTGGCAACAGCTTGAATGGCTCTGAACTATTACACATTCTTCCGAAAAACAGCACATCCACAATTTACTTTCAAACAGACGAGTCGGTTACAATGCCAGGTTTTGCAGTAAGTATTTAATATACACCGATTTACATTTTTTTTTTAAATAGCGAATATTTTTTTTTTTTTTTTTTTTATTGTGATGTCTGTTGTATTGATTCACACAGCATTTCCCAATTTTCATCGATAACTTGTTTCATCTTCGTGACATTATTTCTGTACAGTACTGTAACATTATTCTTTTCGCTAATTTCATTGATGTATTAAGGTACTGTTAGATCTAGAGTGATTATCTTTCCCTCAATAAACAAATGAAAGCAAACAATGAAATCACTTGTTGAGATACCTCATCATTTGTTACTTGCTATTATTTAACTCTGTCACCAGATAACAGTAGAACCAAAGCCTCTTAAAAACGGAGGGCTGACCAAAAGCACACCGGGTGTGGGATCCGAAAAGGACATGAGCAATAATATAACCTTTGAATATGATCCCGACAAGCCGTACAGCGATACTTGCCCACTGCGTGTGATCTCAGAGAAACCTAACAATTAACACCATTCAGACATCTACGTCCCCAACTGATCCACACACTGTTACCACTGATCCAGATACTATACCCACGGATGGATCAAGTTAAAGAACTCATGGAGTCCAAGCAACTGCCAATCAACCCACTTCAACCAACCAGAATCCAGAGTTTAATGAAGCCACATTTCGTGCAAGTGCGAGCCTGACCAACACCTTTAATCCCAGTAGAACAAAAACAAGACAGAAATGGAGACTATAGTTTCCAACTTTACTTTCAGCAAGTATCGGTATCGGGCTATTAAATTAATTATATGCTAATACATTTATTATATTAAATTATGCAATTATTGACATTGCTTTACCTTCGTTTGTCCAGTTGATTTTGTTGTGTTGATGTATTACTCGATTTTTGTTGTTTTGTCTTATTTTGTTTGGAAATCTTGTGTTTTGAATTGTTGGGTCTGGGTATCAGGGCCAAGCTAAATGAAGTCATGCCCTGTCTGGATCAAGGTTGAGTATTTCGCCATCAATCTCAACAACGTCAGTGGACTGAACTGTGGACAGCACAAAGTGTACAGAACTCATGGACCCACTGAGAAGGAGCTTCCAAGGTGAGCTGAGAAATCAGCTCGAGAGCATTCAGAGCAGATCTGTCGAGGAAGACGGAGCGGTGGTCATGCCCGTCGGTTATGCTATAGTGCAGGGGTGGGCAAACTTTTTGTGCTTAGGGCCGCATGGACAAATGTAAAGCTATTGGCGGGCCGCATGTATGTATGATGTATGTATAGTATAGTATGTATAGTATTAGTATAGTATAGTATATATATATATATATATATATATATATATATATATATATATATATCCATCCATCCATCATGTGCCATGCCGGTAAGCGTGGGCGGTCATGTTCTGCCATCTCACTCGATCACCAGAGTCGTGGATCAGCTCCGTGTTTCTGTCTCGACCATGCCACAAGGCCAAGCCATCCAGATACTTGTTTCTAGGTCTTCGCCTTGGTCTGTTTCCCTCGATCTTACCAGTTGTCACCAAGTTCTCCAAATCATTTCTTCTCATAACATGTCCAAAAAATTGTGACTGTCTACGTCTAATGTCTCTGATCAGTTTACGATCTTCATTTGTTTCTTGAAGGACTTGTTCATTGGTCTTTCTGGCTGTCCATGGTATTCTTTGCATTTTCCTCAGAAACCACATCTCTACAGCCATCAGATGTTTTTCAGCCTGGCTGCTCATTGTCCAAGCTTCACATCCATATAAAAGTACAGGTTCTATGTAGCATCTCAACACTCTTTTTCTCGTTTCAATTGACATCTTTTATTGGTCAGTATGTTTTTCATCTTGCTAAAGGCTACTTTTGCCATGGCGATTCTTGTTCTAATCTCTTCCATGCATCTCCCATCAGATGTTATCACTGTTCCGAGATAATTGTACCTATTCACTTGTTGAAGAATATTCCCATTTACTTGTATATTACACTGTGGTATTTCGTTCTTCCTAGTGACGACCATAATCTGTGTCTTTTTACAATTTAATTCTAACCCTAGTTGTTCACTGTGTGTAACAACCGCATCTACTAAATTTTGCAGGTCCTGTTCATTGTCTGCAATCAAGACTGTATCATCTGCATATCTAATGTTATTGATGCATCGTCCCCCAATGTTGATTCCTTCCATATCTTCAATATTTCTGAAAATATTTTCACTGTACAGGGAAAACAGATCTGGAGAATTTACACATCCCTGTCTCACACCTCTCTTAATAGGCTGATATTGGCTTACTTCATTATATATATATTGTATAAAATGTCCATTTTGCTTACAGCAACCTATCACAATAAGTAATTATTAATTATTTATAGGTTATTAAGCAGTATAAATAAATAATGATTGCAATGTTATTTTACTTATATACTTATACATTATATTTGACAATATGGACAAAAACTTTTACTAATTTGTTAACAAGATTTTACAACATGTTATTATAACAAATATTCTGTATTATCTATCAATGGCTTTAATTTAGACACAAACCGACGACGTTGTCACTACAGTTGTTGATTTATAATGAGATGTATGTAACTGTTTGCACTTTTTGACAATTTTCTTGAAATCTGGAGCAAGTTTACTTGTTGAAATTCGCATGACAGCATGCAAGTTGCAGTCCGACAATAAAGACCTACTCTTAGATTTGTTGATCTTCAAGGAAGAGAATGCTTGTTCGCAAATGTATGTTGATCCAAGCAATGATACAAGTTTAGCTGCAAAGTTTTTCAAGTTGGGAAATGATTCTTGTGATAAAGATCCATAGAAATCCAGCAAACCATCTGACTTGAATTTCTCTTTCAGGTCATGATCTTCTTCTAAGTCAAGCAGCTCCAACTGTATGTCCTCTGTGGCTGTATCAGCTTCTGCACTGAAAGGGGAACTGAGAATATTGAACTGTGGTTCTACGTTCTTGAAATCTTGGAATCTCCATCAAAATTCTTAAATCAGTGCATCTAATTGGGCTTTGTACTTTTAAAGTCATTTCACCAGAAATGGTTTCTTGTTTCAGCAAAGGGAAGTGACAAAACTTTTTTTTCACTTGCTTGTCTGGAGTACAGTGAGAGTTTTGCCTGAAATGATTTTACATGTACATACAATTCATGTGCGAACACACCATTGCCCTGAAGTTGTCAATTCAGTTCATTTAACTTTTCCATACTTTCAATGGCTCCCCCGATGGTGTTTCCACCTTGTCGTAGTGGGGGAGCTTGAGTTTCTCAATGACCCCGAGAGCTATGCCGGCGGTAGCGTAGCTACCAGCATGGCCTCCCAAGCCGGACAGGTGAAAGGGTAGAGAACAGACAAAGAGAAACACACTGGTCCTCCAGGTTGGGGGTTGAAGCGAGGGGTTAACATCCCCACCTTTGTAAAAACCATTTACGAAACAGATACATGAGCCTGGAATTCGGGCTGACTTATTTGGACATCGACCTTGGAACGTTAAAGGACTTTTGAGATTTGGAACATGGAATGTACGTACGGATGTATCGAGCTGGAGCAGCCGAAGAATTCGCTCTCCTCCTCACTCCTCTTCCGTCCTCCTCCCTCCTCCTCCCTCCTCCCTATCCTCCATCCTCCCCCCTCATCCCTCCTCCTCCCTCGACACTCCTCTCTCCTACTCCCTCCTCCTCCCTTCTCCCCCTCCTCCTCCCTCTCCTCCTCCCTCCTCCTGCCTCTCCTTCTCCCTCCTTCTCCTCTCTCCTCCTCCCTCCTCCTCTTCCTTCTACATCCTCCCTCCTCCTCCTCCCTCCACCTCCCTCCTCCTCCTCCCTCTTCCTCCTCCTCCCTCTTCCTCCTCCTCCCTCCTCATCCACCTCCTCCCTCCTCCGCCTCCTTCTCCCTCTTCCTCCTCCCTCCTCCTCCCTCCTCCTTCTCCTCCGCCTCATCGCTCCTCCTCCCTCCTCCTCCTCCCTCCTCCTCTCGCCTCCTCCTCCCTCCTCTTCCTACCTCTCCCTCCTCCTCCTCCCTCCTCCCACCTCCTCCCCTCTCCTCCTCCTCCCTCTTCCTCCTTCCCTTTTCCTCCTCTCTCTTCCTCCTTCCTCCTCCTCCCCCTGCTCCTCCTCGCTCCTCCTCTTCTCCTCCTCCCTCCTTCCTCCTCCCTCCTCCTACTTCCCTCCTCCTCCTCCTCCTCCTCCTCCTCCCTCCTCACTTCATCCTCCTCCTTCCTCCTCCTCCTCCTCCATCATCCTCCTTCCTCCTCCCTCCTCCTCCTCTCCTCCTTCTCCTCTTCCTACCTTCCTCCTCCCTCCTCCTCCCTCCTACTCCTCCCTCCTACTTCTCCCTCCTCCTCCTCTCTCCACCTCCCTCTTCCTCCTCCTCCCTGCTCCACCTCCCTCTTCCTCCTCCCTCCTACTCCTCCTATTTCTTCTTCTGCTGCTGCTGCCGCCGCTCCATTTACCCAAGTTAATTGTTGGGGGAAGATGTAAAGATCTTTCAAGTGCTCTTTCTAATACTTTTTGTAAGTTGGTCTTCGTTTATCTAAGGTTGTTCTAATTGCAACCAATAAATGATTAGACAGACAGGCAGACAGACAGAGAGGAAGAGACTAACGGACAGACAGACAGACAGACAGACAGACAGACAGACAGACAGACAGACAGACAGACAGACAGACGGGAAGGGAACTTATCATATATGATATGATATGATATGATATGACTACTTATGTGAATTAAATGAATTAAATGAGATGCTCCCCATCAGGGACTGGGCGAAGCCGGGCCGGGTCAGACAGACAGACATACAGACAGATAGACAGACAGACAGGTAGATAGTCGGGAACGGGAACGGGAGCTTATATGACTACTTATATGATTTAAATGAGATGCTATCCACCAGGGAATGGGCGCAGCCGGGCCGGGTCAGACAGACAGACAGACAGATAGATAGATAGATAGATAGACAGACAGACAGACAGACAGATAGATAGTAGGGAACGGGAACGGGAGCTTATATGACTACTTATATGAATTAAATGAGATGCTCCCTACCAGGGTCTGGGCGAAGCCGGGCTGGGTCAGCTAGTATATAATATATATATATATATATATATATATATATATATATATATATATATATATATATATATATATATATATATATATATCTTTAGCACTTCACTTGGTGAGACGAAATCACTAAACCCTATTCTAACATACAGAGAGAAGTACTGAAGGGTTCAAATCCTCTCCAAGATAGTTCTATCAATTACTGATATCAACAATAGGTATATCTTATCCTATGTTCCAATGATTTCCTCATAAGGTAATCCGAAACGAATCACAACCAGTACTCAGCTTCACAAATGTTAGCTGACACAAATTAGAATTCGTTATTAAGTTTATAACGAGTTGAACTGTAATTCCCCCCCCCACCCCACCCCTCCCCTCCACCGAGTTAATTATATATATTACAATTCCGGACATCCATTCCCACAGGTAAGCAGTTTATCCCCAACGTATTTTAATCACTTACGAACATTGCAGGAATACGGGCCGTGTTGTCTTAATCCCCCACTAGGAAGAAAAGATCTTTTGTACGAAATAACATTCCATTCAGACGAAGATGTTTAATTACTTCGACCTGTTGTGACAACCATTCCATTGTCCCTGTAGGGTCTTACTTCCAATAATACTGGCGTAGCTCGAATCTGCTGACATTCAAATTGTGCTAGAATATTACAGTTCCGTTGTAATGTCACACAGTCAGAAAAACTTGACAAATCGCCACTAAATAAAGAAATTAATTAAGAACAGTATATAATTATTGTCACTAAATACTGGCCTGCTGTTTGTCATACTGAGAAATATTGCCAATAAAATAGTGGTGTCCCTGGTTAATCGCAATTGCTGGAAAAAAACATTACCCCTGATTACAGTTGTCGTGTCCTCCTTTACAGTGTCGTCCCTGGAGTGAAGAGAGTCGACACCCACATTATAATATTTTTTCCTTCTCAATATTCTGGAGAATCCACCAGCTTCCGTCCAACACACTCCATCAACCCATGGACACCTTTTCCTGTCACTCTATCACTGTCGTACTATGCCCCCTTCTCATACTTCCCCAACGCAACATACTCAACAACTCTTGCTTCTAAAAATTAATACAGCTCAATTTATTAAAAGAAAAGTGTAACGTGTATGAGACGTGTATGCGAAGAAAATGTGTGATGTGTTCTTTAAAGTGTGTAGAATCGGACTCTCAGACAACAACCCAGTCAGCTGATCCCAGCAAGGATAGACAACAGCACGTTACGTCAGAACAGGTACATCTCACCCAGTGCCGAAACCATCTTGCCGGATACTGACTTGCCTCTGTAGACCTCTGGTAATCCCATTTCATGATCATCCGAAATAGACACCGGTGGTAATAACAGTTAATCATGGACCGGTTGCACCCTACACAATGTACGTTCCTATCGTTCCTAAAGAATGCACAAGTCCTTTATAGTGTGTACACAGTTATTAATGTTAATTGTTAATGTACTTGATCCTAACTCGTGTCTGTCTAGCCTCAAGTATCATGTCTTGTGTTCTATTACACGAGATTATATCACACTATGTAACTATTATAATTAATGTTCTCGGTTAGTTACTACTGTCTGATGCTGTGTGGTGCATCAATAATCATCACCCCTCTTTGGTGAATCATCTTCCTTCTAGCTTTAGTTACGTTCTGTACGAAACTTTATTGACTGTTCCACTGGTGTTCTTCCGAATGGGATTTGAACCTTTCCTAAAAACTTGTTGAGTTTCCTCGGATCTGGTAGGGAACCTAGGATAGAAACAACACATCTGGTGATAGTACTAGTCACTGATCCTACCGGCTGAGTGTAAGCCTATTGCCTTGCTTAATGATCTTTAGCTAACTAAACTTTGTCATAGAGCAGATTAGCTACCCACCTAGGGCCGAATCAGGCTATGACAAGGAAAGACCAATACAGAGGGCAAAACCCCAGCGGGCAATTCCCCCGTCTCCCAATTATCCATCATTACTCTATTCTTAACTAGCATAGCTTATCACCACTACCCTACTCTATTCTTAACTAGCAGAGCTAATATCACTATTCTACTCTAACTAGTTTCCACTAATAGTGCTAATCATCACACTATAGTTTTAACAAGGCTACAGTCTATATTAATTAGAACTAATAAACTATATTGACTACCTTATGCAAAACCGCCTCATTCCCGGGATGGCTACTACACTTTGCCATAACGACACATGCTAGTTAATGTTAAATTATCTAACACTGTAGAGCTCTCCCACAAACACGTCCATCATAATCCACGGTTTTGGTCAACTCCCTTTCTCCCAATCATGGTTTATAGCAAAACCTAAATTGGTCACGTGACATGGTTGATGTCCTGCAAGTATTATTTGTGGGCATATCATCCATTGTCAAGAATCGATTTTCTCCTTGCCTAGTCACTGTCGAAGTTGTCATCACTTGTTTCGACTCCCCCAACAAACTAACGAGTTACTGTACGATCCCAACAACAGTTTTTCCCCAACAAGCTGCCAATCTTCTTGATGTTCCGGAACTAAGACTTGACAGATGTACTGTTTTCTTCCGAGCTTAGTACTTCCGTTTTCCCTCCGCCTTGTTTATAATATGTCAAAGCGGTGTATGATTCAGCGCACTCACTTCCTCTATACATCTGCCACTGTTAATTTTGCCCGACAGGTGATGGCCAACATCCGATTGCCACTATGATCCCACGGGTTCCATCTGTATTCAAATGTTGACAAACTGTCAAAGCGATGCCGGGATTCGTCTCCCTCACTTCCGAGTGTTGCCAATCCGTCAACCAGATGTACACGTGCAGCCACAAATATTGTCCTGGGATTTTGACATCCGCTTTGTTTATACTGTTAGTAAAATAGTTGTCGCTGGCAGATAGTCCGTTTTATCAGAAAGCCTCTATAATAATCAAGTGGTTAAACACACGGTTTTATTTTGTGACAACAGTCTCCTGTCACAAATACATGACATATTATTCACAAATTATTGTCTCCCATCACAAATGCTGGAAATACCATCGCCAAATTATGGCATTCCGTCACAAACGCTGGAAATATCGTCCTAAAGAATGGTCTGTCGTCACAAATACAAGAAATACCATCCCCCAAAGTATGTTCTCCAGTCACAGTTGCAGGAACTATCATTAATATATTATGGCCTCCTGTCACAAATGCGTAGGAATATCGTCCCACATTAGTTGAGCCCATCTCACAAGACAAGAACTATCAGTCTTTCCTTCAAATTCCTCGGAAAAACTTCCCCAACCAATATCAACCCTAAAAACTGCGTTAAAATACCATCCCGAAATTATGATCTCGCGTCACACTCGCATAGTATTAGCATCCCCGGCATAAGCATAATTAGCATATTCGGGTCTCCAGTCACAAATGGAGAGAACAGCATCCCCAAGTTATAGAATCCTATCATAAACAAGAGGGAATATCATCCCCAAAGTATGGCTTCTTTTCATAATTTTGCTGGGATAGCTTCCCAAACGATGGTTCCCCAGTTGTAAATATGTTGAAATATCATTTCAAATTATGATCTCCCTTCATAAGTGCGTTCGATCATCAACCTCCACTATAGTCTCCCTTCATAACTGCTTTTTGACGCCATCCCCAAATTAATGATCTTCTGTCGCAGATGCATTGGAAAACCGAACACAAATTATGGAATCCAGTAAGGAACAGTTTGACATCATGGCATGGGGGAATGTTGGTATGTTGACAGACAAGATCATCAACGCCACGCGGTGTGTGCTATGAGAAGGGAACGATGCAGGATAACTGTATTGAGCATGGCTGCCTAGATAATTGCAACAGGCTATACCCATAGAAAACACAAGGACTTACTGGTAAGTTCTGCAGACAGTCCGAAAAATAAAGCACGGACATTACAATTAATGTTGCAGACTCCTCCCATGTAAAACACATATACATTTCGATAATTGCTACATAATGTAACCATAGACAATACATGGACATCTCGATGATTGCTGCAGACTGTGCCCATAGAAAACTCATGAATATCTGGATAATTGCTGCAGACTGTGCCCATAGAAAAATCATGGATATCTGGATAATTGTTGCAGACTGTGTCCATAGAAAACACATGGATATCTGGATAATTGTTGCAGACTGTGCCCATATATATATATATATACATGCAATTCATTCATTCAGTAGCATGTCCTTTGCAGAACCTCGCTCCCATAACAACCTTCCGGAAAGCTTCTCGATCACAAGCAAGATGTCCCGCGTCTGATACACCCATCTGGAGATCATCCGCCACATCCTGCACCCATCTTCTCTTTGGCCTTCCTCTTCCTCTCTTCCCAGGCATATACCCTTCCATTATTGTTCTCGCCAAACCTTCGTGAAGTTTCAAGTGACCAAAATACTTCAATTTTCTTTCTTTTATCGTCTTTAATAGCCATCCCTCCTCAATATTCAACTCTTGAAGTATGGATGCAATTTGTTCTTTTCTTTACCCAAAGATATTT
>JACEFZ010024598.1:0-19860 GCA_014155875.1 Cepaea nemoralis | reverse complement strand
AAATTTTTTCCTTTTTAAAACTAAATTTAGTTTCTGTCCTTTTTAAAACCAGGACGAAAAAAGAAAAAAAATCAACCCTTAAAGAAAATTTTTTGGGCCTTTTGGGTTTCGGTGATTCCTTGGGGCAATTTTTTTAAAAAAAGGGTAAAATTTTTTATTTGGCCCTTGTTTTTTGGAAGGAACTACCCCTTTTTCGAAAACCCCAGGGGGACCAAAAAATCAAAAACCAAAAAAACAAAAAAAACCGGCCCAAAAGCTATTACCATTTTTAACGGGTGACCCCCCCCCCCCCCAAAAAAAAAAAAAAAAAAACCTCCGGGTTTACAATTTCGGGCCGGGTTCCTTAAACCCTTGGGGGTTTGGGGAGATTAAGATTATGAAACACCCGGGGCAGGAAAGGGGCCTTCCCCTAAAAATAAAAAAAAAACCCAAAAAAAAGAACCCGTTTGGCTTTTGGCAATCCCCCCCCCCCCCCAAAAAAAAAAAAAAACTCGGTTAACCAATTTTAGGGCCTGGCGAAAACATTGGGTTTTTATTAAAATTAAAATTTAAAAATAAAATAATAATTAATAAATAAAAAAGGATGTTAAAAAATTTGTAATCCAATGCAAAAAGGGAATCTGAAGTTTAACCCTAATATTTCCCATGAATAAAGGAGAAACAAGGTTAAAAAAAAAAAATTAATAATTAAAAATATAATAAAAAAATAAAATAAAAGGGTTTAAGAATATTTTCGCAATTTTTGGTTGATTTTAAATTTTAAAAGTTTTTCAAAAAGGGGAAAAACAATTCGGAAAAAAAATTTATTTAAAGGGGAAGCGGGAAAAAAAATAAATATGGAAGTTGTTCCCAATTTTGTTGTTTTTTAGGGAAAATTTAAACCGGGTTTAAAACCAATCCGGCAAATAAAACTTAACTTCCGTTTTAAATTTTGGGGAGTTTTGCAATTAAACTTCGGGTGGCCCTGTTTCCCGAGGGCGGGTTTTAAAAACCAATCCCCGGAAAAACGGTTTCCCCCAAAGGGCGGAAACAAAAGGGGGTTCCCCGGGGCAACAGGGTTAAAAAAGAATAACCAAAACACCCAAACAAGCGGAAAAAAAGGCGTTTACCAACATGTGGAAAAGGCTGTTTTCCCACAAATAATGTCGCAAACGGGCGGGTATTACCACATGCTAATTCGCGATCAGGCGATTACCACAAAAAATGTGGGACAGGCTGAAACCACATGCTAATGTCGCGATCAGCTGTTTTACCACATAATAATGTCGCGCCCGGCATGTATTACCACATCTAATGTCGCGATGGTTTAAACCACATAATAATGTCGCAAAAGGCATTTATTACCACATCTAATGTCGGATCAGGCATGTTTTACCACATTAATGTCGCAAACAGGCATGTATTACCACATCCAATTTTTCCGATCCGGCATGTATTCCAAATTTCCTCAAAAATTTTTTGTGATTCTGTCTGCTTTGCTCGCTGTTTTTCTCTGTAAATATTTTATGAAACTAACTTTGGAAGCGGGTCACGTGATTGATACAAACAACGCGTTTGTTCGTGTGTTGTTTAACACACAAATAGTCGCTTGTTAAAGGTCACAGAAGCCATCATGATTAATCTGCTTAGGCAGTTTTGTGAAAACAGGAAGACATTATAGTCAGTTTAAAATTACCGTTGTAGACAATTTAAATTACTGTATGATTATTTTTATATTTCGGCTTGCAGGATGTATCTAGTTACTTTACTTTATGTTGTGTGATTTCTGCAGTAGATCACTATGTCCCCTTTGATGCTTTTTGCCCTGGATCAATTGTTGCACCTCGAATTCTGTGCTACCCGCTGCCCATTCTCTGCACCCCGACCCAGTTTTACTAATACCTTGTCCCATTCCGACATGTCTTCCGGTAGTTTGACTCACTCTTTTTCGCGTTTGATGTTCTCCATTTCAATACCTGGGGGAATAGCTATTTCTGCCTGTGACATCCGGGGCCTGCTTCTTCTCATCTGTGACCCTTGACCATACTAATTGCTTCATGCCAGGGTACAGAAAGCAGTGGCAAACTACTGAATAAAAAAACTTGCCAATAAATTACAAACAGCAAACAATGCTGGGGTTGATTGCGACGTCATGAAAAGGGAAGATTTATTTACCTTCTGGGCCCCCCCATTCTAACTACCGATGGATTGTTAACATGCAGGAGGTGAACAAGTGACATCCGAGTTTTTCGCCTTTATCCGAGACGGGTACATATCTGACCCCACTACACACAGTGTGAGAGGTCAATACCGTCCTAAAGGCTTCACACTGTTGTTCCCGTACCTTCCTCACTGTGAATCGTACCAGTTCGATCCCAGTTAGAGGAGCACGTCACACCTCTAGGCCACTTCAACCAATAGTCCATCTTGGGGCTAAATTTTAAAAATAGTTATAGTGTTTAATTCTGGAACAAAAATATATGGATTCTCGCCGTTGCCAGGGAGTTTGTGTACTGTTCTAATGCCCCTTGTGTAAACTATCGGCGAAATTGCCAGCACTTGTGGAGGTATCCATGTGCAATTAAAGTTATATCATACACACGTTCTCCCCATTCTTACACTATTAATCATTCTCTTCTCTCTCTCTCTATCTTATCTCTCTCTCCCCTTTTCTCTCTCCCCTCTCTCTCTCTCTCTCTCCCCCTCTCTCTCTCTCTCCCCTC
Organism: Cepaea nemoralis; assembly: GCA_014155875.1. NCBI lineage: Eukaryota > Metazoa > Mollusca > Gastropoda > Stylommatophora > Helicidae > Cepaea > Cepaea nemoralis. The sequence continues at coordinate 17,158 of JACEFZ010024598.1, read as the reverse complement.
CCTCTCTGATTATCTCTCATTCTTCCTTTCTCTCACTATCAAATTCTCAATCTCGTTTTCATTTTCTCTGTTTCACTCATTGCATCTCTCACTGTCCTCTCTCTCTCTCTCTCTCTCTCTCTCTCCTCTCTCTCTCTCTCTCTGTCTGTTTTGTCTCTCTATTGTCGCTGTTACTCACTTTCTGTCTCTCTATCCCATTGTCTGTCTGTTTTTGTCTGTCTGTCTGTCCCGTCTGTCTGTCGCTCTCTCTCTGTCTGTCTCTCTCTTTACACAAATCTTTTCTATCTATCTATCTTTTTCTACTATCTATCTATCTATCTATCTATCTATCTATCTATCTGTCTATCTATCTATCTATCTATCTATCTATCTATCTATCTAATCTATTTATCTACTCCCACCCACCTACCCCTACCTACCTACCTATCTACCCATCTACCTATCTATCTATCTATCTATCTATCTATCTATCTACTACCCATCTATCTATCTATCTATCTATCTATCTACTATCTATCTATCTTTTCTATCTATCTATCTTCTATCTATCTATCTATCTATCTTCTATCCATCTTCTTCTATCCACTATCTATCCATCTATCTATCTATCTATCAAACCATCCATCCATCTATCATCCATCTATCTATCTATCTATCTATCTATCTATCTATCTATCTTTTCTATCTATCTATCTACTATCTATCTATCTATCTATCTATCTTCTACTATCTATCTATCACAAATCTCTCTCAGGCAACACAGTTGTGGCTAAATTCGAATACTTACACGACTGTAAAGAATACAAACCCATTGCTATCGCTATTAATCTGGATCATTTACGGCTCCGTGGCGAAACACTTACGGGCCCAGTTCGTAATTCCGCATACCGCGTTCGAAACACAGCTGCGAACGATATGGTCGTTCAGAAAGCAATGGCAAACTACTGAACGTAATTTGCCCAAGCATCACGAACAGCCAAAAAATGTGGGGATTTTTCTGCTATGTCCTGTAAGGATATGCAGCTGACTTTTTAACTTTATTACCATAAAAGGGCCTTTTGAGCCTTCATGCTCCATCGGGACCCTTTTGCGCGTGGTTAATGATTCGGTTTTCCCTGTCCTTTGGGGTTCAGTCTTAATGTTAAAAACTTGACCAATAATATCTACAGCAGTTGTGTCCCCTAAACTGAACTCCGAATTAAAAATTCATAAATGCAGCGTTTAAAGTTAACATGTGGCGAATGCAGATGGCTTTCGACATATTAAATAGCGCTTATGTAATATTAAATGTCACTATTTTAATCTGTCAACGTGCCAGGTTATATTTGAAATGTTATATTTTTAAAAATTTTATTTTTAATTATCCGTGCTACACGTTTTTCCCGATCCGCCATTAACTTTGTATTTTTTTCGAGCTGTACCAGCTGTCGCTAAATACTGTCTTTTTTTTAGGGGATGCTTCATAAAAAAATAACAAATTAGTAGCTAAATGGGTTTTTTTAAACTCAGAAGCCACATAACAGTAGTTGTACAAATTTTTTGCCTGACATATTTCGCTACATTCCCCCAGGGTGGTATACTGCAGAGTGATATATCATATGAACTGAATAGATGAATCATATGTTGGCTGAAATATGTATGAATCATTTTGTTGGCTGAAATATGTCACGAAAATTGTCAACTATACTGTTGGAATTTGGAAAATTGCTTATCTTCACGGCAATCGTCTATTCACTTCATATGATTGGAATGAGTGTTGTGCTAGTATAAAATCATCGCCTCTCCTAAAATTTTTCAATGCCACATAAGACTGAGACGTAGTTCCTACAAGTGATTCATACAACAATAACATATAATTGTATACTGTGAATAGTTTCTGACATTATCTCACGTATTGCTGTAATGAGGCAGACACAGAAACCCTGAAACGAGCACCGTGTTCTCTCCCCCCCCCCCCCCCCCCCCCCCCCCGGGGGGCAAATCAAAGATGAACCTACGGAATAGAAGAAAACAATTTTATTATGAACGAAACCAAAAAACTGGCTGGGTTCATGCCTCTAAAATTTGGGTACTCTTATTATTTGCCACATAAAAAGTGCGTTTAAAACCGATATACTCGGGACGTAATCACTGTGTAGTTAAGGGGTGGGTGGGGGTGGGGGGAGAACAGGATGTAAATTTTTTTATTGCCTGCGAATGCTCCATACTTCCTGTGTCTGTTTTTCCCGACTCTTATTTCAAACCTGCCTCACATTTGGCTGTGGAATAGCGGTGCGAAAGTTCACATAGTGTTTTTTCTGTTCACGGACTCCGGCGGCATGAATGTGCCACGACCCATTAACACCCCCCACCGAGCTTATTTCCTGCCCGCCAGAACAATGGCGTGTGTGCCTTTCTCGGTTACCTTGACCCACAGATGTGTCCGTGGTAGACCACACTGTCGGGGGTTCCTTTTGTGTCAGGGGAGAGAGAGAGAGGGGAGAGAGAGAGCGAGAGAGAGAGAGAGAACCCGAGAGAGACAGAGAGAGAGAGACAGACAGACGACAGACAGAAAAACAGACAGACAGAGAAGCACAGTATGAGAGGGGGCACACAGACAGACTGACATACGATAGGCAGGCAGACAGACAGACGATTAAGAATGGGACACATATAAAGAGAGACAGCCAGATAGACAGACAGACTGTTGGGCTAATTAATTGTGTGTGTAGTGCATATAATCAATTGATGGGTTTAGAAGTTGGGCTAAGTAATTGTATAGTGTCGTACATATAATCAATTGATAGTGAGATTGTTAGGGTAAGCGACGATATAATGTTGTACATATAAATTTAAATGATTGATGACAATGTTGGGATAATGGTGGTATTGCGGTGTGCTGTAGAATCCGCCGGGGCCGGCCTGTGGCCAAGGGGTTTTCTAATGCTATTTTGTAGTCTGTCCCGTCTAGTCTGTATGTCTAGTCTGTATGTCTCAAAAAGAGAAGAGAAGATGGGGAGGTTTGAGAAAATCGAGAGAAATAAAAAAAGAGGGGGAGGCAAAAACTGGAGAGAGACACAAAAGGGGAGACACAAAAAGAGAGAGAGAGAGAGAGAGGGGAGAGAGAGAGAGAGAGATTGGGGGACAGATTGACGTGAAAAAATAGGAGACAGTGAGAGAGGCAAAGAAAGTGGGGAGAGACACAGAGACAGCGAGAGAGAGAGAGGGAGAGGCAATGCCAGCGAGAGGGGCATGCAGAGACAGGTAGAGAGGGAGAGATAACTAGATATATAGACAGACACACACACATTTCACATACAGACATACACATATTCACATCACAAAACCATACACACACACAGATCGAGATCACGTTTTCCTTGTCCTTTCACTGCGGCCTTTTTGCACTAAAACTCCTCTCCCGATGATGTGAACAAGGCAAAGGAAATGGGGGCAAAGATATGGGAACGTAGAGAGCAGGAAACTCGTGGTTCGATTACAATTATTACTTCAGAGAAGGAGACTAAAATTTTCCCCTTTCCCTCCTCTCCTGGTATACCTGACAGATGAGCATGTCTGGAGCAAGTGACAATCTGTGTAGTACCATAAACACTAGTAGTGAAAAAGTTGGGTAAATGACAATATAGTGCAGTACATGCAAACGACCGGTAGTTGAGAATGTTGGGGAAGTGACAATATAGTGCGTAATGCAAAAACTGGTAGTTGAGAATGTTGGGGTAGTGACAATATATTTCAGTAAAAACAACTGGTATTGGAAAGTTGGGTAAGTGAAAAATAGTGCAGTATATGCAACAACTGGTAGTTGAAATGTTGGGGTAAGTGACAAATAATATATATGCAAAAACGGTAGTTGAGAATGTTGGGTAAGTGACAATATAGTGCAGTATTGCAAACAACTGGTAGTTGAGAATGTTGGGGTAAGTGACAATATAGTGCAGTACATGCAAACGACCGGTAGTTGAGAATGTTGGGGTAAGTGACAATATAGTGCAGTATATGCAAACAACTGGTAGTTGAGAATGTTGGGGTAAGTGACAATATAGTGCAGTATATGCAAACAACTGGTAGTTGAGAATGTTGGGGTAAGTGACAATATAGTGCAGTATATGCAAACAACTGGTAGTTGAGAATGTTGGGGTAAGTGACAATATAGTGCAGTACATATTAACAGCTGGTAGTTGAGAATTTTTGGGCTAAGTGACAATATTGTGCAGTACATATAAATAACTGATAGTTAAGAATGTTGGGGTAAGTGACAATATAGTGCAGTATATGCAAACAACTGGTAGTTGAGAATGTTGGGGTAAGTGACAATATAGTGCAGTATATGCAAACAACTGGTAGTTGAGAATGTTGGGGTAAGTGACAATATAGTGCAGTACATATAAACAGCTGGTAGTTGAGAATTTTTGGGCTAAGTGACAATATAGTGCAGTATATGCAAACAACTGGTAGTTGAGAATGTTGGGGTAAGTGACAATATAGTGCAGTACATATAACCAGCTGGTAGTTGAGAATTTTTGGGCTAAGTGACAATATAGTGCAGTACATATAAACAACTGGTAGTTGAGAATTGTTGGGCTAAGTGACAATATAGTTAAGTACATATAAACAACTGGTAGTTGAGAATGTTGGGTTAAGTGACAATATAGTGTAGCACATATAAATAGCTGGTAGTTGAGAATTTTTGCGCTAAGTGACAATATAGTGCAGTACATATAAACAACTGGTAGTTGAGAATTGTTGGGCTAAGTGACAATATAGTGCAGTACATATAAACAACTGGTAGTTGAGAATGTTGGGGTAAGTGACAATATAGTGCAGTACATATAAACCACTGGTAGTTGAGAATTTTTGGGCTAAGTGACAATATAGTGCAGTACATATAAATAACTCATAGTTAAGAATGTTGGGGTAAGTGACAATATAGTGCAGTATATGCAAACAACTGGCAGTTGATAATGTTGGGGTAGGTGACAATATAATGCAGTACATATAAACAACTGGTAGTTGAAAATTTTTGGGCTAAGTGACAATATAGTGCTGTACATATAAACAACTGGTAGTTGAGAATTGTTGGGCTAAGTGACAATATAGTGCAGTACATATAAACAACTGGTAGTTGAGAATGTTGGGGTAAGTGACAATATAGTGCAGTACATATAAACAGCTGGTAGTTGAGAATTTTTGCGCTAAGTGACAATATAGTGCAGTACATATAAACAACTGGTAGTTGAGAATTGTTGGGCTAAGTGACAATATAGTGCAGTACATATAAACAGCTGGTAGTTGAGAATGTTGGGGTAAGTGACAATATAGTGCAGTACATATAAACAGCTGGTAGTTGAGAATGTTTGGGCTAAGTGACAATATAGTGCAGTACATATAAATAACTCATAGTTAAGAATGTTGGGGTAAGTGACAATATAGTGCAGTATATGCAAACACACTGGTAGTTGATAATGTTGGGGTAGGTGACAAGTATAGTGCAGTAGTACATATAACACAACTGGTAGTTGAGAATTGTTGGGCTAAGTGCAATATAATGCAATACATATAAACAACTGGTAGTTGAGAATTGTTGGGCTAAGTGGCAATTAGTGCAGCTACATATAAACAACTGGTAGTTGAGAATTGTTGGGCTAAGTGGAAATATAGTGCTGTACATATAAACAACTGGTAGTTGAGAATGTTGGGGTAAGTGACAATATAATGCAGTACATATAAACAACTGGTAGTTGAGAATGTTGGGCTAAGTGACAATATAGTGCAGTACATATAAACAGCTGGTAGTTGAGAATGTTGGGGTAAGTGACAATATAATGCAGTACATATAAACAGCTGGTAGTTGAGAATTTTTGGGCTAAGTGACAATATAATGCAGTACATATAAATAACTCATAGTTAAGAATGTTGGGGTAAGTGACAATATAGTGCAGTATATTCAAACAACTGGTAGTTGATAATGTTGGGGTAGGTGACAATATAGTGCAGTACATATAAACAACTGGTAGTTGAGAATTGTTGGGCTAAGTGGCAATATAATGCAGTACATATAAACAACTGGTAGTTGAGAATTGTTGGGCTAAGTGGCAATATAGTGCAGTACATATAAACAACTGGTAGTTGAGAATTGTTGGGCTAAGTGGCAATATAGTGCAGTACATATAAACAACTGGTAGTTGAGAATTATTGGGCTAAGTGGAAATATAGTGCTGTACATATAAACAACTGGTAGTTGAGAATGTTGGGGTAAGTGACAATATAATGCAGTACATATAAACAACTGGTAGTTGAGAATGTTGGGGTAAGTGACAATATGTTGTTTAAACAAAAATAACGAACCCTTTGACACTCTTTGCGGCATGTTGGATATATGGTGCATTCAAATTTCTGTTAACAAGCCAGTCAAAATTCCGTGTATGATGTGGTGAATATCACGCCGATTGCTTTTACTTTCTAAGACATTTCCTGGTGCCAATTGAAGCTTATCGACATGGGATCCCAGAGCAATTGTAAAGGTCCGACTCGAAGGCGATTCGAACGCATGAGCATCGAGCCGGCAGGGAAGCGTGCGACAGCGGCTCCCGATGATATAGTGTAAACAATATAAAATGACATATAGTAGTGCAGCTTTAGATAACAGAGTTAAGACACATACAGAACGTTGCGGCGATTAGCCTTCATCAGCAAACAAACACAGTCACAAACACAACATACAGTCAAGGAGAACTCCTGTGACTACATTAGAAGGTGATGACAGGACGAGAAGAACAAAAGCGTGGAAAAATGGAAGCAATGAAGAGAAAATGAGAATTGAAAAAAATGTTAATTGAAAAGAATGTTAGTTGAAGAAAATGTTTAATTGAAAAAATGTTAATAGAGAAAAAAATGCATACTCACCTCACCGTTCGGATCTGTAAGTAACTAAGAAACTCTCGGGTGTGTTGTTATACTCGGTGCTGGGTGTTACGGTTCAGTGAGCACATAGAAAGAAGGGGGCGGGGTAGGAGGCGTGTAAAATTGAAGGTGGTACTAACCAAAACCCCATTGTGTTATTATAGGGGCGAGTCTTAAGGTCTGGGTGGACTGATATGCGTGAACACGCGTACATACATGGACACACCTCAACAGACAAAATGCTAGTATATGTGGACATGTGCAAAGTATATGCAAGAAGAGGGAGGGAGAGAGAGAGAGAGAGAGAGAGAGAGAGAGAGCAAGAGAGGGGAGAGCGAGAGAGAGACAGAGAGAGAGGAAAGGTGCCTGTGACATCCCACATGAGGCATGTGGAGCGCTGCGGTCTACATGTACGGCGTTTCACTCATACTGTACCCTACGAAATAGTCAGTATGGTTGATTATCATACACCACACTGCAGGAGCCACTCGCCCAGTGCTCGAGTTGTCTCTCTCTCTCTCTCTCTCTCTCTCTCTCTCTCTCTCTCTCTCTCTCTCCCTCTTCTTGCATATACTTTGCACATGTCCACATATACTAGCATTTTGTCTGTTGAGGTGTGTCCATGTATGTACGCGTGTTCACGCATATCAGTTCACCCAGACCTTAAGACTCGCCCCTATAATAACATAATGGGGTTTTGGTTAGTACCACCTTCAATTTTATACGCCTTCTACCCCGCCCCCTTCTTTCTATGTGCTCACTGAACCGTAACACCCAGTACCGATTATAACAACACACCCGAGAGTTTCTTAGTTACTTACAGATCCGAACGGTGAGGTGAGTATGCAGTTTTTTTCTCTATTAACATTTTTTCAATTAAACATTTTCTTCAACTAACATTCTTTTCAATTAACATTTTTTTTCAATTCTCATTTTCTCTTCATTGCTTCCATTTTTCCACGCTTTTGTTCTTCTCGTCCTGTCATCACCTTCTAATGTAGTCACAGGAGTTCTCCTTGGCTGTCTGTTGTGTTTGTGACTGTGTTTGTTTGCTGATGAAGGCTAATCGCCGCAACGTTCTGTATGTGTCTTAACTCTCTTATGTAAAGCTGCACTACTATATGTCATTTTATATTGTTTACACTTTCACAGCTTTACCGCAGTTCCACCAAATTTGATGATATAGTGTAGTACATGTAATCAATTGATAGCTGAGAGTGTTGATATAAGTGTTTATATAGTGTTGTACATATAATCAGTTTATAGTGGAGAAGTTGGGCTAAGTAATTATATTGTGTAGTACATAAAATCACTGATCACAGAGAATGCTGGGATTGACTGCAACGTCCTGTAAAGGATATTTTTTTTTTTAGCATATCCTTTTACAGGACTTAGCTGTCAACACCAGCATCTTTCAGCTGTATGTTGATCTCTTGGCAAGATTACGCTCAGTAGTTTGCCATTGCTTTCTGAGCGGCCGGCTCACATACCCCGTAAGTAATCGATGCGATTCGAACCACTGCTGATTTGAACCGTCATCACGTTACCTGACGAGAGTATACGAGATTACGGAGAAAATCAACTAAATTTAAATAACATTGCTTAGTACACATAAACAACTGACATATATCAATATTAGGGTAAATAATAGAAAAGAACGGTTCAGAAATAAATTCACTTGTTTTGTTTTGCGCCAAAGGACGTAGAAGTAAAAAGGAAAGACTAAAAGACACACTTGACAAAATACAAATTGATTGCTACAGTTATCCACCAGGATGTTTTTATTTTTGCGCTCACTCGCTTTGAACTCAAGCGTAGTCCATACACACTATTTATAGTAGTGATTGAGTGAATTTTGCGTGTGGATTAACTTTCTCTATTAACATTGTCCCATGGCATGAGGCGAACCCACTCCGACTTCAGAGGTACTTGTAATTTACGTCCCCAAGTCAAGGACCACAGGTCAACATTTTAGTCCAGCTGTCCGGTGTAGGAGTCGAACCGCTTACCTCGGCATCAGCACATCGGATGTTAAGAACACGCATTCTTACCCATTCGACCATACTGACCTGCTTGCACCGGGATTCAAACCTGTCATCTCCAAATGACGACAGCTCCTCGCTGCAACAAGTGTACTTCGAGGCCTGACCTACTAGACACTAAGACATCAATAATGTATGAGAATGCTGGGGTAAAAGATGTTCTAGTGTACACCATCGGCTCCAAACTGGTGCAGCACGCCAACATTTGATGGTGCAGCACGCCAACATTTGATGGTGCAGCACGCCAACATTTGATGGTGCAGCACGCCAACATTTGATGGTGCAGCACGCCAACATTTGATGGTGCAGCATGCCAACATTTGATGGTGCAGCACGCCGGCATTTGATGGTGCAGCACGCCAACATTTGATGGTGCAGCACACTAACATTTGATGGTGCAGCACACCAACATTTGATGGTGCAGCACACCAACATTTGATGGTGCAGTACGCCAACATTTGATGGTGCACCACATTAGTTCTCCAGCCCGTTGTAGAATGAATACGTTGGGTTCTAGATATTTCTTTAGAGTCGCCTGCACATGACAGTTTTACTTTGATTTCATCAAGTGAGGGGAACATGACATATACTTTCTGTTGAATAAACGCCCTATGTGAAAGACAATTTCATCCTCCCGGCCCCGCCCCCTAATCTCCCATATCTATCTATCTGTCTGTCTGTCTGCCTGCCTGCCCGCCCGCCTGCCTGCCTGTCTGTCTGTCTGTCTGTCTGTCTGTGAAACAGAAAGTTACTTAACTGCATCTAAACCAAACAGTTGCTGTAAAAAGTATGTCGACGCGTGCACAACAAACATCCAACCTGAGCTTTCCCGGCGAGGGCAGCAATGTCAGCCATTTCCAACGTGCCAATGTAGATACATAATTCCAGATATGGCTGTCAATAGCTACAATTAAAAACAGGTTTTTCTGCATCCAATTTTCCCCGGGTTCAAAGCAGTTTGCTTATGCATGTATGAACACAATACAATACTCACCCAACCTTCTTGAGCTTGAGTGGGTTGGCTACTTGGTAGATACAGCAGTCAGCAGTATGACTGGGAGACGTTATAGGTTATGTGGCGCTGTGGCTTAGGGTATAGTGAGACGTTCAGTTGCACAATTCCCTGACATACCTAGCCGAGGGTTCAAGATTAGCTGCGGAAGATTTGGAAGCAGAAGGTTAATTGTTGATTTTAATGGTATGAAGTGCTGGCCTTTCCGAAAGCAATAGCTAACTACTGAACACTTTTGTGGCAGCGCACTTATTTGTATATTTACTATTTTTTTTATATGAGGTATGTTTTCATGTTGAGTTCAGCGGCAGTAAAGAAAACATTGTTCTAAGAGCGGTTTTGTTTTCCTCTATTTCAGACAGCATACATACACACACACGTGCCTATGCAAGATGACTCATGGGACATTCCTACCAGTAAAAAGGTAATATTATAGTTTCTATAATGTATGTATTGAGTTATCGTTTTAATGTCAGATGTTTGCATTTCAGCGTTCTGCGAGTTAAAGTTCAAAAACAATATAATGCCAGCTTTTGTACTATGTTATCAAGCCATGATATATATGTTTCCACGTCATCTGGTATCGTATTTTTCAAACAGACACTGTTCTTGCGTTCTTGATTCTAGAAAGTTACATCCTCGTGTAGCAGGTCCTTCGCAGAACGTCGCTCTCATAGCGGCTCGCCAAATAGCCTCTCTTGCCATTTCTCCTGCTTCATGCACCTTCATGCATCATCTTTTTCAGGGCTCAGATAACGAGACAGTCAATGTATCGGACTTAGGAGATGAAACTCGGTCTCCTAGAGCAGTGGTTCTCAACCGGGGGGGGGGGGGGGGGGGGGGGGGAATTTTAGGGTTTTCGGGGGGGGGGGGGGGGGATTAAGATTATTTCAAATCGCGTTAATACAAGAACCGATTACTTTATATTGTTTTTTCCTCCATACTTCTCGCCCTTCTGAAATTCATTTTGTAACGTAAGTAGACCCGCAAATCACGTTTTATGTAGACGTATAGACATGTTCTAGTATGTGTTATTAAATTTAGATTCCATTTTTACATATACTGTGTAGAGGCGCGGGGGGGGGGGGGGGGGTTATAGAGAGGAAACACAAAAGCAGGGAATGGCGTTCTGAACATATGGTAACAGGTTGCATGGGCCAAACATGGTTTGGAACCACTGGTCTACTGTATCCTGTACCATCTACTTCTTCCTCCTACTTCTATGAGTCTCAAACAATAAATATGAATTTATTTAAGAACTGACAGTCTACTGAAAACCATAATGGAGGGAGAAGTTGAGGGTTAAAGAGTAAAGTGCGCCAAAGATATAAACAGACAAACATCAAGATATGGCCAGGACACAATGTAGCACAGTGGTTCTCAACCGATGGGGAATTCTCCCCCTCCCCCCAGGAGAAAATTTTAGGGTTTGCAAAGGGGGGGGGGGGGGAATTAAGATTATTTCAAGATCGCGTTAATACAAGAACCGATTACTTTATATTGTTTTCCCTTCCATACTCTTCGTTTCTGTACTTCTCGCTCTTCTAAAATTAGTTTTATAGCATAAGTAGACCCGCAAATCACGTTTTATGTAGACGTCTAGACTTGTTCTAGCATGTGCTTTTAAATTTAGCTTCAGTTTTTACGTATACTGTGTAGGGGTGGTAGGGGTGGGGGATTTATAGGGAGGAAATACGAAAGCGGGGGGAGGGGTGACATTCTGAACATATGGTGAAGGGGTGCATGGGCCAAAAAAGGTTAAGAACCATTGCTCTAGAGGATCTGCCAGTTTTCTTCTTCTTTCGTTCGCTTGAAATATATCTATAACTGCAATGCTGTCTTTTGTGTAAATTTAACTGTATTTTTTAGTTCACTCAGTGGTCCATAGAGTTTATCTTCCACTGTTGTCTCACTAGGCCAGAAGGTGTGTTGTATTGTGGGCAGTCTTGGGGTATGTGCTCTGCTGTCTGCGACGCGAATCCACATGTGCACATGGCTGATTCACCAATCTTGAATTTTGTATACATCTGGTTGTTTAATCTATTGTGTCCTGTTCTGAGGCGCAGAATAATGACTTGTTCTGGTCTGTCCATAATGTGGTAGTCATCTTGAGCAGGTTTTGGTGGCTTTCTGACTGATTTGATCATTCTTTTCTTTTGGTGGTATGTAACGGGCACATCAGGCTGTTTTTCTTTTGCTCCTTCCTTAGCCAATCCATCAGTTCTGTCGTTTCCGGATATTCCACAGTGGGATGATATCCACTTTAAGGTGACCTTATACTGACTGCTAAGTTCGGAAAGTAGTGTCCTTAGTACTGGCAATTTCCCAGACAGGAGCGCGAGGAGTACTGATTTTGCATCTGTCTAAGCACCACAGGTTGTGTACCATGACTCGTATTTAGTAATTTCTCTGTTGCTAACTTGATTGCCTCAATTTCAGCATCATAGTTATGGCAGTACTTTCCTATTGGTACTCTGGCCGTGTCCCTAGTATTATTTTGGTATTCTATTTACACTCGCGCTACTCCATTTCGAACATCATTTTGTGTTGACCCATCTGTGTAGACTCGGATCCAGAGGTCCTGTGGGTATTCTTCATCAAGGAAGCTAAGAGTGGCTGTTCTGCGCTGTACACTGTTCTGTTTTTCCTTGTCAAATATCCCTCTCACTTTTGTCTGGATTTGTAGTGATAGTCTATGTTCATCTTTCCATGGAGTTCGCTCTGGAATAGTTTTCTGGGGGATACCAACTGTGGGCAGATCGGTGGTTTCTCTGCAGAGTCGTTTGGCCTGATGGATAAAACTGCTTCTTTTCAACCGCCCCACAGCTAAGCTTTCTAATCTGTTCTTCATAGGGTGGCTTGGCAAGCTGAGGAATGTTTCTGCTTGTATTAGCGTTTTCGTATCTCTGCACTCTCTCAGTGCTTGTGTCCTCCCCACCTTCTCTATCTCCACTATAGGAGTTGATCTCATACCTCCTGTGGTAACTCTAAGTGCTTGATTTTGCACCTTGTCCATTTCTTGTAGTGTGGTTTTTGATGCTGAACACCACACAGTTGCTCTGCTCAAGATAGCGTTCAAAGAGGGCTTTGCCCTTGTCCTCGTCAGTCTTCTGCCAGATGAGGTCAGCACCCTGGAAGTCAGAAATGCTCTTATTCTTGACTACACCACTCATGCTTTTATGTAGTCGCCAGAACAATTTCAGTGACTTGTCTGTGCTTACTCTTTGACACACCTCTGCCCATTTTTCGCTTTTAACCACCTTGACCAGTTTCTTGAAATAGCTTACTTTTGTGTGTGCATCTCTCTTTCTAAGTGCATGCAGGGACTAGGATGACCAGCTCTGTTCTTCTTGGCATTTTGCCATCTCCTTACAGCACCACGCTTATCCACCCAAGCCTTCTCCACCTCGAAATTCCACCACGGTGGCTGCTCCCAACTTTTTTTCCTGCCCTGAAACTTTCTGCGCTTGTCACGTCTTATTTTACTCACCACATCTTGCCCTGTACTGTCATACTGGAAAGTCTTTACCTTTAGCTTGTGCTGCCTGGTTCTGCCTTTCTCCACCAATATGATGCAAGGGTGGTGGTCGCTGCCGTGGTGTCCTAGGACACCCCATCTACACACTGTAGTGAGTGAAGGTGAAACTAGCGCCAGATCAATAGCACTGTCCTCATCGCCTGGACGGCTTGCTGTCCTGGTGACACAACCACTGTTGATACAAACCAGGTCAATGGTTTCAAGTGCAGTCTCGAGCTCCTCCCCTGTGTATTGGAGGAAATGTTTCCCCATGATCTGCCTTTAGCGTTGAAGTCACCACAGAAAATAACATTTCTCTCGTGGCCTAATATGCCACTTAAGCACTGCCACTTCTGGGCGTCCATACTCCCATTGCGGGCATAAACATTAACCAACACGAATGGTATACTGGAATGAACTCTCAACGCCTGTATTTGTATATCGTCACTGTCCCAACTGGACATGTCTAGCTCTGACGCCGCCATGCTGTCGCGAACGAGAATCGCCATTCCCAGATGTCGTCTGTTGTAGACACATTTGAAGCCGGCAATTCGGAGTAGCTGATCGCCCAGTATCGTCTCCTGGAGTGCTACAATGTCGTTCCTGTAAACTAGGGTTTCTAAAATAGAGCCCCGTTGTTTTACACTGGCACAGTTCCAATATAGAATACGGATATTCCTGAGTCCTAGACGGTGACACTTGAGTCTAAAACGTCTCAAACCACCACGCTTACCTTGCTTCTTTCTCCCTGCGCGGCTTCCACGCTGCCTCGTTAGGTTGACTGCTGACTGCTCGGAGAACACATGTTGTTCCGCCATGTTGAAAAACACGAAACACAGAACCCACACACGCTGCTAAAGATTCACTCAAGGATGGCTTCGCTCGATGCACGAACTCCGTAGCACCCGCGCAGATCTTGAGTAGAAACTCCTGGTTTTACATCCTGGCACACCAATTACACGCAAGAGATGAATAAATCCATCCCCTACGCGAAAAAGTTAACGAACACAAAACAACCCGACCGTCCGTCGCCATCTTGAAACCGGAAGTCCAGCAACCAGACAGACATGGCAGGCCGAAATCTGGCCAAGGAGGTCACCTCAGACAGATGCAAGGCCCAGAACACTTCGGATGAAGACACAGTGACAGTGAAAGAAATCAAGGCTGTACTTCGACGATCAAAAAACAGCGCTCCAGGTCCTGATGGCATAAGATACGACATCAATAAGTGTACCGACAATGAGCTAGAGAAACTAGCAGGCATGTACAACAACAGTATAGGGAGTGCTAGCATCAAGGAGGAATGGTTACACAGCTATCTGATTCCCTTGCCGAAGCCTGACAAAGACCACACAAAAATTCAGGGATATCGAATTATAACCATGCAGAATACAATAGGCAAGCTGCTGGAGAAGGTAATTGCCAGGAAGATATCAAGCCAGCTAGAGAGGCAAGGTGTTTTCCCACCTACCCTGGGTGGGTACCGTCCAAAAAGAGAAACCTGGACCAATGCAGCAGTCTTTGCCCATGATGTCTATGAAGGTTTCCACTCAGGCATTGAAACCTTTGCTGCAGCGATTGATCTTGAGGACGCATACAACAGAGTACCATTGGATTTTTTAATGTTTCAGCTTCTTGAACTAAAAGTAAGTCCATTCCTCCTTAGTTGGATCGCTGCAGCCCTCTTCCAACGGAAAGTAGTTTTTAGATGTGGCAGTTGGACTTCGGAACCAACAACAATATATCCTGGCCTACCACAGGGATCACCATTATCTCCGGTACTGTTCAACGTCTACACAGTGAGAATCACCAATGAGCAGATCACTGGACCTGGCAGGACATTGTCGTATGCCGATGATGTTTTAGTGTATCGTCAGGGTAAGGATAGAGAGCAGGTTGCTGTGGAACTACAAACCGAACTCAATCGCATAAGTACTTTGTGTGATGAAGCTGGAGCAATGGTCAACCCAACAAAGGCAACAGTGACTTGGTTCTCGTTGAATAATCATATTGTCAACACTCCAACACCAACTGTAATGCTGTGTTCAGAGACGGTGGAAAGAACGCAGGCAATGAATTACCTAGGGATACGGTTTGATCGAAGCCTTGCTTATAATGTGCACATAGACCAGGTGATAACAAAGGCCAAGCGGGGTTTGGCTGCGATGCGGGTGATGGCGGCAGCAAACTGTGAGCAGCGCCATCTATGTCTTCTGTACGAGGGGCTGGTCATGTCTGTTTTGGAGTATGCAATGGCAATCCTGACTCTCAGCCATAAGCAGATAGAAAGTATGGAAAGGATACAGAATGAAGCTATGCGCATTATTCTTGGATGTACAAGAGATACAGCATGCAGGGCGATGCGCTACCTTCTTGATTTTCCAACCATTGAAGAGAGAATACAAGTTTGCAGGGCACGCGCCTACCTCAGAGTTAACGCAAACACACAACATCCACTGCATAGTGAAATTAGGAAGGTGAAGGGCAGCAGGTTAAAAAGAGGACGGTCGTGGATGGGTCAAGCCGAAGACATTCTTCAACAGGTGTGTTCACTTGAGGACTTAGAACCTGGCGAGGAGTGGGTGCAAGTGCCAACAGACTTCTGCACATCCTTTTCAGTTTGCATCCAACTAGATAGGAAATGCAGACAAGAAAATCCGGCTGCTGTGGAGGCTGAAGTACAAGCGTTGATTTTCGAGAATTCGCTAGACAGTGACGCGGTCATCTACACAGATGGGTCGGTCGTCCGACATGTGAGAAGCTCATGGGCCTTTACAGCTCGGGCCGGAGGGAGAATTGTGAAGGAGGACTCTGGTGCTTTCACTAAAACCACAAGTAGCCTGACCATGGAAGTCATGGCAGTAAGTAAAGCAATAACATGGCTCGAGACACAGACATTCACTAGGGCTTGTTTCCTTAGCGACTCAATGAACATGATCAAGAGGATAGAGGAGGGGTCGATCCGAAGAGAATGGTTGCTGCCTCTGGAGCGGTCTCGGCTGGCAAAGATTAGTTTCATCTTCGTGCCAGGGCATGCGGGAGTACAAGGAAATGAGCGGGCTGACAAGCTCGCAGGTGAGGCTACTGTGGAGGGCGGACGCGCCATGGACCAGGCTGACATTCTGAATGCTCTACGAGAAGTAAGACTTTTGCGAGAACCAAGTGATGACTGTGAATCTACAACAATGGCCAGACTGCTAGAGCAGCAAATTAAAAGAGGGGTGGCCAAACAAGAACACTACGCAGGAAGCCAAAGAAGATTGATAAACCAACACAGAACTGGCGTCGTTAGCCGCTACACGCTACGGGATTTGCTGAGGAGGGGATCCGAGCACTTATGGACTGAATGGTTCGATGTGCAATGAGGATGATCTGTCGACTAACTAACTAACTAACTAACCACACAGTTGACCCGTATTCCAGATATGGTCTTATGCTCTGTTGATAAACTTTGCTAAGTATTTTCCCACTGGCTCCCCATATGGTTCCACTTAGTTTTCTCAGGTTGGCTATTTTCCTTGTGGCTTTTGCTACTGCTTTGTTGATGTGCTTTCTCCATGACAACCTGCCATCAAATGTTACTCCAAGGTATGTTGGTTCTTTATCTTCTCTAAGGGGTATTCCATTTATCTGGATGATCCTTGCCTTTTGTTTTGGAGAGAGGGTAAATAGAGTGGTGTTGCACTT
>JACEFZ010024597.1:0-20248 GCA_014155875.1 Cepaea nemoralis | reverse complement strand
CGGGGTTTTATTGTTCATGTTTCATATGCATAGACAGAAACCACTGGCTCATAAGGTACAAAGCTCGACCCCTAGAGCAAGGTTAAAAGATTTTTACCCACGGATCGTATGTCATATATAATGATTATTAATTATATTTAAAAAAATTATATAAGAAATATATTAATGATTGACATGTCCCCCTGATCTCTTGGGCAGTGAGATCAGGCACTTTCGTATAAGGGCGTTAAACTGGAGGCTCTGTATGCATATTGCGCATGTTAAAGATCTAACAGCAGTTAGAAATCTCAAAGAGCAAACCTGGCAAAATTGTTAGCGGAAAAAACCTACCCACAGGAAAGCTGCTACTAGCGTTAGTTCTTTCATATTTACACCGAAGACGAGTTCCCGTGATGTAGTCAACAGATTTGTGGAGCTCGTCTTTTGTTCCATACAGTATTGAATTCGGTGCTGTCTCACTAGGCCAGTATTAATTCTCAGCTGGCTGCACTGGGGGAAATTCCTGGAGAACTTGCTTGGTAGTTTGTTCACATGAACATAGCAGTGGGGGTCACTCAGAACACTGCCCACATGAACATAGCAGTGGGGTCACTCAGAGAAGGCATGCACATACGCTTGTCCAGTCTATGATACCCTGTCCGAAGTCTTAAAACAATGACTGGGGGGGGGGGGGGGGGGGGGGGTTGAATATATGCTGAAAAAGTAAAGAACAAAAGTATCATTTGATGTAGTCACCACTGCTTTCAATGCAAGTCCTCCAGCGCCCATAAAGTCCTTGGATTCCTGTAAAATAAAATACTCTGGGGTCACTACTCGGTGTGCCTGACCAGGTCGTGAACAGCCTGTCACAGAAATCACGCCGGTTTGAAATGTCCTACTCCACTCATACATTCGCTGGACTGACAGGCACGCATCATTACATTGGACCTTCATTCATCAATGAATGTCTATAGGTTTCATCCCTTCATTGATTAAAACAAAACGGATAACAGAACGCTGCTCCATTTTGGTGCATGTCAAAAGGTCGGCGGCCATTCTAAACTGCCCTCATGACGTCACCATGTTCGTCTGCACCGTGATGTCCTGTGCTAACACTCTTGACATCCTTAACAACAATATTGACAGGTTACAAGACAATGGCATAGCTTTTGTAATTTATATCACACTTTTAAGATGTTCATCCGAAGCCCCAACGTACTTGGCATGTACCAGGAAGGGGAAATCTTGAGTGTGTCGTCACAATGGGAACGTTGGAGGGGAGACAAGTGAAGAGAAGATGCTAAAAGTTTGACATCATGTTCTGTTGACTGTGTGCTGACGAAGGCTTTGGCCGCAACGTCGATACTTGTGATCATGTTGAGGAGCGGCAGGCTGAGTGGCTAGAATGTCGGATTCTCCCGAGGAAGACCCGGGTTCGAATCCTAGGTAATGTGTGGATTTTTTTTTCTGTCGGGGGCAAAAAGAAAACCCTAACCTGCACAGTTCGCGGCGACTGCACTAGCCAGGCGGCCTTAATTCCTCGGGCTCAAGACCCCCCTGCCATACACCGCAAGGTACTATATAGGCAGTAAATGACAAATGACAGCGATCATGTTCTATAGTAACGCTTACCTTATATTTGTGTTTTAGAGATTCATTCAATGTCAGACATGGTCGTTTACTGCAAGTAATGAGCTCAAGATCATGTCAACAGAGACGAGCTGCCGCAGAGCAGCTGTGGAGTAACCGTGAGAGATAGAATTAAGAATGAGGAAATTAGAAGACGACTAGGTCTGAAGCCAGTCATGCTATTCATTAAAGAACAATAAATTAAATAGTTTGACCACCTCACAAGTATGCCCTGGTACCATCTGCCACAAAGAGCCACGTTGAAGGAATATAATATTAATAATGGATACAGAGCAAAGAGAAGACCGCAAAAAAAATAAATTTAAAAAATGGAGCGGCGGTAAATAACCTTAAAGAAATTAATACCAACTTACAAAGAGCGGTAACAAATCTTTACATCTCCCGCAATACTTGACAAATGTAAGTAGATAAGGAGAATTTTTTTTTTCTTCAAATAAGGGCCAGGACTATCCCATTAGGTCCCACGCCCACGTTCCTCCTGTGTGTCATGTGATCATCTTAGCCAAAAATAATAAGATAAAGCCAGATTTTACACTATAAGTATGCCAAACAGACTTAGCTCTTGGAGACAGACGACCAAAGAATAATTGTTAAATCATTAGAAAACAGTTTTCCAAATGCAGTGTTTTGATTTTCTAGCGTTTGTGTTCTATCACCCTGAATATATGTTTTATGTTTACGTGGTATCTCTGTTTGTGAAACTTATGTTTACGTTGTATCTCTGTGTGGCAAACTGTGATAATTACGTGGTAATCAGTGTTTAAAACTATGATGCATTCTTGGTATCTCTGTATGTGAAACTGGTATTTACGTTGTATCTCTGAAACTGATGTTTATGTGGCATCTCTCTGTGTGAAACTGATGTTTACTTGGCATATCTATGTGTGAAACTTATGTTTACGTGGCATCTCTATGTGTGAAACTCATTTTTACGTGGCATCTCTATGTGTGAAACTCATATTTGCGTGGCAATACTGTGTGTGAAAATGATGTTTACATGGTATCTCTGTGAAACTGATGTTTACGGGGTGTATGTGTGTCGGAAACTGCTATGTGTACGTGGCATCTGTGTGTGTAAAACTAATGTTTGTTTCTCTATGTGTGAAACATATTTACGTGGCATGTGTGTATGTGTGTGTGTGTGTGTGTGTGTGTGTGTGTGTGTGAAGCTGATGTTTACGTGGTATCTATATGTGTGAAACTTATGTTTGGGTGACATCTCTATGTGTGAAATTAATGTTTATGTGATATCTCTATGTGTGAACATGATGTTTACATGGTACCTATGTGACAATGATGTTTACGTGATGTATCTGTGTGTGAAACTGCGATGTTTACGTGATATGTCTATGTGTGAAATTGATGTTTACGTGGCATCTCTATACGTGAAACTGATTTTAAGTGACATCTCTATGCGTGGAATTGATATTTACGTGGCATCTCTATGTGTGCAATTGGTGTTTGCGTGGCATCTCTATGTGTGAATTATGATTAAGTGGTATCTCTATGTGTGAAATTGATGTTTACATGACATCTCTTGTGTGAAACTTATAATTAAGTGTTATCTATATGTGTGAAATTGATGTTTACGTGGTATCTCTATGTGTGAACATGATGTGTACATGGTATCTAGGTGAAGCTGATGTTTACGTAGCATCTCTGTGAGTGAAACTGCGATGTTTTCGTGGTGTCTCTATGTGTGAAATTGATGTTTACATGACATCTCTATATGTGAAATTGATGTTTACATGACATCTTTATGTGTGAAACAGATGTTTACGTGGCATCTCTATGTGTGAAATTGATGTTTACGTGGCATCTCTATGTGTGAAACTGATTTTACGTGACATCTCTGTGTGTGAAATTAATGTTTACGTGGTATCTCTGTGTGTGAAAATGATGTTTACATGGTATCTCGTTGAAACTGATGCTTACGTGGTGTATGTGTGTGGTAAACTGCTATGTGTACGTGGCATCTCAGTGTATGAAATTGATGTTTACGTGGCATCTCTATGTGCAAAAGTTATGTTTACGTGGCATCTCAATGTGCGAAAGTTATGTTTACGTGGCATCTCAATGTGTGAAAGTTATGTTTACGTGGCATCTCTATGTGTGAAACTTATGTTTACGTGGCATCTCTGTGTGTCAGACTAATTACATGTATATGTATGTGTCAAGTTGTTAGCACGGTGTCATTGTATGTCCAGCTGTTAACGTGTTGTCTACGTGTGCCAGGCTGTTATGTTTACGTGATATACCAGTGTCAAATAAACACACACACACAAATGTACACACAAACAGCTGCATCTATTGATTATAACAACCAATCAGGTCTTGTCTCCACAATGAAGGTCGGCTGCAATGGATTTCCAACACTGTCACTGTCTGTCTCTAGCCATGATTATACATTCTTACAGATTGCTGTTTGTCCATCGCTTGATGTGTCTTAACACTTGTTGTATTGTTGCTTACTTTTTGCTCGCTTACCTTCAACTTTACTCGACAGTAGGCCTATGGTTTTTATAATTATAAGAGTGTTTTGTCTTTTAACGTGGCCGAAATATTTCACTTGCCTTTTTTTATTTCTATTTTTTTTCCTTCTTTCATCAGCTCTGCTCATTCTCGGTTTTTATAGAACCTCTGAATTTCATTGTTTTTGTTTCCATGAAATATGACATATTCTTCTGTATATTAATATATATATCCACATCTCTATGGCCTCAATTCGACTTTCTAATTCACTTGTTCATTGCGCAGACTTCCGGTTTTCTTTTTTTTTTTATAGTACAAGTACTATTGAATACAGATAACATTTTACAATTCTAATTTTTAATGCGTTATTAATTTCTCTAGATGTTAATAATACTGATTTCACGTCGTTGAAATCATTTTTGGCCATTTCTATTCTCTTTTTGATTTCTGTTTCTCCGGGACCTCTATTCAACTTTGATGATCTCATTCATATCCCAGATTCTTCATTTCCCTGGAAGATGTTTTTTCGCAGGGACGGGCCCATATATTTATATATAGCATTCGGAAATCTCCCATGTTAATCATACTTGTTCTTGTTCTACCCAGAGGTACTTAATTAAGTTATCGTAATCAAGCTTTATTATATTTAATGTGCATTTTTAACGTAGATTAATTTATGTTTGATTTCTTGCATAAGTTGCCTAATGTATTTGAATTTGTTTTTTGTACATCTTGGGGTTACAATAATTCATTATATCAAAACAATAATACAATGAATTAACAATCATACATAATCATCATAGTTATGATTACATTGTTCATTGTCGTTAAGTCAAGTAAGCTTACAAATGCACATTTATTTGTTTTGTACAACTTGAAGTTACAATAAACTCAAACTGCTGTGCTAATCTATAAATATAAATAAATAGATAGTATAGTATAATAAATAGTAATTAAATAGCTTATCTTATAATTATATAAACGCAAGTATTTGCTTCTGGCGCCTTCTTGTAGTTTTATTTTGTTGTGAGGACAGGATTCGGTATCTCTAACAAATCAGGGCTGTTTGTTGTAGTTGTACAATGTACAGCACAAGTAACAAATCGTAAAATTTGATTCCGTGCCTAGTGCTGCCGTTGCCGTTGTCGCATTCATTCATACATCTCTCTAGGACATTTCTAGGCCACGGCATATCCTTACAAAATCAAAAGGATATAGTAGTACTACTACTAGTTACCGACCTGCCACCTCTAAATGACGACATTGCTTCGCTGTCGTTGTTGGAACTGAACTAGTGTACTTCGACACATGACCAACTAGACTAGACACCCCAGTAACAATAATACATCATTACATGTGTGTTTATTTGTTATGTTTATTTATGAACTTAACAATACATGTGTGTTTGTTTATGAACTGCCTTAGAGGCCTCAAATGGTTCACCAATTGATATTTCAGGGTGTAACTGGGTACAGTTTACTGTAATTTAAAGCATAAAGTAGTAATAGTATTAGAAATGATAGTAATAGGAGTAGCAGTGTAGTGTACATATTGTACCAATAATAATAATATCCAATTAACCCTTCTGCTGTTCAGTCATTCATAATTAGTATTATTAATTAGGGTATATAATGTCAATTTTTTTTTTTTAAACATGATATTCATTTTTAAATTATACTTTGCTATTTCATATTGTAAAGAGTATGTAATCATGTCTTTAAGAATATACTGTTATTTTACAATTTATTATTGTTTACTGTTAGAAAAACTGTTCTTGCATGTTACATAGAACTTAATCTGCAAATCCTGGACATGCAGTAAACATGTGAAAACATCCTTGGAGATGTGGTTTTATAGAAGAATTCTGAAAATTCATTGAACAGCCAAAAATCCAAAATGAGCAATCTGGACATTTTGAGGGAGTCTAAGTTGCAAAGACAATTTCTCACAAACATCAGAAAGAGGTAGTTATCATTTTTTGGCCACATAATGAGAAGACAAAAACTGCAACATGTTGTGACAACCAGAAAGATTTGTTGAAAGAGAGATAGAGGAAGACAGCAAGAGCAAATTCTTGACAGTCTTATGTTATGGCATGGGAGGGAGTCAACACATGAATTGATCCAGGCCGTCGGAGATCACAGTTTATGGAGAAGCATGATCACCCACGCCAGCTATCAAGACACTTGACAATGATGACTGTTTACATTTGGAATCAGAAAGATGTATATAGAGGCACCAACATTGTTTAAGTGTTTCAGGCAAGGCTTCCATAGGTTTTAATCTGACTACTTAAAAGCTTAATGGCAAGTGTTTACTACATGTTGTTCATATGAGGGTAGACAGACGGATAGATCCATTTTCTGACTCAATCAGTTACCAAGACACTTAATAAGTTAGTTACTCATTTTAGTTGTCAACTGTTAAAAAACAGTCTGAAGTATGACACTGTCCATAAGACAGTTTTCTTCTATGCTCAGATCTTGTAAAATGTATATATTTTTCTTCTTCTTGATCCACATTATTCAAATGATTTTCTTTAACATTTAATTCAAAAGCCCCAATTTAATTTCAATTAGTGATTTGTGAAATGAAATCAAGGCTTTTGAAATTAAATGTTACAGAAAAATCATGTGAATACTGTGGACATTAGTGATTTTTGAAGTGGCTGGCCGAGTGGCTAGAACACTGGGTTCCCCTTTCAGGAAACCCAGGTTTGAATTCTCACTACCCGGGAAGGTTAACCCGGTCAACAAATGCCCGCAGAAGTCGGATGTGTCGGCCTAACGGCGCAAGAACGCAGCTCTGCTGTAAACAGGCACAACGCAATCACGTCCGGAAAAAAACTCCGGATGAACGAAGAAGAAGAAGAAGAATCCTCACTAAAGTGTGGATTTTTTTTTGTCGGGGGAAAAAAGATAAACCCTAACCTGCACAGTCCACGGCAACTGCACTAGCCAGGCAGCCTTAATTCCTCATGCTCAAGACCCCTCCCCCTCCCTGTCCTACACCGCAAGGTACCATAGGCAGTAGATGACAGTTTTGTCATTGGTTTATGAAAAAGTTATATTTGACATCTGTAGATTGTCACAGGAAAGATGCATGTATCACTTTTACATCTTGCTCTGCTGTCTTTCATTTCCCAATAGAGTATAGACTCTGAATCAACTCATCGCAAACTCTTTGAAGAATTGTTCATGGTGGTTGGACTTTGCAGCTAAAGCTTTTTTATGGGATGAGGATGCCGGTCTGATGCCAACCCTCCTTAATGGCATCTTATGACATGCAAGGTAGATTACAGTGTTACTATTGATTGCTTCCCGTAAGGGCACCAGTAATACACTGGTGGCAGGTATCACTACTAAATGAAGAATGGAAGCTTTCGTATACAAGTCACATCATGTTTGAATAGGCAGTATAAACCCTGAAATAAAAGTAATCTTTCTGAATGAAGAACTCTGATATAAAAGTAATATTACTGCTTTCTGTATTCTAGATAGCTACACTAGTTTCAAGATGGCTGACGAAGCTGGAGACCTGGAGGGTGAACCTTTTGGCACAGTTGACTTCTGTGTTGTACAATCTAACGGGAAACTAGAAGTGGTCACGGTAAAATTACACAGCAATATTATTTAAACTTTTTATCTTTAGAGAGATAAAAAAATAACCTTCATATTTAACAACATTAATTCTGTTTTTTTTTTGGGGGGGGGGGGGGGGGGTGTTACACCTTGAAGGCAGCAGTCAACTTCAGGTTGTTGACAATTCAATAGAGTTTGTCGTCAAATTGTACGGGTGTAGGCCAAAATAGTTTTCTCTGTTTTACATATTCAGCATGGCCGAATAGATAAGAGTGCTTGCTCCTGAACTTCTGGTATGCAGAAGGTGAGGTAGCGGGTTCAATCCCTGCATCTATCAGTTGAACTAAAATGTTGACTTCTCCTCCTTGACTTGGGGACATAAATGACAAATAACTCAGAAGTCGGTATGGGTTCATTTGATGATGATGGGCACTGGTAATAGGGAAAGATAATCCATACGCTAAAACCAGTCCAGTGTGGACTATGTTCAAGTTCAAAGTGAGGTGGGGTGGGGGGGATAGCATTTGTCCTCAAGTATACAAGAAAGCTGAAATATGGTTCCACACAAGAATGCTGAGATGTAGTTCTACAGAAGAAGCTGAGGTGTAGTTCTACCGAAGAAGCTGAGACGTAGTTCTATAGAAGAATTCAGAGATGTGGTTCTATATTTAAAAAAAAAAAAAAATCTCCTGATTTGTTTACAATGTACAATGAATATATAATTATATCTACAGAAAATATGGCAGGGATCCTGGTTGGTGGACATAATATAAAGAACTTACGTTATGCTGATGACAACATCTTGATAGCAACAAGTCAGAAGGATCTACAGGAAATGTTACATACAGCAGTTGTATAAAGTGAAAGAATGGGCCTTAGTTTGAATAATAGGAATGATAGAAGTCATGGTGATATCAAAGAAACAGATTGTGCCTAAATGTGCAATTAAAGTACAGGACATTTTGGGGCAAGTGCAGAAATTCAGATATCTAGGCACATGGATAACAGATGGAAGATGTATCACTGAGATAAAGAGCAGAATAGGACAAATCAAAAACTGCACTTTATCAAATGAACGTTTTGTGCAATAAGCCACTGTCATTGAAAATTAGAAAAAGATCTTGCATGTTACATAGAATCAATTTTAACATACGGCTGCGAATTCTGGACAATTAGTACACAAGCAAAAAAATCCCTGGAAGCCTTGGAGATGTGATTTTATAGAACAATGCTGAAAATTAATTGGACAGCCAAAATGAGCAATCAAGACGTTTTAAGGGAAGCTGAGTCGCAAAGACAACTTATCACAAACATCAGAAAAAGGCAATCATCATTTTTTGGTCACATTATGAGAAGACAAAAACTGGAACATGTTGTGAAAGCCAGAAAAATTTGTAGAAAGAGAGATAGAGAAAGACAACATGAGAAGATTCTTGACGTCACAGAAGGGAGTCAACACAAGAACTGATCCATGATGCCGGAAATCGTAATGTGTGGAGAGGCATGATCGCCCATGCCAGCTGGCAAGGTACTGGATGATGAAGAAGAAGATTATATCAGCCATCGAGTGCCTTTTGGTTTATAAAAATATATGGCTAGGAGCATATGCCAAGTAAGCCTCCATGCATCAAAGTGTCCTTGACTTGACTTGAATTGTTTTGACTAGAATTGATTTAACTTGACGTTTCTTGACGTTAATTTAGTTGACTTTTCTTAACATTTTGTTGTGAACATGATTTATGGGTCTGTCATGTGATGGGACCATCACATCTTGTAGGCCTAATACACAGATGAATAGGTGGCCAGTCTTTTCCTCTATTGGCGGACAATTAACGCAGGTATCAAACCCTTATCTGTCTCTTTCGTGACACCATTAACATAGTCCTTCTATCAATTTCATTATCAAGTCCATCTAACTTTACTTATAATGGTCTGCAAAGGACATGCAACATTTAAAAAAGCATATTTTGCAGGCAAAACAAAGAAATGTTGATAATAACATATTTACTTTAACCACTATAGTAAACAGTTTTTATCTTCTTTCTTAGCTTGACGTCGGGTTAAAGTCACCTCTTATTGGTGGGCACAAGCAGGATTTTGCAGACATGGTTTGTATACTTTACAATTTATATATGTATACATATATGCACTATAATTATGCAACCACATGTGTAAACAATTCAAGATTGGTGAATCAGCCATGTGCACTGGCGCCGCAGACAGCAGATCAAATACTCCAAGACTGCCAAAAATATGATATATCTAGGCAAACCTTCTGGCCTAGAGAAACAACAGTGGAAGATCTCCAAGGACCTCTGAATGAACCAAAATGACAGTTACATTCGTTCAAGAGACAACATTGCAGATATAGACACAGTACAAGCGAACGAAAGAAGAATATGCGCTATAATGAAGAGATGGAATTATTATAACAGAGGTGATGCAGAATTAAGAGAAAAAAAGTTACTTAGAGGGTCCACTTCATTGACGCTGTGAAACATGAAGAAAGGAAAAATTAGAAGTATTCGGAGAATTTGGATAGAAATATTAACGAAAGTATTGAAAGATAATTATTGTTAAATTATATATCCACTGAAAATAGTGGATATTTTTTATTTTACGCTCGCTCGCTTTGACCTCAAGTGTAGTCCATACACACTATTTCTTGTAGTGCTGGACTGAATTTTGCGTGGATTAGCTTTCCCTATTAACAGTGTCCCTCGCCATCAGGCGAACCCACACTTCAGAGATATTTGTAAATTACCTCCCCAAGTCAAGGACGATATAGTGGATATATACCTTGTGATACACTGAAATCTGTATTTATAACTCTACCAAAAATACCTGGAGCAAGTGAATGCAAAGATTTTTGTTCATTCAACCTCATAAACAAATGGAACCAGAAGAAGAGGCCAACCATGTAAACAATGGACAGAAGGAATAACAGAGTCCATGGGAATGTCGATATCTGAATCCCATAAAAGGGCACTCTCCCGCTGTTTATGTTTCACCTTGACACCGCAAGGTACAAGAAGAACAAGATGAGATGAGATGAAATCCTCATAAACCATGTCACTAAGCTTCAACTCAGAATTATAATGAGAAGAACAAGGGAGAAAATAAAAATGGAAAATGGTGAAGAACAGTATGGATTTATTGAAGGAAAAGGTACAGATAATGCAATGTACACATTACGAGCACTAATGGAGAGATCAGTAGAAACACAGAAAGATATTTATTTGTGCTTCATAGATTATATTAAGGCATTTGATAAAGTAAAACATGGTAAAATGATAAAAATGTTGGAGTATAACAACACTGATGTGTTTCTTTGTAATGTAACAGAATATTGTGTATTGTGACCAAAATGGCAAAAGATGAATATTGAAGTATTAGAAAATTTAACTTATCACAGGCCATATCTGAATTCATAAAAGTCTGTAAGTCTGCTGAAATTCACTAGCACATGAGAAATGTAAATAGATAACGGAAACGAGAAAAGATGGTAGACAGGGATATATCATAGCATGAGACTATACCAAGGTATGAATTGATAAATAGTTGAAGAGATCTTGGGTCGTCATTCGCACTGCGAGCGCTAACAAGTCAAGTCGCATTATTCTGTCAAGAAGCCTGATCAGCGGGAAAATGTCACGTGGAAAATCCAACAACAAGAAACACGCTGCCCGGGAAGGTTAACCCGGTCAACAAATGCCCGCAGAAGTCGGATGTGTCGGCCTAACGGCGCAAGAACGCAGCTCTGCTGTAAACAGGCACAACGCAATCACGTCCGGAAAAAAAAAACTCCGGATGAACGAAGAAGAAGAAGAAACACGCTGTTGCCAAGATGTGCAGCGTGGGAGCCGACAACAAGAAGAAGAACGTCGAGAGCCCACCTGCTAGCTGCATCAAAGAGCCTGATACTACAGCCATTACTGAAGCTACTACGAGGGAGAAGATTGACAGCCCAACACAGTCAAGAACCAAGACAGCAGAGAAGAAGGAGGAGAAAGACACCAGAGTCGGAAACACCGACTCAAAGACAGTCAGATGGGTTGTCAAGAGGATTCCTGTGGAGCTGACAGATGAAGAAATCCTGAAGCAGCTACGTGAAGAGAATCTTCACATCCGAGTCTTGAAGGCGGAGCGGCTTCTCACTTACTCCAAGATACCTACAACCCTGGCAGTGGTGACATCGGAGGGCAGCGAAATGCCGACCACAGCATCACTCAACAAGAGACTGCAGCAACCAGAGAGATTCATACCAAGAATCACGCAATGTTCAAAATGCCAGAGGGCCGGCCACAGCAGAGCAACGTGTCGCAGTAAGACGGAAATCTGTCGATACTGCGCCGATCACCACGCCTTCAAGGAGTGTCCGCTGGCCAAGCTGGACACGGACTTCCGAGCTCCTAACAACAGAAGAAAGTGCGCCAACTGTCTGGGCAAACACGGAGCAAGATACCTGGGCTGTCCGTACCTGCAGAGACACAGAGACGTCTTAAAGATCGCCATCATCACAAAGACACCATTCAAGGAAGCAATGCAGAGGGGCGAGACAGCCACGGGTATAGCACAAGCTGAAAGAGATCAACTTCAAAAGCAGATAGACGAGTTGAAGAAACAAGTCAAGGCACTGCTGACGACGACTCCGACCAGCGATAATGAGAAGCTGCTGGCCGACATGAAAGAAATCCAGCTCAACATCAAACAAGAGATTCAGCGCATGGCTGAGATAAAGAAGGAGAACGAAGAAATCCTACAAATTATCAAGACCGAAAGAGAACTGCATAGAGCTGAAATGGAACTCTTTCAAAACAAACCAACAGAAGCTACACAAGAACTCACAGAAAAACCGCAAGAAGAAACCCAAGAGACCGAGTCTGAACAGCAAGCTAAAGCCAGCAGCCCAACCACAACGCCCAAGAGGGAACTACTATACCGTCGGATCTCTGAAGGAGGCACAGAATACCCAGTCGACAAGGAGGAACTCAAGCGCCAGGAATTCAGAAGGCGCTGGGAAGAAAAAGAAAAGAAGAAGCCTAAAAACTCCGGGGGAAACCGATGATATACCCATTAGTACACTACAACTGTGAGGCCGACTTCGAGTACTATATCGAGGACGGTGAAATCGTCCCATGGCTGACCACGGAGGAAGAAAACGCTAGGCAGCAGATACGCAAACGCAACAGTGAAAACTGTTTCCCCAAGGAGGAAAAAGAAAACGTCGAAAAGCTCCTACAGAAAATGCACAAAAAAGGAGACAGAATACCAAATAAAAAGTCCTTTTAAGGACTGCAACCAGTCAAGCCTGGAGCCTGCACCAACAACGAAAACAAAAGGAAACATGCACAAAGGACAGCCGCCGACCGATCCCCAGCTGGAGTGTGATCACGAAAAGTCCTTATAAGGACTGCAGCCAGACGAGCCAGGAGCCTACACCAACAAAGAAAACCATAACAACAGAAGAGCATAAAGGATAGCCGCCGACCACTGCTGACGTCACAGACACAAACGTTACATAACCAGTCCGAGATAGGACTCACAAGACAAGAATTAGGGTGAATAAACCCACAAAAACCACGTACCTCAACAATAACCACAGCTGATGAAGCAGGTTAGACGAGGTCAAATTTGGAATTTTTGTTTTTGAAATGGAACTGGAACTGGAACTGGGTTGTAAGGGCCGTGAAGAAGAATAAGAAAAGGGGCTGTGAGGGAGAGAACTAACAATAAAACTTTACTTTTAAAGCGTTAAGAGTTTGGCATGCAAGCCATTCTGCATTCTCATTTCTCTTCTTTCCTACACGATGTCGTTCATACATCACTTGTAAAGTTAATCTTAAACATCAGTAATATATATATATATATTGTAAACATATGGGAAATGTGCAAATATCGTGACTAGTACATTGCCATCTTTACAGACGATAGTTTGTAAAATGGAGTTATACTTCTCTATAGCACAAAGCCTGGGCTGAATTGTAGAGACCATCTGTTGCCCATGCAGTATGATCCCTCTCTCGGCCTGCCTAGTTTACTCCTGAGGACAGGTAACACCAATACATCTGGATCAAGAAAAGCTGCAGAAGCTACCAGATCAGCAAAGCAATGCTCTAACTGTCCGCCTGTCAGAGCTTCCATTCAAGATCAGTTGCTGACCAAGGCTTAGGGTCTAACCTGCCATGATATGTAGTCTTTAGGTTGCATTTCCTCGCACTAGGATAAGTCTTGTACCCTCCCAATTGAGCTCCTCCACCTGAAGCCATTGGAACAATATGGGGTGTCAGGTTTGATGAGCATTGCCCAACATTCAGCGTCAACAGAAAGCAGTTTGTACCATCTACTATTATATGGTAGCTCAGTCATATCTAACTAAGAATTGGCTAAAAATATCATAATACCTGACTTTTTGTTTTGATTTGTGTGTGTGTGTTGCATATCCCTTACAGGACATTGCAGTCAGCACCAGCATCTTTCAGCTGCTGTTGATGTACTAGGCAAGTTTTATGTTTAGTAGTTTGATTGCTTTCTGATTGTGATTGCTTTCTGAACGACCGGCTCACATACCCCTGTAAATTATCAGCGCAGTGCTATCTGCTGCCAAATCTTGCGCAGCTGTTTTCCCCACATGGATATACAGGATTATGAACAACGTTCCTAACCCTTGGCCAGGGAGACTGACAAAACCTGACTAATTAATACTAATTATTACATGGACTCTTCAGATAAAGTGTCTAGATGATTTGGACTTCACTGATAACATTGTCTCCTGTCTCACGCACAAAATCAGATGCAGGATAAACTAACAACATTGGATGGGAGGTCACAACAATTTGGTTTAAAATGCATAGAGGAAAGACACAAATATTGATAGGAAATCAAGCAAATGATAACCTGATCTCCCCTGGTGAAACCTCACTTCAAGAAATGGATTCATACACACACTTAGGTAGCAATGCAGACAAAGCTGATGGCACAGATAAAGATATCACAATCAGATTACAGGAGGCTAGTGGAGCTTTTATAGCACTAGGGAATTTGTGGAAGTCAACAGATAAAGATATCACAATCAGATTACAGGAGGCTAGTGGAGCTTTTATAGCACTAGGGAATTTGTGGAAGTCAACAGATAAAGATATCACAATCAGATTACAGGAGGCTAGTGGAGCTTTTATAGCACTAGGGAATTTGTGGAAGTCAACAGATAAAGATATCACAATCAGATTACAGGAGGCTAGTGGAGCTTTTATAGCACTAGGGAATTTGTGGAAGTCAACAGATAAAGATATCACAATCAGATTACAGGAGGCTAGTGGAGCTTTTATAGCACTAGGGAATTTGTGGAAGTCAACAGATAAAGATATCACAATCAGATTACAGGAGGCTAGTGGAGCTTTTATAGCACTAGGGAATTTGTGGAAGTCAACAGATAAAGATATCACAATCAGATTACAGGAGGCTAGTGGAGCTTTTATAGCACTAGGGAATTTGTGGAAGTCAACAGATAAAGATATCACAATCAGATTACAGGAAGGCTAGTGGAGCTTTTATAGCACTAGGGAATTTGTGGAAGTCAACAGATAAAGATATCACAATTAGATTACAGAAGGCTAGTGGAGCTGTTATAGCACTAGGGAATTTGTTGAAGTCAACAGAAATTAACTAATTCGGTAGTGAAAGAAAATATATTGCCTAATATGACATCCCATGTGGACAGAAAGATGATATATCGCTGTACTACAGTGATCCAGTTATTTGTTTTGTTTAAGGTATATTCCGAAGTTTCAATGCTCAAAGAACGGAAATTTACATTATAATACTTGTACATTTGATTGTGTACCATGTTTGGCATTGCTCTTCAAAAACAAAAACAACTGAATAAATTGTGGTGTGAGACATATAGACCTACGAATATTAAATTTTTAAGAGCTTGCATCTTTCCCATTTCAACATACATGCCTGTGAGACCTGGACACTTACTAAACAAGCTGAACAGCGCATAAATGCCTTTGAATATAAATGTTATAGATGGGTTCTAAGAATATCTTGGATACAGAAAAGAACAAATGCATCCATACTTCAAGAGCTGAATAATGAAGAATGTTGGCTACTAAAGACAAAGCAAAATCAACTTCAAATCAACTTTATTAGGGTCACAAATTGGGCGCGCAGGCCCGTCTTACATTCGGCCCTTCCAATCACTCGTCTTTCGTTCATCAAGAGCATTATACATTTACATAGGAAGAAAAATAAACATTGTGAAATGAATGTTGTAAACATAAACAAGGCTAAACATGGAGAAAAATATGTAAATAAAAAGTATGTGACGTAAAAGTAGTGATGCCAGCGTGCCCCCCCCCCCCCCCCACACACACACACACTCTCTCTCTCTCTCTCATTCCCTCCCACTCATTCACTCACACACACACACACTCTCACTCATTCACTCTCCCGCTCACTCATTCACTCTCCCGCTAACTCATTCACTCTCACGCGCCCTCATTCCCTCTCACGCTCATTCATTCTGTCTCTCCCGCTCACTCATTCACTCTCCCGCTCACTCATTCACTCTCACGCTCCCTCATTCACTCTCACGCTCCCTCATTCACTCTCACACTCCCTCATTCTGTCTCTCCTGCTCACTCATTCACTCTCCCGCTCACTCATTCACTCTCCCGCTCGCTCATTCACTCTCACGCTCACTCATTTACTCTCCCGCTCATGCTCACTCATTCACTCTCACGCTCACTCATTCACTCTCACGCTCACTCATTCACTCTCACCGCTCACTCATTCACTCTCCCGCTCAATCATTGACTCTCCCGCTCACTCATTCACTCTCCCGCTCACTCATTCACTCTCCCGCTCAATCATTCACTATCCCGCTCACTCATTCACTCTCACGCTCACTCATTCACTCACACACACACACACTCTCACTCATTCACTCTCCTGCTCACTCATTCACTCTCCCGCTCACTCATTCACTCTCACGCTCACTCATTCACTCTCTCGCTCACTCATTCACTCACTCATTCACTCTCCCGCTCACTCATTCACTCTCACGCTCAATCATTCACTCTCCCGCTCACTCATTCACTCTCACGCTCACTCTCACGCTCACTCATTCACTCTCACTCATTCACTCTCACGCTCACTCATTCACTCTCACGCTCACTCATTCTGTCTCTCATTCACACTCACTCACTCTCTGACTCAAACTACAGTAATGAACATAAGTTTAGATTATACATGATAAAATCAAATGGTATTTAACTGATAATAAGACAGATGAGAATACACAAACATATGGATTCGCGTG
Source organism: Cepaea nemoralis (assembly GCA_014155875.1). Lineage (NCBI taxonomy): Eukaryota > Metazoa > Mollusca > Gastropoda > Stylommatophora > Helicidae > Cepaea > Cepaea nemoralis. The sequence goes on along the minus strand of JACEFZ010024597.1, from coordinate 3,241 downwards.
TTACATAACATGCGTGTTACATGACATGCATCTGTTCAGCTCTCTCTCTCTCTCTCTCTCTGTATTCTCTGCAAAGAAAATTGAGATATTTTGGTCACTTGAAACGTCATTAAAGTTTGAAGAGAACAATAATGGAGGGGTATATGCCCGGGAAGAGAAGAAGAGAAAGGCCAAAAAAGAAGATGGGTGCAGGATGTGGCGGATGATCTCCACATGGTTGTATCTGATGCGGGACATCTTGCTTATGAACGAGACGTTTTTTAGAAGGTTGCTATGGGAGTATGGATTGCTATGGTCCCTTAAAAGGACATGCTCATGAAGGAATGAATCACTGAATGAATGAATGATGTAGGGAATGAACTCACTAATCCACACTCAATGCACAGGACGTTTTGAGCAAGTGCTCTTATCCTTTCAGCCACGCTGACCTCGAAGGTAAATATACCCTATAACAAAATTGAATAACGCTTAGTATGCTATGATGTTTTTTTAAGAGAGGGAAAAAGGTCTTATAGGAATTATTTGTCCCTTAAATAAGTATTTCTTCTTTTTGTATTTATCCATGGCAGTTTCAAGTAGAAGGCCAAGTACAGGCATGGAAATATAATGGCAAAATCTTACAGGATGAAAAGAGTCTATGGGACTATGATATAAATGGCACTGAACCAGTAGTTATTACTGTTACTGTTTCGTGATTTATTTGAGTTCATTTGTTAGTGTATAGGATCATTTGTATTGGTTTACAACAAAATTGATCCAGTGAATTGTTTTGCTTCTAAAAGGATAGTTTGTAAATGATTGATTATTGTTTGATTCGAGGTACTTGTAATTTACACCACCAAGTCAAGGACGAAAATTCCAGCATGATTTATTATTGTTTTATTTGTATAGGGTTATATGTATTTTTATTGTTTCAGGTTAGTATCACTGCCAAGTTTCCACTTTGTCATTTTTCTCCTAAACTAAAGACATGAGAACAAAATATGGATTTCACATACAGTTAGTGCTAGGATACTGTGGTTTAAAGCTCCACTTGAGGACACATTTTACAACATGTCAACATTACAAAGCTTGTTGAAAATATATTCCAACTGACATTTGAAAATGTAAGAAGAAGAAGAAAACAAGCTAAAAGAAAGTAGAGATTGATTACATGTAGAACAGTGTGAAGGAAATTTGTTTTATTTCTTACTGCTTTCATCTGGGCATTACATGGAAGACTACTGACAATAAAATACCTAAACCCCATCGAGGAGACATGACCAACCCTGGCCTGATCCAAGTTATAGTGCGTTCACAAATGTTTTCCCTCATTCACTTTCAATGTTTTAAAAAAAAGTTTGTGCTGCATTGTTATGAAATTGTTCCTGTTGTCTTATATTTACTCCCACCCAAAGAATATGTCTTTGCTATGTCCAAAGGCAACTGAAATCACGGAAAGCTATGAAATTTCTTTGATGTTTTGGCGAAAATACATTGAATTCACGCTAACAAACTTGTTTTACAGTAATGCAGGTCCATTCTGGTAATGACCTCTGAACACTTCCGCTCCCCTATATGACGTGCTTCTCATAAGAAAATTCCTGGTTACCACAGAGAATATTCATTTTTTAACACTGATGTTTCCATGTGAAGATGTAATACATTTCATAGTATGCACTTCATCTCTGACCCGTAAATTATATACCGCATATAAACAAACATTGAGATCTGCTGTAAAATCTACAGAACCCAAATTTTTCCTGATGGGTGTACATAATGATAAGGTTATATGCTAAATCAAATAATTTTCCCTCAGTTGGTTACTGAGTTATGGATTTTTATATGGGGGAAAACATTTGTGAAGGCACTATTGTTATTTAGTTTAGTTAGTCGACAGATTATTTTCACTGCTGGCCAAACCATTCAGTTCATAAGTGCTTTGATCCTGTCCTTAGTATCTCCTTCAGTTTGTGGCAGCTGATGACACCATTTCTGTGTGGGTTGGCTATTATTTTTAGGCCCCCCCCTCCCCCACTTAGCGTTCTTGTCTGGCCTCGCCCCTTTTGATGGATTTTCTTGCAGTCTGATCAAGGTTGCAGATTCACAGTCATCACTTGATTACTTTAATTTCACTATCTCTCTGAGGGCATTCAGTATATCCGTCCTGTCCATTGCTCAACTACTTTCCAAAGTGTACCCGCCTACAAACCTGTCAGCATTTTCATTTGAATTGATAGACCAGTTTCATTGTTGTTATAGTTAAACCATATCTTTAACTGATTAAGTGCCATGGGATGATTAATTGTCTTAAGTGACTTCCCGTATCTGCCATGGGCTTATATATCGCCAAAATGTTGTCATTGCGTTATAATATAACAAAATCTGCTGCTATATTAACAACTTTTATGTCATAACTGTGACACATCCCAACTTCCCATTTTCCACTAGCCATTATTGTTTGGTCCAAACCTGTATTTTGTTTGGCACTGAATCTGTTAACATTATAATAGTATACAACACAAATTCTGTTATCTTCCTCGGAAGTAATGTGCCTTATAATCATCATACATACCTGTCATATTTTGTCATTCCCTGACTAGAAGGACTGAGTTTCCCGAGAGATATTTTCAAAATGGAACACAATTTTAACAAGGCCAACAAAGCCTGTGTGATACAGTGACTATCACATTTGTCTATTGGTCTATACAAATATTGGGCTAGCACGATATATTCAACATGTCTCAAGGTGTGGAAATGTGTCTTTGACTTGATTTGTCTCTGTACAACCGGCCATTATTCATGTTATATTCTGTTAAATTTGCATGCCATTTGCAGGATCAACCCCAACCCAGATTGATTTTCTAGATAATTTTACCTTCAGTAGTTTGCCATTGCTTTCTGAATGAGAAGATAATGTTGAAGTTCAAACTGTAGCATGTAGAAAAAAGATTCTGCTGCACACACACACACATATATATATATATATATATATATATATATATATATATATATATATATATATATATATATATATATATATATATATATATATATATATATATATTGAGTGGAGCATTTCTTTTTGCCATAATATATGTAAGACACATGCATGTACTTGTACACACACACATGGAGAGAAAAACCACATGAAGGTCTCTGATAACATGATAGCTGCAATCATGAAAATTATGTTCAGCAATATTCCACTACAGAAAACACAAGGAGTCTAGTGATAAAGCCAGGCCCGTGGCATAGGGTT
>JACEFZ010024596.1:35000-48549 GCA_014155875.1 Cepaea nemoralis | reverse complement strand
TGAATATGTCTATGTATTTGCTTTCATTGTGAATCCTCAGGATTTAAAAATACATTTTTATTTAATTACATACATTTTATAGCAATATTGATCTCAAACTTTGCTATGCAATAAACGTAGACAAAAACAGCAAACCGGCAGTCTCACACACAGGCACACACAGTTGTATACGACGTCTAGCAAATTAAGAACATGTCAGGAACAGATGCTACCAGCGGCAGACCTGTAGATGGTGTTTCAGGGGAGTCTACGAAAAGTAAGGAAGCTTGGAGCTATGAATCAAATAGATACGAGTATCGTAGGCTTAAGTGGGGATACAGGCAAGGAGAATATCGACTTCATTACACCTGGACTTCTCCGTTTGGCTCAGTCTCTTTCTCTGTCGAAAGCGCCCCACAAAGCAAAAAATTCCGTAGCTCCAGCGATATCCCCCATGGAGTCTCCGAGAAAATTGCACTTGTGAACCGAATGACGGTTCCGGAATCGAACCAACAAACTTCGAAACTCAAGGCAGGCTGCGTAAGCATTTCGTCACGGAGATATACGTAGTCATAGATACCCGTCAAACAGAAGCAAGTAGGCGTTGTAAAATACCGAAAAGAACCACCAGTATACTGGTTGAAATGTGTTATCTCGACATAGATAGGTTTGGATTGTACCGAAGGTATACATCTGTAGAGGTTTAGTGTGGGACTGGCTAATTCATACCATATAAACATCCAGCCAGCATCCAATATGAAATAGCTTAAATATGGCCTGGCGTTGTGTGGTTATGGGACTATAATCCATACTAATCTGTATAGCATGAAGAAAAGAAGAAGAGGAAAAAGTGGAATAAGAAGAATGAGAAGAAGAGGACGAGACGAAGAAGAAGATAGAAGGAGGAGGAGAAGAAGAAGGAGGAGGAGAAGAAGAAGAAATAGCAGAAGAAGAAGAAGAAGAAGAAGAAGAAGAAGAAGAAGAAGAAGAAGAAGAAGAAGAAGAAGAAGAAGAAGAAGAAGAAGAAGAAGAAGAAGAAGAAGAAGAAGAAGAAGAAGAAGAAGAAGAAGAAGAAGAAGAAGAAGAGAAGAGAGAAGAAGAAGAAGAAGAAGAAGAAGAAGAAGAAGAAGAAGAAGAAGAAGAAGAAGAAGAAGAAGAAGAAGAAGAAGAAGAAGAAGAAGAAGAAGAAGAAGAAGAAGAAGACAGGCACGCTATACAGTGTACTATTTTATTCAATAGTCCGAGATACACACACACGCACATATACACATACTGTATTGTGGTCGGATAATGGTTAGTGTTCTTGCACAACTGCCAGGAAAGTGATCCGGGGTCAATACCCAAGAAAGGCAGGATTGCTTCATCTGACCTGTAATGTTTCAAGATCTCCCCTAAGTCATGAAAAGGGAGACACTTTTCTGTTTATTGTTTTGGAAGTAAAGACAGCGAGAAAGGAAACTGACCACCCAATTTCTTTATGTACACATACACACGCACGAACGCACGCACGTACACACACACACACACACACACACACACACACACACACACAGATCGAATGTATAAGGGGCATTCATCTGAAATCCGTTCGTGCCGCACTGCGCGTAATTGCGTACGTTGAACATTATCATGTCATAGTCATGTGATAAGTACTGACCAATGAATAAAAGAGCACGTGCTTATCGTCCCATGATGCATAAGGTCTCTTTCTGACCGTTGAGTAAATGGCCGGGTTGATCCAAAATCCGCCCAAAGAAGCTCAAAGAATGGTGATTCAGTTTCTTTCATTTGAAGGATGACGACCAGTGGACATCCATCGAAGAATGCTGGCAACTTACGGTAACAAATTTGTGTCGAAGACAACAGTGACAGACTGGGCACGAATGTTTCGGAAAGGATGTCAGTTCATGACAGATCTTCGACTGCCGGTCAAGCGCATATTGTTGCAACAGAATAAACCATCGCCAAAATTGATGCAGTAGTACATAGTACAGATGAACCGTTGTCGAAGCATATGTTCCCTAGCGAAAGAATTTGATGTGTCAATTGGGACAATTCAAAAGGTCGCTCATAAGAAACTGCAATATCAGAAGGTGTGTTCACAGTGGGTAAAACGGATGTTGACCGACCACCAAAAAGAGGAACACATGGGATTGTGTTTTAATCAATTGCTGCATTACAGAGTGGAGGGTGATGCATTTTTTCTTCCGCATAGTGGCAGGCGATGAATCATGGTGTCACCACTTTGAGCCGAGCAGCACAAGAGAGAGCATGCAATGGAAGCATGCTGGATCACCAAAAGCCGAAAAAATTCAAGTTACAGGTTTCCGCTGGTAAGGTTATGCTGAGCCGACTTTAAAGAACCTGGTGTCAACATCAACTCTGCCCACTACTTGCAAACACTAGACAAGCTGCAAAAAACTGAGTGTTGATGCTTCGGTCAAAGTAGCCATACGTGAAATAATAAAATGCACTGTTGCATATATGTCCATTTTATATTCAAGAGTTGAACGGATCAACCCTACGTGTACTTCTTACGTGATTCATATATCTACCCCCATCCTCCCCCACTTGCCCCATAACACTTTTAACTTCAACTGCAGTTTAGGTGTGATGTTTCTTTATATTTCCTCAGTATGCGATCTCCATGTCAGTTTTTTGTTCAAAGTCTCATTAGAGAAATCTTGTTTGACTCATTGACAGAATTCTTGCCTGGTGCATAACAAACGCGTTAAACGCCTTAAAGTTGGATCCATATATATATATATAGATCAACAGACACTCGATGGGTGATGTGGTCAGTATTTCTGCTGGCCGCGTTTATTTCCAAAGATATTTTTGGATCCATCTTAGGCTGGGTCGATCTGGGATCCCACGACAATTTTAAAAATCCGAATCCACCCCGACGGAGATCACACCAATGACCACCAGTCCGAGAGACGATCGACCAGTCACTACGCTACTGTGGCTTCCTTTGTGGTTATTGTACTGGAACCATATTTGACTAATGACTCATCAACACTCGATGAGTCTTGTTGTCAATAACACACCTCCTGCCTTTACTCCCCAGAATATTTCATGGTATCCAGTTTCAACTTGGCCGACAAGGGAGCCAAAATTTCCTTGTTAACAAAAATGTACCTGGATGGGAATTCGAACTCATGATCACTGAGTTAATCGGCAAGAGTGCTAGCGACAGTACTACAGCTGCTCCCTGACCATGGAGCTTCTTTCCGAAAATATAAGAGAAATTAGTGACGTTTCGTAGACCTGCGACAGAATGTTGGCCGTGTTTGCCTCCATCTCCACGTAACTATGTAAGGCAGCCTAGAACTCTTCGGCAAACTCCAGGAGAATCTCTTCAACCAACTAACACTATTCACAACAACATGGGATCAATATTTCAGTGGACTGGAAGTCGGAAGAAATTACCGTCTCCGCATACCCGATAAAATGCATCAATACACGAATGCCATTCGAGTCAGTTCTTTTCTTTCTTTCTTTCTTTCTTTCTTTCTTTCTTTCTTTCTTTCTTTCTTTCTTTCTTTCTTTCTTTCTTTCTTTCTTTCTTTCTTTCCGTCTGTCTGTCTGTCTGTCTGTCTGTCTGTCTGTCTTATTTGCATATTTAATTATGTGTGTATTTATATCTTCTATTTTGACACTAAACATTCTTATTTCCCCGCTTAGCCGTATTCCTTGCTCGTTTTTTTTGCAAGGACAATTTTAGCTTCCGTTCTTTTTTTTTTTCTCAATTGTATCTGATAGACTACAGTTATGATTCTTTTCTATCATTCCTTCCGTCTTTCTCTATTATTTTATGTCACCATTCTAATTTCTCTCGGTTCCCTAAACCAACGTTGTACCCGTTCTGTTCATTTTACGAAATTATTTCCGTTCCTTCGTTCATCGTTTTTTTTTTTTAAATTGCGCAATCTATCATTCCTTGCTCTCTTTTCCATACTGTTTATCGTTCCATTTACCTCCATTTCTGTCTTCCATTCACAATGTCTTTACACCTATTTCAATTTATTTATCCTTCATTCTTTGTAATTGAAGTCAGGATTAACCAACCATTTAGGAAACGTTAATTTTATTTTATTTTCTACACAAGACATCGTTTACCTTTTTTCTCTAAGGAGGACCAGATGGAAAAGAGACGAAAAATCAACAATAATAAGAAGAAGAAGTAGAAGAAAAAGAAGAAAGGAAGAAGCAGTAGTAGAAGGAGAGATATAAGAGAAATGGGAGTAGGAGGAGAGGAGAAGAAGATAGTGAAGAAGAATATGAAGAAGAAGACTACAACGATTAAAACGATGATGAATGGAAAATGAAGAAGAATATTCGCAGCGTAAATTGACAATGAAAGGACCTGCAAAATTTAGTAGATGCGGTTGTTACACACAGTGAACAACAAGGGTTAGAATTAAATTGTAAAAAGACACAGATTATGGTCGTCACTAGGAAGAACGAAATACCACAGTGTAATATACAAGTAAATGGGAATATTCTTCAACAAGTGAATAGGTACAATTATCTCGGAACAGTGAATAACATCTGATGGGAGATGCCTGGAAGAGATTAGAACAAGAATCGCCATGGCAAAAGTAGCCTTTAGCAAGATGACAAACATACTGACCAATAAAAAGATGTCAATTGAAACGAGAAAAAGAGTGTTGAGTGCTACATAGAACCTGTACTTTTATATGGATGTGAAGCTTGGACAATGAGCAGCCAGGCTGAAAAACATCTGATGGCTGTAGAAATGTGGTTTCTGAGGAAAATGCAAAGAATACCATGGACAGCCAGAAAGACCAATGAACAAGTCCTTCAAGAAACAAATGAAGATCGTAAACTGATCAGAGACATTAGACGTAGACAGTCACAATTTTTGGGACATGTTATGAGAAGAAATGATTTGGAGAACTTGGTGACAACTGGTAAGATCGAGGGAAACAGACCAAGGGGAAGACCTAGAAACAAGTATCTGGATGGCTTGACCTTGTGGCATGGTCGAGACAGAAACACGGAACTGATCCACGCTCTGGTGATCGAGTGAGATGGCAGAACATGACCGCCCACGCTTACCGGCATGGCACATGATGGATGGATGGAAATTGATTCTGCTGCAAATTCCCCCCCCCACCCCCCCCCCCCCCCCAACAAATGAAATACATCGTTAATAATGCCTGATAAAACAAGCCATGAATTTATCTGCCAAGAGATAAAGAACAACTAAAGAAAGAATGGAAATTAGAGGAAATAATTCTTGGGTAACATTACAATATGATCTACCATCATTATGCCTATATATTATAGTGACTAAGTAGATCTATGATGTGATGATTTCATACTCATGTTGGTAGACATGAGGAATGTCTGAGAGGCAGGTGACGGGGTGGAGATGCTAGTAGTCTTTGTTGTAGTTGAGTACTCACACCAACCTCTCCGTGTTTCAGGATCTGTTATTACTATACAGAAGAAGATTCAAGAGCTTCACCATGAGCTCTATGGCCCACTCATTCCAGTGCCTATCCAGAAGTTGATTGAGGCCATACGGGGAGTGGTCGTCTGATTCTGCGAGATCAATGTTGGAAGGAGCTGAGTGCTGAATAAGTCGGTAGGTCTAGGTTAGGACCTCCGTCAAGAGTCCGACGAGTGTCATCCGATCCTGAGAGGATCCAACACTGAAACGTCTGGTGATTCTAGCCAGTGCAGCACTGGTGACATTCAACCTCTGTGTAAACCTTGGTGATTGCAAGGTAGTGACCTTTCAAGTTGAGCAGAGTGATCATGGATACCGGTCACCATGACCTGTGTTATATGCTTCTGGCCCGGCTGGGTTATGGGACACCATGTATCAATTGATGCTTAAATAGTGTTTCTACATTGGTTACCTTTATGAAGCCAACATGTGGTCCAGTGACCTAGGACATTGATTACAACATTGGTGGGAACACCAGAGTGATATGTTTGTTAAGGTAGGGAGCTACCTCATGCCAACGTGATGAACTGTTGACAATGTTTGTGAAGGTAGGGAGCTACCTCATGCCAATGTGATGAACTGTTGACAATGTTTGTGAAGGTAGGGAGCTACCTCATGCCGTCGTGATGAACTGTTGACAGTGTATGCTAGGTTGTGATTACTACCCATTGATCAGGGTAGTTACATGATACTGTGTGAAGATCTATTGTCCAAGGACATGGAAATAAGGTGAAGTGTTTAGTCACCTGATAGACTTTACCAGTGACATTGTGTGTTCGTGTGGAGCAACCGCTCATTGTGTAGGTGACATATCAGTGTGTGGGTCACTTATGAGATAGAAGAGTGACCTGGCTCTTGTGTATTTTGAGACGGTGCTACATGTACTTTTTCTGCAAGTGGGAGACCGCTAATATGCTAGGGTCGGCCCAGACTTCATCAGGAGGGTGACGAGGTAAATAGGACGACAGCAAGGAAGGAGCCTTCTTCATCGGTGCAGTGTCATCAGGCAGTGGTACTGCGCTTGATCAGCCCTTGCTTGGTTCTCTGTGTGAAGAGGGAACTTTGGAGAGGCAGCAGACCTTGGAGTTCCAGTCCACTGGAGGAGCCTGGGTGAGTCGCTACCACGACTGGACAACCGCACGAGCTATCGTCCGCCTCCATGATGAATACTCATCTGCGTCTTTGATCTTGTACATAGTTCTTCTAGTCTGGCTTTCAGCCATCCTTCTCTGTGTTGTGGTTGACGTAGTTAGAATTAAATTTTTGTTCTCTTAGCTATGACTTTGTGCAGTGATATGACTGGTGTCTGGTCCGAGCCCCCTTGGGGTTTGGAACCCTAGGTGAGGGAGGGAAGGTTAAGCTGTCCCGGCTTGTGTGGGGCCTGGTAGATGTAGAGTGCTATTGAGGTGGTTGGAGCAAAGGCAGGGGATTGTATCTATCGTGGCAAACCAGACCAAGCCCCGGCGGTTTTGTCACAAGCGTGTGAGACGCTCGATGGTGTGTGATGGCGGACATGACCATGTAATCACATGTACCGATTGTGGACAAACAATTACCGCATGCATTGGTGTTATCGGTCACATTCACTATGGGCATGGATTGTAGTTATTATGCCATTTTACAGCACAATGTAACAATTTATCGTCTGTGAAGACACCTAGGTGCCAGCCGATTGATTGACACAATGTTTATGTCTCTGAGGGTGATTTCTCAAGCAAGACACATTTGCTTTTAGACGTGTTTCAACCCGGGACACATTCACGTACTGCCAGCACAATACACAAACACATTTCTGTCACTTCAGTTACGGGGCAACAAGGTTACATCGTCAGTGTTGCTTCAACAGTTTTACCAAAACCTCAGCTTTTCAAAACAGAATCGATCATCCAACAGGAATCGACCATGTTGGGAACTTTTTGACATTATTCATAGACTGTTGTGACTTGGCTGCAGTCTGTTGGGGTACAGTGATGTCGATCCGAAGTCAAAGTACTTGTGTACAAGTACCACAATAAAAAATGGATATACATATATTTACTATATGGGGATGAGGCGTGCACACACACCCACACCCATACCCATACCCATACACACACACCCACCCCCATACACACACACACACACACACACAAGAGTGGTCCACACTGGAACAGTCCAGTGTAGACAGATCCTGTAAGCCAATCACCAGGCCATTACGTTTCGGGCCTAATCGCTGGAGATAACGTATGTTTGAGGCGGTGGTGGGAATCCAGCATCCATACCATTCTGGTGGATCTCCCCAGGGAAAGTTAACGTTATGGAACGTCTTTTCCTGGAAATCCAATCTCGATAGAGTAGAGGTTCAGAGTTCAGACCGATCTTTGTCTAGTGAGTTCGACCGGGTCGACCATCTTAAGTGGGGGCCTATGTGACGAAACGGCTACAGATCGGCAAATCTCTGCTTAATAGCCCTTTGAAGGGAGTGCGAGGCGTTGGTCTCCCTTGAAATTAATATCAATTAATAGGGGATTTCCCTAGAAACGTAGTGCGGGGCGGAGCTACTCTAGTTATTTATAGAACAATCTAGAATGTTCCCTTAAGTGCGTACGTGGGAAATAGCTCTAAGTTCACGAGTGCTTCAGGCAGCACGGGTTGGTGGACCTTATCGTGACTCTGGTTTTCTTCATGAATAAAGAAAGTCACGCGGCCCGTGTAGGCGAGTGGAAGGCGCACTGACATTGTCGTGGTCAGTCGCCCACCAAATCTCAGCGTGAACAGATCGCAGCCAACAGGCTGATGTAATTTTGATGTCAATAATCGCGGCCAGTGCGGACATCTGCAGTCAAGGTTGTGATTCTTCTATCACAGGTTAGTTGAATACTTATTCTATTATTTAATTGTTGTCGTGATGCCGTGCTGAGTTCCCGGAATGAATTAATTGCCGTCGCAAAATTGAGTTATCCGTTACAGTTGGCGGTTGCATATTTAAGTAGGCTTTATCGATCAGCGATGTAATGTGTTACCTGACGGAACAAGCCGTATTCCACAGCGAGTGGTGTGTACATAAAATAGGCCGAACGATGTGCGTTACAGTGTGTAGCAGTTACTGGTTTGGTTTATTAATTACGCAGGCAAGGCGACAGTTTGTCAGTCATTACATCAACATGCATGACGCTATAAATGATAAGGTAGAGCTTATTATTAGAGATGTTGAATGTGCTTCGTGACATTAGAATTGTAACTTAATTGTTCTATCAGTGGTGGTGATTTTTCGAGGAGTCAAGATGAGATCAGCAGTGGTGTATTTGCTGTGTGCAGATAGCCGTGTTATTCCGCGTAAGCCGAATGGTGTTGCATCGATAGGATAACAGTTGATAGAAAGTATTCCTGATACTATAGTTACTGCTGGTTGTCATGTCCGTCCGCTACGATGACCGTGCATGTTCCATCTTACGTTTGTCTAGGCAGCGGGAGGTAGGCCGGTACCCCCAACCCGATTGGTTATAGGTCCGACCCAAAGCGATCGAGCCAGATCCGAAGAGTGAACATACCCGATCGAGGGTGAAGCGGCACTCCGTAATTCGAGGCCGTGGTGGCTAGATAGATCGAGGATTGAACCTAACCGTTTCTGTCTCTAATATTCTACTCTTCTGGAACCCTGATTCGGTTCATGGAGTACTTGGAGTACTGCCGTGAAGTAGTAGTATATGAGAAGAATAATCCCCCCCAAAAGGTGGAGTCAAAGTTTGGTAGTGGAGTCTGGAGGTTTGCTACATTGGATGACGTGACTTAAGTCGTCACTGGACAAGGTACACGGGACCTACAGTAGCTGTGGGAAAGTGTAATGGTGAATGGCCACCACAGCTGTGCTCGACCGGCACAGGTATGACTGACCTGAAAGATAGTCAGTGAATACAAGGGCAACTCAGGATCTGGGGCAGGGACCCCAGACCTGACACTATGGCTGTGATATGATTTTGGTATTTAAGTGTAACAAGTCATGAGTTCTCCTTGGTTAATGCTATAGTAATGAATTATCAGGAGTATAATTCATTATGGACATATAGTTATTAATGTGTGTAATTGATCAATCCATGGGTTAAGGGATTGATGAATTGATGAGTCTGTCAGGAAGGAGATGTCCGGCTGGACACCTTCTCGATACAGTAATCCCTACACTGAAAGGAAAGTAAGTGTATATGTTGATTGATGATGGAAGATGAAACCGGATTGGACTGGCACCAGGCGATGGATGCTTGACAGAGTCATACAGTCGACTCTGGTGCTAGGGGTTATATGTAGCCCAGAAGTGTTACTTGACTGAACAGGTGTGCTATTGCTGTTTCTACCATCATTATGCCTATATATTATAGTGACTAAGTAGATCTATGATGTGATGATTTCATACTCATGTTGGTAGACATGAGGAATGTCTGAGAGGCAGGTGACGGGGTGGAGATGCTAGTAGTCTTTGTTGTAGTTGAGTACTCACACCAACCTCTCCGTGTTTCAGGATCTGTTATTACTATACAGAAGAAGATTCAAGAGCTTCACCATGAGCTCTATGGGCCCACTCATTCCAGTGCCTATCCAGAAGTTGATTGAGGCCATACTGGGAGTGGTCGTCTGATTCTGCGAGATCAATGTTGGAAGGAGCTGAGTGCTGAATAAGTCGGTAGGTCTAGGTTAGGACCTCCGTCAAGAGTCCGACGAGTGTCATCCGATCCTGAGAGGATCCAACACTGAAACGTCTGGTGATTCTAGCCAGTGCAGCACTGGTGACATTCAACCTCTGTGTAAACCTTGGTGATTGCAAGGTAGTGACCTTTCAAGTTGAGCAGAGTGATCATGGATACCGGTCACCATGACCTGTGTTATATGCTTCTGGCCCGGCTGGGTTATGGGACACCATGTATCAATTGATGCTTAAATAGTGTTTCTACATTGGTTACCTTTATGAAGCCAACATGTGGTCCAGTGACCTAGGACATTGATTACAACATTGGTGGGAACACCAGAGTGATATGTTTGTTAAGGTAGGGAGCTACCTCATGCCAACGTGATGAACTGTTGACAATGTTTGTGAAGGTAGGGAGCTACCTCATGCCAATGTGATGAACTGTTGACAATGTTTGTGAAGGTAGGGAGCTACCTCATGCCGTCGTGATGAACTGTTGACAGTGTATGCTAGGTTGTGATTACTACCCATTGATCAGGGTAGTTACATGATACTGTGTGAAGATCTATTGTCCAAGGACATGGAAATAAGGTGAAGTGTTTAGTCACCTGATAGACTTTACCAGTGACATTGTGTGTTCGTGTGGAGCAACCGCTCATTGTGTAGGTGACATATCAGTGTGTGGGTCACTTATGAGATAGAAGAGTGACCTGGCTCTTGTGTATTTTGAGACGGTGCTACATGTACTTTTTCTGCAAGTGGGAGACCGCTAATATGCTAGGGTCGGCCCAGACTTCATCAGGAGGGTGACGAGGTAAATAGGACGACAGCAAGGAAGGAGCCTTCTTCATCGGTGCAGTGTCATCAGGCAGTGGTACTGCGCTTGATCAGCCCTTGCTTGGTTCTCTGTGTGAAGAGGGAACTTTGGAGAGGCAGCAGACCTTGGAGTTCCAGTCCACTGGAGGAGCCTGGGTGAGTCGCTACCACGACTGGACAACCGCACGAGCTATCGTCCGCCTCCATGATGAATACTCATCTGCGTCTTTGATCTTGTACATAGTTCTTCTAGTCTGGCTTTCAGCCATCCTTCTCTGTGTTGTGGTTGACGTAGTTAGAATTAAATTTTTGTTCTCTTAGCTATGACTTTGTGCAGTGATATGACTGGTGTCTGGTCCGAGCCCCTTGGGGTTTGGAACCCTAGGTGAGGGAGGGAAGGTTAAGCTGTCCCGGCTTGTGTGGGGCCTGGTAGATGTAGAGTGCTATTGAGGTGGTTGGAGCAAAGGCAGGGGATTGTATCTATCGTGGCAAACCAGACCAAGCCCCGGCGGTTTTGTCACAAGCGTGTGAGACACCCGATGGTGTGTGATGGCGGACATGACCATGTAATCACATGTACCGATTGTGGACAAACAATTACCGCATGCATTGGTGTTATCGGTCATATTCACTATGGGCATGGATTGTAGTTATTATGCCATTTTACAGCACAATGTAACAATTTATCGTCTGTGAAGACACCTAGGTGCCAGCTGATTGATTGACACAATGTTTATGTCTCTGAGGGTGATTTCTCAAGCAAGACACATTTGCTTTTAGACGTGTTTCAACCCGGGACACATTCACGTACTGCCAGCACAATACACAAACACATTTCTGTCACTTCAGTTACGGGGCAACAAGGTTACATCATCAGTGTTGCTTCAACAGTTTTACCAAAACCTCAGCTTTTCAAAACAGAATCGATCATCCAACAGGAATCGACCATGTTGGGAACTTTTTGACATTATTCATAGACTGTTGTGACTTGGCTGCAGTCTGTTGGGGTACAGTGATGTCGATCCGAAGTCAAAGTACTTGTGTACAAGTACCACAATAAAAAATGGATATACATATATTTACTATATGGGGATGAGGCGTGCACACACACCCACACCCATACCCATACCCATACACACACACCCACCCCCATACACACACACACACAAGAGTGGTCCACACTCTTTATGCCTGTTGGAGCAGTAAACAGATGCTTTATGGGGTCATAAGGTCACCAAAACATCTGATCGAAAATGTACATGGTAAACACAATATGCGAGTTTGTGAAGTTGATAGGGATCTCCGCCGATAATGTCATGAGTGCACTCCTACGAGGGTTCGAACGCCAATGTTCGTGGTCTGGCCGAGGAAAAGACCGGCCACTTATGTCTCCGTGCTCACAGACCTACAAACTGTGACGTCCCTATCACAGCACATACCTACAAACTGTGACGTCCCTATCACATCACTGACCTACAAACTGTGACGTCCCTATCACATCACAGACCTACAAACTGTGACGTCCCTATCACATCACAGACCTACAAACTGTGACGTCCCTATCACATCACAGACCTACAAACTGACTGTGACGTCCCTATCACATCACAGACCTACAAACTGTGACGTCCCTATCACATCACTGACCTACAAACTGTGATGTCCCTATCACATCACAGACCTACAAACTGTGACGCCCTATCACATCACAGACCTACAAACTGTGACGTCCCTATCACATCACAGACCTACAAACTGTGACGTCCCTATCACATCACAGACCTACAAACTGTGACGTCCCTATCACATCACAGACCTACAAACTGTGATGTCCCTATCACATCACAGACCTACAAACTGTGACGTCCCTATCACATCACAGACCTACAAACTGTGACGTCCCTATCACATCACAGACCTACAAACTGTGACGTCCCTATCACATCACAGACCTACAAAATGTGACGTCCTGTCACATCACAGACCTACAAACTGTGACGTCCCTATCACATATAGGACCTACAAACTGTGACGTCACTATCACATCACTTACCTACATACTGTGACGTCCCTATCACATCACAGACCTACAAACTGTGATGTGTCACATCACAGACCGATAGCGAGTTCCTGCCTCCGGACAAAAATATAACATGCATATCCGAATACAGGACGTCGCAGTCAACCCTAGCATTTTGTTGCTGTTTGTGATCTCTTGGCAAGTTTACGTTTAGTAGTTTGCCATGTTTTCAGAAAGACTGGTGTCTCTACAATTTTGTAAAGAACCAACGCAAAGCGGTCTACTGCCAAATCGCTCGCAGCTATGTTTCGAACACAGTATGCGGGAATACGAACTGCGTAAACTTCGCCACGGAGCCGGCGCTTTCGGGACAAATACACCTATACATTACTTTACGAAACTGGATCTGTGAGTTTCATCTTGCAGCGAGTAAACAATCACCGTTTGTTAAATTCGCACGTGTGTTACAGGGGCCCTATATAGGAAGCAAAGAATACTAACACTATAAACCCCCTGAGCTTGTCGTAAAAGACGACATAAGAATGTTGTTATGAGAGTGGATAGCTCACACTGTAGACCTTAGAAAAAAGAGCAC
>JACEFZ010024596.1:0-32500 GCA_014155875.1 Cepaea nemoralis | reverse complement strand
CTTCTTCTCTTCCTCTTTTCTTTTTCTTCTCTTCTTCTTCTTTCTTCTTTCTTCTTTCTCTTCTTCTTTCTCCTTCTTTTTCTTTCTTCTTCTTCGTCCTTCTTTTCTTCTTTTTCTCTTCTTCTTTCTTTCTTTCTGCATCTCTTCTTTTCTTCTCTTTCTTTTCTTTCTTTCTTTTTCTTCTCTTCTCTTACTTCTTGCTTCTTCTCTTCTTCTTCTCTTCTTCTTCTTTGTGCTTCCCTTTCTCTGCTTTCTTCCTTCTTTCCTTTTTTCTCTCTTCTTTCTTTCTTTCCTTCTTCTTCCTTTTTTCTTCTTCTTTTTCCTCTTTTCTTTTCTTCTTTCTTCTTTCTTTCTCTCTTCTTCTTCTTTTATTTCTTCTCCCTTCTTCTTCTCTTTTTCTTTTCTTCTCTCTTTCTTCTTTTCTTTCTTCTTTTCTTTCTTCTTTTTCTTCTTTCTTCTTCTTTCTTTTCTTCTTTCTTCTTTTCTTTCTTCTTTTTTCTTTCCTTCTTTCTTCTTTCTTCTTCCCCTCTTCTTCTCTTCTATCTCTTCTTCTTTTCTTCCTTCTTTCCTTCTTCTCTTCCCTTTCCCCTTCCATCCTCTCTTCTTTCTCTTTCTTGCTTTCTTCTTTTCTTCGTTCTTCTTTCCTTTTCTCTTCACCTTCATTTCTTTCTTTCTTCTTTCTGTTCTTCTTTTCTTTCTCTTTTCTTCCTTCTTCTTTTTCTTGCCTCTTCTTCTTTCTCTTCTTCTTTCTCTTTCTTCTGTTTTCTTCTTCTTTCTTCTTCTTCTTACTCTTCTTCTTCCTTCTTGCTTTTCGTCAGCTTTTCTTTTTTCTTTTTTCTTTCTCTTCTTCTTCTTTTCTTCCTCTATCTTTTTTCTCTTCTTCTCTTCTTTTCTTTTCTTCTCTTCTTCTTCTTCTTCTTCTTCTTTTCTTCTTCCTCCCCCACTTCTTTCTTCCTTCGTCTTCCTTCTTCTTCTTCGTCTTCTTTTTCTATGTCTTCTTCTTACGTTTCCTGTCTTCTTCTGGCTTTCGTCTTCTTTTTCTTCTTATTTTCTTCTTCTTTCTTCTATTTTCTTCTTCTTCTTCTTCTTCTTCTTCTTCTTTCTTCTTCTTCTTTCTTCTTCTTCTTCTTCTTCTTCTTCTTCATTGCTTCTTCTTCTTTCTTCTTCTTCTTCTTTCTTCTTCTTTCTTCTTCTTCTTCTTCTTCCTTCTTCTTCTTCTTCTTCTTCTTTCTTCTTCTTCTTCTCTTCTTCTCTTCTCTTCTTCTCTTCTTCTCTTCTTCTTCTTCTTTCTTTTTCTTTCTCTTCTTCCTTCTTTCTTCTTCTTCTTCTTATCTCTTCTTCGTCTTTCTATCTTCTTCTTCTTCTTCATCTTCTTCTTCTTCTTCTTCGTCTATCTTCTTCTTCTTTCTCTTTTCTTCTTTTCTTTACTTTCTTCTTCTTCTTTTTCTTCTTGTCTTCTTTCTTTTTTCTTCTTCTGCTTCTGTCTTTTTCTTTACTTCTCTTCTTCTCATTGCTTCTTCTTTTCTTTCTTTCTTCTTTCTTCTTCCTTTCTTTCTCTCTAATTTCTTCTTTCTTCTCTTTTTTCTTTCTACTCCTTCTTTTTCTTGTTTCTTCTTTCATTCTTTTCTTCTTCTTTTCTTTCTTTCTTCTTTTCTTTTCTCTTCTTTCTTCTTCTCTTCTTCTTCTTTCCTTTCTTCTCTTCTTCTTTTCTATTCTCTTACTTCTTGTTCTTTCTTTCCTTTCTCTCCTCTTCTCTTTCTTTCTTCTTCTTTTCTTTCTTCTTCTTTTTCTTCCTTCTCTTTCTTTTCTTCTTCTTCTTTCTCTTCTTCTTCTTTTCTTTTCTCTTTATTTTCTTTTCTTCTTCTTTTTTCTTCTCCTACTTTCTTTCTCTTCTCTCTTCTCTTCTTCTTCCTTTCTTCTTCTTTCTTTCTTCTTCTTCCTTTTTCTCTTCCTTCTTTCCTTCTCCCTTTTCATACTTTTTTCATTTTTCTTTCTCGTTCTTTTCTCTTCCCGTGCCTCTCTTCCTTTCTCTTTCTTTCTTTTCTTCTTCCTTTTACTCTCTTCTTCTTACCTCTTCTTACTTCTTCTCGTCCTTTCTTTCTTTTATCTTCTATTTCTTCTTCTTCTCATTCGTTTCTTCTTTTTCTTCTTCTTCTTCTTCTTTCTTTCTTTCCTTCTTCTTCATTCTTCCTTTCTCTTTCTTCTCTTTTCTTTTCTTTTCTTCTTTCTTCCTTCTCTTTCTTCATTTTCTTTCTTCTTTTCTCCCCCTCTTTCATTCTCTCTCTCTTCTTTACTTCTTCTTCTTCTTGTTCTTCTTCTTTCTCTTCTTCTTCTTCTTCTTTCTTCTTCTTCTTCTTCTTCTTCTTCTTCTTCTTCTTCTCTTCTATCTTCTTTTCTTCTTCTTCTTCTTCTCTTCTTCTTCTTCTTCTTCTTCTTGTTGTCCTACAGCATTTTCCGTAAAGCCTCGCAGGTCCAGATTATTTAATTGTCAAGCAGGAAGAATTTTCAACCCAAGCTATTTCACGGCAGACATGTCTTATATAAAAATAAACGGAAATTGGAAAAAAAATCACTTTAACAAGAACACAATAACAAGTGACACTTTCCTCTCCATAAAGACTCATATAATATTTATTTTATTCTAATTTCAATATATTTTCTTATATCTATTATTTTTTTGTGTTTGGCAAAAGTAATGATACCGAAACGAACAGTAGTGTTGTAATTTATTATTACTTATTTAATTGATATTTGTCTTAGATTTTATTTTATTCTTATACTATTTTCATCTATTTCTCCTTACATTAATTATTTTATTTACCGTGTCAGATATGTCTATGTATTTGCTTTCATTGTGAATCCTCAGGATTTAAAAATACATTTTTATTTAATTACATACATTTTATAGCAATATTGATCTCAAACTTTGCTATGCAATAAACGTAGACAAAAACAGCAAACCGGCAGTCTCACACACAGGCACACACAGTTGTATACGACGTCTAGCAAATTAAGAACATGTCAGGAACAGATGCTACCAGCGGCAGACCTGTAGATGGTGTTTCAGGGGAGTCTACGAAAAGTAAGGAAGCTTGGAGCTATGAATCAAATAGATACGAGTATCGTAGGCTTAAGTGGGGATACAGGCAAGGAGAATATCGACTTCATTACACCTGGACTTCTCCCGTTTGGCTCAGTCTCTTTCTCTGTCGAAAGCGCCCCACAAAGCAAAAAATTCCGTAGCTCCAGCGATATCCCCCATGGAGTCTCCGAGAAAATTGCACTTGTGAACCGAATGACGGTTCCGGAATCGAACCAACAAACTTCGAAACTCAAGGCAGGCTGCGTAAGCATTTCGTCACGGAGATATACGTAATCATAGATACCCGTCAAACAGAAGCAAGTAGGCGTTGTAAAATACCGAAAAGAACCACCAGTATACTGGTTGAAATGTGTTATCTCGACATAGATAGGTTGGATTGTACCCGAAGGTATACATCTGTAGAGGTTTAGTGTGGGACTGGCTAATTCATACCATATAAACATCCAGCCAGCATCCAATATGAAATAGCTTAAATATGGCCTGGCGTTGTGTGGTTATGGGACTATAATCCATACTAATCTGTATAGCATGAAGAAAAGAAGAAGAGGAAAAAGCGGAATAAGAAGAATGAGAAGAAGAGGACGAGACGAAGAGAAGAATGAAGGAGGAGGAGAAGAAGAAGGAATTAGTGAGAAGAAGAAGGAATAGCAGAAGAAGAAGAAGAAGAAGAAGAAGAAGAAGAAGAAGAAGAAGAAGAAGAAGAAGAAGAAGAAGAAGAAGAAGAAGAAGAAGAAGAAGAAGAAGAAGAAGAAGAAGAAGAAGAAGAAGAAGAAGAAGAGAAGAAGAAGAAGGAGAAGAAGAAGAAGAAGAAGAAGAATGACAGAAGAAGAAGAAGAAGAAGAAGAGAAGAAGAAGAAGAAGACGAAGAAGAAGAAGAAGAGAGAAGAAGAAGAAGAAGAAGAAGACAGGCACGCTATACAGTGTACTATTTATTCAATAGTCCGAGATACACACACACGCACATATACACATACTGTATTGTGGTCGGATAATGGTTAGTGTTCTTGCACAACTGCCAGGAAAGTGATCCGGGGTCAATACCAAGAAAGGCAGGATTGCTTCATCTGACCTGTAATGTTTTCAAGATCTCCCCTAAGTCATGAAAAGGGAGACACTTTCTGTTATTGTTTTTGGAAGTAAGACAGCGAGAAAGGAAACTGACCACCCAATTTCTTTATGTACACATACACACGCACGAACGCACGCACGTACACACACACACACACACACACACACACACACACACACACAGATCGAATGTATAAGGGGCATTCATCTGAAATCCGTTCGTGCCGCACTGCGCGTAATTGCGTACGTTGAACATTATCATGTCATAGTCATGTGATAAGTACTGACCAATGAATAAAGAGCACGTGCTTATCGTCCCATGATGCATAAGGTCTGTTTCTGACCGTTGAGTAAATGGCCGGGTTGATCCAAAATCCGCCCAAAGAAGCTCAAAGAATGGTGATTCAGTTTCTTTCATTTGAAGGATGACGACCAGTGGACATCCATCGAAGAATGCTGGCAACTTACGGTAACAAATTGTGTCGAAGACAACAGTGACAGACTGGGCACGAATGTTTCGGAAAGGATGTCAGTTCATGACAGATCTTCGACTGCCGGTCAAGCGCATATTGTTGCAACAGAATAAACCATCGCCAAAATTGATGCAGCAGTACAGATGAACCGTTGTCGAAGCATATGTTCCCTAGCGAAAGAATTTGATGTGTCAATTGGGACAATTCAAAAGGTCGCTCATAAGAAACTGCAATATCAGAAGGTGTGTTCACAGTGGGTAAAACGGATGTTGACCGACCACCAAAAAGAGGAACACATGGGATTGTGTTTTAATCAATTGCTGCATTACAGAGTGGAGGGTGATGCATTTTTCTTCCGCATAGTGGCAGGCGATGAATCATGGTGTCACCACTTTGAGCCGAGCAGCACAAGAGAGAGCATGCAATGGAAGCATGCTGGATCACCAAAAGCCGAAAAAATTCAAGTTACAGGTTTCCGCTGGTAAGGTTATGCTGAGCCGACTTTAAAGAACCTGGTGTCAACATCAACTCTGCCCACTACTTGCAAACACTAGACAAGCTGCAAAAAACTGAGTGTTGATGCTTCGGTCAAAGTAGCCATACGTAAATAATAAAATGCACTGTTGCATATATGTCCATTTTATATTCAAGAGTTGAACGTATCAACCCTACGTGTACTTCTTACGTGATTCATATATCTACCCCCATCCTCCCCCACTTGCCCCATAACACTTTTAACTTCAACTGCAGTTTAGGTGTGATGTTTCTTTATATTTCCTCAGTATGCGATCTCCATGTCAGTTTTTTGTTCAAAGTCTCATTAGAGAAATCTTGTTTGACTCATTGACAGAATTCTTGCCTGGTGCATAACAAACGCGTTAAACGCCTTAAAGTTGGATCCATATATATATATATATATATATATATATATATATATATATATATATATATATATATATATCTAGATCAACAGACACTCGATGGGTGATGTGGTCAGTATTTCTGCTGGCCGCGTTTATTTCCAAAGATATTTTTGGATCCATCTTAGGCTGGGTCGATCTGGGATCCCACGACAATTTTAAAAATCCGAATCCACCCCGACGGAGATCGCACCAATGACCACCAGTCCGAGAGACGATCGACCAGTCACTACGCTACTGTGGCTTCCTTTGTGGTTATTGGACTGGAACCATATTTGACTAATGACTCATCAACACTTGATGAGTCTTGTTGTCAATAACACACCTCCTGCCTTTACTCCCCAGAATATTTCATGGTATCCAGTTTCAACTTGGCCGACAAGGGAGCAAAATTTCCTTGTTAACAAAAATGTACCTGGATGGGAATTCGAACTCATGATCACTGAGTTAATCGGCAAGAGTGCTAGCGACAGTACTACAGCTGCTCCCTGACCATGGAGCTCTTTCCGAAAATATAAGAGAAATTAGTGACGTTTCGTAGACCTGCGACAGAATGTTGGCCGTGTTTGCCTCCATCTCCACGTAACTATGTAAGGCAGCCTAGAACTCTTCGGCAAACTCCAGGAGAATCTCTTCAACCAACTAACACTATTCACAACCAACATGGGATCAATATTTCAGTGGACTGGAAGTCGGAAGAAATTTACCGTCTCCGCATACCGATAAAATGCATCAATACACGAATGCCATTCGAGTCAGTTCTTTCTTTCTTTCGTTCTTTCTTTCTTTCTTTCTTTCTTTCTTTCTTTCTTTCTTTCTTTTCTTTTCTTTCTTTCTTTCTTTCTTTCTTTCTTTCTTTCTTTCTTTCTTTCTTTCCGTCTGTCTGTCTGTCTGTCTGTCTGTCTGTCTGTCTTATTTGCATATTTAATTATGTGTGTATTTATATCTTCTATTTTGACCTAACATTCTTATTTCCCCGCTTAGCCGTATTCCTTGCTCGTTTTTTTGCAAGGACAATTTTAGCTTCCGTTCTTTTTTTTTTCTCAATTGTATCTGATAGACTACAGTTATGGATTCTTTTCTATCATTCCTTCCGTCTTTCTCTATTATTTTATGTCACCATTCTAATTTCTCTCGGTTCCCTAAACCAACGTTGTACCCGTTCTGTTCATTTTACGAAATTATTTCCGTTCCTTCGTTCATCTTTTTTTTTTTTTAAATTGCGCAATCTATCATTCCTTGCTCTCTTTTCCATACTGTTTATCGTTCCATTTACCTCCATTTCTGTCTTCCATTGACAATGTCTTTACACCTATTTCAATTTATTTATCCTTCATTCTTTGTAATTGAAGTCAGGATTAACCAACCATTTAGGAAACGTTAATTTTATTTTATTTTCTACACAAGACATCGTTTACCTTTTTTCTCTAAGGAGGACCAGATGGAAAAGAGACGAAAAATCAACAATAATAAGAAGAAGAAGTAGAAGAAAAAAAAAGAAAGGAAGAAGCAGTAGTAGAAGGAGAGATATAAGAGAAATGGGAGTAGGAGGAGAGGAAGAAGAAGATAGTGAAGAAGAATATGAAGAAGAAGACTACAACGATTAAACGATGATGAATGGAAAATGAAGAAGAATATTCGCAGCGTAAATTGACAATGAAGAGGACCTGCAAAATTTAGTAGATGCGGTTGTTACACACAGTGAACAACAAGGGTTAGAATTAAATTGTAAAAAGACACAGATTATGGTCGTCACTAGGAAGAACGAAATACCACAGTGTAATATACAAGTAAATGGGAATATTCTTCAACAAGTGAATAGGTACAATTATCTCGGAACAGTGATAACATCTGATGGGAGATGCCTGGAAGAGATTAGAACAAGAATCGCCATGGCAAAAGTAGCCTTTAGCAAGATGAAAAACATACTGACCAATAAAAAGATGTCAATTGAAACGAGAAAAAGAGTGTTGAGGTGCTACATAGAACCTGTACTTTTATATGGATGTGAAGCTTGGACAATGAGCAGCCAGGCTGAAAAACATCTGATGGCTGTAGAAATGTGGTTTCTGAGGAAAATGCAAAGAATACCATGGACAGCCAGAAAGACCAATGAACAAGTCCTTCAAGAAACAAATGAAGATCGTAAACTGATCAGAGACATTAGACGTAGACAGTCACAATTTTTTGGACATGTTATGAGAAGAAATGATTTGGAGAACTTGGTGACAACTGGTAAGATCGAGGGAAACAGACCAAGGGGAAGACCTAGAAACAAGTATCTGGATGGCTTGACCTTGTGGCATGGTCGAGACAGAAACACGGAACTGATCCACGACTCTGGTGATCGAGTGAGATGGCAGAACATGACCGCCCACGCTTACCGGCATGGCACATGATGGATGGATGGAAATTGATTCTGCTGCAAATTCCCCCCCCCCCCCACCCCTCCCACCCCCCCCCCCCCCAACAAAATGAAATACATCGTTAATAATGCCTGATAAAACAAGCCATGAATTTATCTGCCCAAGAGATAAATGAACAACTAAAGAAAGAATGGAAATTAGAGGAAATAATTCTTGGGTAACATTACAATATGATCGTAACACAGCCCTTAATGAAATAAACTGGGATTATTATGGCATTAATCAGAAACCCATCAAAACGGAGAGAAGCTTGCCAAACTTTAATAAAGAATTGTAAAAAGTACATCCATGAAATTTGCATTAACTGATTCTATTTCATTATAAGAGGCCATCGGGTACATGACCTAGCTCTGGTTGTTGATGTATCTCTCTGGGCGTATATCTTCTAGACCTACGGTCCCGATATGTGGGCAACATGCTGGCTGCCTTTTCTCCCAGAAACTGTTCCTGGTGCACATTTCATAAGTTACCAAATCATAATAACAAGCTGAGCATCTTCCATTAGCAGTGGAAATGTGGTGTTTGAGGAACACGCAAATAATACCATATTTAAAAAAGCTAGTTGCATTGTCTTTACTAGACATCTCAATCAATTCCAGCATTTAAATTAAGGCTGTTTGTTATTGTTTAGGCTATTTACGTTCAGCAGTTTGCTACAAACAGGCAACTTTTTACAAACACCAGAAAGAGTAACCATTAAAATCTTTGGCCGCATTGTGAGAAGACATAAACTGATGTATTTTGTGACAACTGGAAACATTTCTTGAAAGAAAGTTAGTTAGTTAGTAGCGGTTCCAACTTCACAGCAACGGATCGTCCCCATTATGTTCCGTTCATGCGCCAGTGAGTATCACATACAATGCTCCTCACTGCCCCATGTGAAAAGTGACAAAGACAGGAATCTCCACAACCAACAGTCCGCACAGGTACACTGTGCATAATGCCGCGCCAGAATACCAACACAAAAGTCCTCCACGAAAAATACAGTTCATCCATCGAGTGGATACACCACTTGCTCTAAAATTTGAGGTCTTGAAGCATCTAACATACAGTCCGCACTTGGCGCCATCGGATTCTCACTTATTTCGTATCCATGAAAAATAACTTGCGGGGTCAGAGGATTGCAGATGACAACGAGGTAATGTAGGCGTTGCAAAACTGGTTTCAGGCCACACCCAAACACTTTTTCCTAGGAGGCATCAACAAGCTAGTGGATCAAGTGTGTTTGCAGACAGGGGGTTATCTCGAGACATTAGCACACAACATGGCTGGTTCTCACTATTATAAACAAGATATTCGTTAAATTGCTGCCACTTAATGTCTTCCCCTCGTTATAAGCAAAAACAAAAATTTGTTTTCATATCCTTTACAGGACATTGCTGTCAGCATCAGCATCTTTCAGCTGATTGTTGATTTCTTGGCAGGATTACGCTCAGTAGTTTGCCATTACTTTCTGAGCGGCCGTCTCACATACCCCGTAAGTTACCGACGCGATTCGAACCACTCCTGATTCTCACCTTCGTCACGTTACCTACGAGAGTATACGAGATTACGGAGAAATGTCGCTAACCCCTAGGTACGGAAGAATGCCAATATAAGCAAGCATTGGTAATTTTCAGAATACTAAAATATGTTAGCTGTTATTGGAAGTATGTCGTTAAAGATGAAATGACATGGGTAGTTAGTTAGTTGGTTGTGTATCCTTTAGAAGACTATACTTTAACTCTTTGTCCGATTTATTGGCGCCATCTGGTCAGACGGCTGAAAAAGGGTTCAATATAATAAACACCTGCTTGTATGCAGACAACACAACAAACACCATCTTGCACGCCAACTCCACAACAAACACCATTTTGTACGATAACTACACAACGAACACCACCCTGTACACAGATGCCTCAACAGAACCCTCAACTCTGCGACAAACATTACATGTTACACAGACCCAGCAACAAACACAACCTTGTACGCAGACGACACAAAGGCCTTGCCTAGAAAGACCACACAAGGGCCTTATTTATAAAGGTCTCCACAACCTGAGGCTGAAAGGCGAAACAGTGAAAGGAGAAAGAAGTAAAATGCATGAAAACGAGATTTTAATATATGCTGACCTTATCATTAGACATTAATCGATACACGCTCCTAATTGGCGCTCATTATACTGTACGCTCACAATATCATTTCCACAATGCAAATAAACGCACCATACGCCAACCTGGCAGTGATGTGTTCGAGTCTCTGTAGTAAATGATTCATTATTTTATCTTGGCTCCCAGATCGTTCACAAAGCAATGACAAACTACTGAGCATAAACATTTTAAGAAATCACAAACAGTCCGAAATGCTGGAGTCGACGGCGATGTCACGTATACAACTAACGTTTAAGCACCATATGCCCAAATGCACCTTAACGCGTGGAAAGGGTCCTTGACTTATTTTACTGAAAATAGCAAACTTATAGCCAGGAAGACAATTTAAAAATGTTAGTTGCATATTCTTTACAGGACGTCGCAGTCAACACCAGCAGCTTTGGCTGTTTGTGATTTCTTGGCAAGTTTACTTTCAGTAGTTTGCCATTGCTTTCTGAACCAACGGAACTTCCATACCATTGTATGAAAAGCAGCGCAAGAAGGTCTGCTTCCAACTCGCCCGCAGCTGTGTTTCGAACGCGCCGCTGTCTGTGATTACGAATTGTGTTCGTAACTCCTTCGCCACAGAGCACAGATACAATAAAAAAGAAATTCAGTAAAGTAGTACCTAGAATATCTTTGATAGCATAACGTGCTTGCAACGCTCGATTCGAGTAACCATTCTAATGGGACTTGAAATTATCTACTAGTGCGTCCGTTTACTTCTTACGTACGTCACGATACGAGATTCTGAGATCGGTGCATGAACTCCGTATCACCGGTGAAGATACAAGGACATGTGTATGAGAATCATCATGGTACTCATATTCAGTTGTTGAGTAGGTATTTAATAATATATTGAACTTTAGTCACGCAGTTATGAGGGAATTTCGCCTATTTTCAGGAAGCCTAGTTTAGCTATCCACTTGTCAGTATTCGGGTAGGGGAGGGCAAGGAGATATTACACCGAACGGGGTTCTTACATCACACACACATCCACACACACACACATATATGTATGTGTGTGTGTGTAGTCTGCGTAACAAACATCTTAACACCATTAATATATATTATGTCACCACGGCATAGGATGTCAATCAACCATGTTGACAACAAATCATCGTATGTATACAACGTAACACCAAAACTTCATAAATAAATTTGAAAAAAAATAAAAAAAATAAAATACATGGTAGATCAGCAAAACATCTTATATCAACAATTCATCTTGGGTAAAGAAAAAAAAACATATTGGCAACAAAACATCGTAGGTAAACACAACATTGTGACAATAAAACAACTTATAACAACAAAACAAAAACAAAACAAACAAAAAACATCTTATTACAATAACACATCGTAGGTTAAAAAAAACAACAACAACAATCTTATATCAACAAAACTCATAAGTCAACAACATATTGTAGGTTTTCAAACCATAATGACAACAAAACACCAAGTAAAAGCAAATAATGTCAATAGAATGATTTTACACGAAGGAAGCATGCAATGTACAATGACATCTTATATCAATAAAACATCGTACATCATCAATACAAGATGAAAGCACAGCATCGTAACACACATTGTGTAAAAAAAGTAACAACAAAACATATAAACAAAATTTACATTAGAAAATAAAAAAATAAAACAAAGAATTTTATGTAGACTTAAATGTATGTAGTCAAAACTTCAAATTTGACATTATGATGAGATTGAAACGTCTAACCGAATTTAAAAACAAAGCAACGAAATGCCATAAACGATTTTACAACGCTTCACTTGCCTGGCCTTAATAGGACTGAGTTTAGTTAATCCAAATCGGCAGAAGTCGGCGTAATTATCCAACAATCGAGCTACTGACAACAATTTTCACATGAGTAAACAAAGAACAGTGCTTACATTTCCCAAAGACATAGCCAATTATGTAATTTTCCCCGCCGCTCTTCAAAGTTCATAACAGCCCACAAAATACCTACGAGAACTGAGGAAAATCAATTCACCATATGAAGACAAGGCACTCTATATCTGCCCTGGCTGGAAGTCCCACTGTAACTACGAAGATTATATCTTATGTTTCCCTTTCACTGCCAGACAAACAGAAGTGAAGGTAAAACACAGGCTGGCTAAAGAATTGGTATTTATATTCCATTTTGCAAGCCATTCATGAGAATAATACAAACTTTGTTGTGTTATGCGTTATACGGGGTTTCCGTAAGTCTTTGTGTAGTTTATCATTTTACTAGTAAGTAAAACAATAAAACCACTGAATGGAATATGTTAGGTTTGCACAGGCAATCAGAAGTGACCGAAAAAACATTGCTACCAGAATGCCGAAAAAAAAAAAAAACGGATACAAAAATGTGTAAAACCCTCAATAAAGTTTTTACCTAAGATCTTGGAGACATTTACATCCTAATCAGACTGTGTGTTACTAGGTAGATAGGTTAGCCTAGAGAGGAAGTAACGAAGTGGATAAAAGTGTAAGCTAAGAAGAATAGTCTTACGGGTAGGGAGAAATCTCTATAAGGGAAGGCTCAAGTAGAATAGACACAGAGCAAGGAAAAGAGAGACTACACAAAAAGAGAAGTGGGTGTCACAGACGATGACAATGAAATGGTTTATGTGAGTTTGATGTTGAGACTGAAGTTCGAGAAAAAGGTGATAGAGTTCTTGAGTTCAAGCGGGGGCGTATCATATATACAAATGCAGTAATTAATAAACCTACTGTAGAGCTCAATTGTAAGCATACCAGTAAATGAATCACATACTTGATGTTTCATTCATCATGTGCCATATCGCTAAGCGTGGGCAGTCATGATTCGCAAACTCACTGGATCACCAGAGTCGGGGATCACTTAGTGTTCTTGAATCCACCATACCACGTGGCCAAGCCATCCAGGTATTTACTTCTCTGCCTTTCCCTTGTTCTCTTCCCTTCGATCTTGCCATTTGTCATCAAGTTCTCCAATGTATTTCTTCTCATAACGTGCCAAAATCTTTACAATTGACGTTTAATTGTCCCAACCAGTGTACGATTTTCATTTTATCTTTTAGGACTTGGTCATTGGTTTTTCTGTCTGTGCATGGTATTCCTTGCATTTTCCCCAGAAACCACATTTCCACAACCATCAGATGAGTTTCAGTTTGACTGTGCAGTGTCCGCGCTTTATATCCATTCAAAAGTACATGTTCTATGTAGCACCTCAAAACTCGTTTTATCGTTGCAATTGACATCGTTTTATTAGTCAGTATGTTTTTCATCTTGCAAAAGGCTACCTTCGTCATGTCGATTCTTGCTCTAATCTCTTCAAGGCATCTCCCATCTGATGTTATGACAACAGATAATTGTACCGATTCACTTGTTTAAGAGTATCACATTTACATGTATATTACATTGTGGTATTTGTCTCTTCTTAGTAACGACCATAATATGTCTTCTTACGATTTAATTCTAATCCTAGTTGATGTGTCAGATATGTCATAAAAATATAGGCATAAATAAGATCAATCGGTGTGATTATAACCGCAATTTGGGATGTACTGTCTGCATTGATTCCAATGATTAGAGGTGTCGGTCGACTTCAGAAGTACTTGTAATTTACAACCCCAAGTCAGGGAAGAGAATTCAACATTTTAGTTGCAAGTAATATTGTGGGGCATAAAACATCGTCACTCGTAGAATCAAAGAACAGAAGATGAGATTAAAAGATCTACTAGACCAGTGGTTCTCAATCGGTGGGGAATTACCCCCCCCCCCACCCCCCCCCCCAGCGGGGAATTTTAGGGTTTCCAGGGGGGGGGGGGGAGGAATTAAGATTATTTCAAGATCGCATTAATATAAGAACCAGTTACTTGATATTGTTTTTCCCTCTAAATTTTACGGTTCTGTACTTCTCGCCCTAATGAAATTCGTTTTATAACGTAAGTAGACCCGCAAATCACGTTTTATGTAGATGTCTAGACTTGTTCTAGTATGTGTTATTAAATTTAGCTTCCATTTGTATGTATGCTATGTAAGGGTGGGAGGGGGAATTTATAGGGAGGAAATTCGAAAGGAGGGGGGGGGGGGGGAATGACGTTCTGAACATATGGTAAAAATGGGTCAAAATAGGTTGAGAACCACTGTACTAGACAATTGTCATCATCACTATCTTGTCTATTCAAAGATCTCAGTCCTTGGTGTTCTGGATTAATTTGATTAAAGATTATCTCCCATGGCATCGTCTTAGACCAGCAAAGATGATTTAACTAACACTGCGTCTGCCTTTTCTGCCGTTAGTTTCTCCAGTTACAACGATGTTTTCTAATGTCTTTCTTATTATCTAACTTACATTTGTGTGCAATGTTATACATTCTGTAGCCTCTTCCATGTAATCAATATGAGCCACTTTGGCAGTCCAAAGTATTCGGACCATTTATATCAGAAACTACATCCCCGCTGTCTCCACGATACTCCTAATTTATTCTTTCAAATTCCAAGGATCACTGCTATATAACATTTCGATACTCTCACTCTTACACTAAATGAAAGTTATTTATTGCATACTATATTTTTCAACTTCTGAAATCTGTCTTCGGTTTGGCTAATTTTGCCATTATCTCGGTTAC
Organism: Cepaea nemoralis; assembly: GCA_014155875.1. NCBI lineage: Eukaryota > Metazoa > Mollusca > Gastropoda > Stylommatophora > Helicidae > Cepaea > Cepaea nemoralis. The sequence goes on along the minus strand of JACEFZ010024596.1, from coordinate 17,770 downwards.
GCATTTTCCACCGGATGTTATGATTTCCTCCAAGTATGTGAACTCATCGATTAGGTTAAGCAGTAGTCTGTGTATTGTAAACAAAATAAGCATTGCAATCTACACAGTTAATCTAATACAATATAAATCTTAAACTTACCTTGCATAATGACTGCTTCGATAAAGTGGCTTCTAACCCCCAATGCTAATACTAATATCAGCAATACACTCACAACTATTGATCGACAGCCATATAAACAGAGGAAAGAAGTAAAGATTAGAATAATTGATATTTCTACGCATTACGGCTTATACTAGCTATGGTACACATGTCCTAATAATAGTGTTTTATGTTTAATACTGCGCATGGATATTATGGACACCCTGCATTTTCCGCGTATCACCCCTGCAGTCATTTTGGTTTTGAAATAATAACCCCTTCCTACAGGCAATATTGAAGTGAACGTGTCGATATATTGAGCAGTCTGTGTTTCAATCAGTTTCTGGGGCGTTTGTCAAAGGTTACTGGAAACGCTTTTCGCCGAGTGCTAGAAAGTGGCTGTTTTGTTCTTAGATAAATAATGAAGTGCAGGGAAAAATGTTGTAATCAACACATGGAGAGCGTTTTTGTTTTGTTTTTGGAAAGATTAAAGTGGACGACGACAAGGACGCTTTATCTCACCGAATGCTCTTCTCCATAATGAAAACCGGGGTTAAGGGCAATGTTTTATTTAAGCTGAGAGATGAAAGTTACACGGAAAGAGAGAGATATTCATCTTCTTTTGCCCCTGATTCCCCATTCAAGAGAAGGCTCTCACCCATCCTACGCCAAGCACCATATATTTTTCCTATCTCTTGCAACTGTCACCATGTCATTTTATTACTATGTCTCTCTCATTCTCATCACCGTATGTTTTAGTCTACTAGTGTTTTATTTAAGCTGAGAGATGAAAGTTACACGGAAATAAGGGGATATTCGCAGCCTTTGATTCCCCATTCAAGCGAAGGCTCTCACCCACCTTACGCTAAACGCCTTGTCTTTTTGCTATCTCTTGCAGCTATCACCATGTCTTATCCATATTATTATTTTGTCTCTCTAATTCGATTCACAGAATGTTTTCGGTTTCCCTAGTTTTAGTCCACAAGTGGGTTCCACAGAAAAGACTTTCTTGTTATACTATTATCAGATGTTTTTCATTACCAGTGTCTTGTCCTCACCTCTAGAATTTGTCTAGCTTCCGCATTAGGCATTGCTTATTTGCCTAAGTACTGCAATTTCTCAACTTGCTCAACTCTTCACCGCTGACTTACTAAAGTAAACGATTCAAACCTATGGGTTTTACCGCAATAGCAGCAGCGTCAGCAGCAGCAGCAGCAACAACAGCAGCAGCAGCAGCAGCAACAGCAGCAGCAGCAGAAGCAGCAATAACCCCGGTTGCAGGGATTTGAACTCGTCTCTTTACGAGTCAACGATAACTGTATATTATATGTGACTGCAATTCCTGAAACCACTTATAGATAAGGAGATCACCGAACTGACAACTGACATCATAAACAGCGGCTAGAAAGCCACAAACTCTTATAGGCCAAAAATCTAGTTAATTAAGCTGACATTAACAATAACAATACAAATGTTGCATTGGGGCAGACAAAACACAGAGACAAAAAAAACGTGGCATGGATGAGGTTTCCATGGAAGAAAACAAATATTATCCCCACTGGAATCTATGATAAATATATTTATGCCCATTAATTCGAAGATAACACAACGATAAAGAACATAGCCCAGGTATGGTAAACATTAGATAGATATGGTAAAATAATAATATATAATGACTCGCGCACACACAATACACACAAACATGCACACATAGACACATTTACATACACACAGGCGCTCACGCACGTTCACTGTAATGTTTCGCCAGAACATGAAAACGTTTACACGTTGCAAGTCAGATATCTATTAAGAAAATGGTAGTCCCATGACGCATATCTATTTTTTTTTAGTGTGACGTGTGAGGAATTTTCATATTCTACTACTGACAACTTGCAGTCTTGACAGACGATAATTAGTGTTGATTATTTGGTTGTTTCGGGATTTGAAATTTAAATATTGAGCACAACCCACTACTGGCAACGCTGATCGTATTCTTGTATGAACCTAAGGCCTATCCACGCCAATATGGAAGCACTATACTCGAGTTTCGCTCTCGTTTGAGCTCGTCAGTAGTGCATATCCCTGACCGGATCCGAAAACAAGCCCCGGATCACTGGCGTGTGAAGCGGGTGTGTAACCACGCGGCACACGCTGGACATGCCAAATTATCATAACAGAATACCACACCGTCACCCGTCGTAGGCTTAATTAGATAGCGTGCTTAAAAAAGGCGTAATAACCTCTCCTTAAAACAAAGCTAAATTATAGAGACTAGGTGTTGCCAAGGCAGCATGGACCCTCGCTCGGACTGCTTAGTTTACTCCATGGGAAAGGTAACACCAATTACGTCTGGGACAAGACAAACTGCAGAAGCTGCCGAGTCAACAAAGCAATGCTCTGACTGTCTGCCTGTCGGAGCTTCGAACCAGACCAGTTGCCGACCAAAGCTTAAGGCCTGGCCTACTCTGCCATGACATTTGGTTTTTAAGTTGCATATTTTCGCACCAGCATAAGGCTTGTACCCTCCCAAGTGCACTCCCCCGTCTGAAGCCGTTTGGACAATGTGAAGTGTCGGGTTTGGTGAGCGCCGCCCAACATTCGGCGCTAACAGAAAGCAGGTAGTCCTGTCTACTGTCATACGGTACCTCTGTCATATCTGACAGAACCTGACTAACTGCCATATTCACAACCATATTCTAAAGCATATATTCATGTAAAGTAGATGATTACAACACTGTCGTATAACATGATTGACCTGAGCTCCCAGTCCGTAAAAAAAAAGTAAGCAAAAGATTTCTTTTACACTCCTCAAGGCTCATTGGGCATATGGTAGCGAGCGTTCGCGAGCGCCTGTGTGTATGTAAATGTGTCTATGTGTGCATGTTTGTGTGTATTGTGTGTGCGCGAGTCATTATATATTATTATTTTACCATATCTATCTAATGTTTACCATACCTGGGCTATGTTCTTTATCGTTGTGTTATCTTCGAATTAATGGGCATAAATATATTTATCATAGATTCCAGTGGGGATAATATTTGTTTTCTTCCATGGAAACCTCATCCATGCCACGTTTTTTTTTCTCTGTGTTTTGTCTGCCCCACTGCAACATTTGTATTGTTATTGTTAATGTCAGCTTAATTAACTAGATTTTTGGCCTATAAGAGTTTGTGGCTTTCTAGCCGCTGTTTATGATGTCAGTTGTCAGTTCGGTGATCTCCTTATCTATAAGTGGTTTCAGGAATTGCAGTCACATATAATATACAGTTATCGTTGACTCGTAAAGAGACGAGTTCAAATCCCTGCAACCGGGGTTATTGCTGCTTCTGCTGCTGCTGTTGCTGCTGCTGCTGCTGCTGCTGCTTGCGGTAAAACCCATAGGTTTGAATCGTTTACTTTAGTAAGTCAGCGGTGAAGAGTTGAGCAAGTTGAGAAATTGCAGTACTTAGGCAAATAAGCAATGCCTAATGCGGAACTAGACAAATTCTCGAGGTGAGGACAAGACGCTGGTAATGAAAAAATCTGATAATAGTATAACAAGAAAGTCTTTTCTGTGGAACCCACTTGTGGACTAAACTAGGGAAACCTAAAACATTCTGTGAATCGAATTAGAGAGACAAAATAATAATATGGATGAGACATGGTGATAGCTGCAAGAGATAGCAAAAAGACAAGGCGTTTAGCGTAAGGTGGGTGAGAGCCTTCGCTATATTTGTATAGACCAGAGGACATAGTATGCCATATGAACAAATAATAAGCCCACCATAATTACGTGCCACCTCCAAATCACATCAGTGGCTCGCTGAAGGGACATGTATACTTCTACAATCTATAATGCTGGAGCGAACAATACAGCAGGGGGTGACCAGGCGATCTGGCTGATACTCAGTACTCAGGGAACAGCCAAACAAACTGACTGCACCACTGGGTGGGGTACTGGTGCACGATAAGGCACATGTGGACAGGGACTTGTGGGATGCTGTTAATAGTGTGAAAGAGCAGATAAGTCATCATGGCGTGGAGAGAATGGTGCAGCAGAGAGTGACCAGAGGATCTGGCTGACACTCAGTACTCAAAGGAAAACAGATAGAAACTGGTACCCTCAGTATTGAAACTCATCCCCAGGGAAGGTAACCCGCTCAACAAATGCATGAAGAAGTCGGCCGAAAGGTGTAAATATCCCAGCCCTGCTGTAAACAGGCACAACACAATTAAGTCTAAAACAACATTGCCGATGAGCGCAGAGAAGAAGGACTCCTCGCTGGAAACGGAGCGTGTATGGGAATTATGGGAATGTCCCAAGTATTGTGATTCTCGACTCAACTTAACTAAATCTGTATTGTGGTAGCTTTTAATTCTTGACGGTGTCTATGTTTCTGTACAGAAAATTTTCAGTGTAAATAAACATTATTTTATACTGCTGGAGTTTATAGAATTCGTTTGCATAACCATTAATTTCTATTATTATAGTTAAAAGCATTCGTGTCTGCAGACTCATGTAGTCAATATAATTCGTGCTTGCCAACGACATTAATCTACGCTGTTCGAGTTTATATCCGTTAAGTCTATAAGCATACATCTATATTGCTTACATTTATAGAATTCGTTTCTACGCACATTAATCCACTTTGCTGAAGTAAAAAAAATTCCTTCATATTTTCAAGCAATGATCTATATTACTATAGTTTATGACATGCACATATTCACAGCAGAGCCACGATATCCTAGTGGCTAGACTCTCGCTAGTCGGCCCGGTGTCCAAGGGTTCGAAACAGAATCGGGGTTGACTGGACAAAAACATTAACTCGGGCTTCCAAGTCGACCCAACCTAAAATTGGTACTAGGAAATGTTTTTGAAAGACGGCCAATGTTGTATTGTCCCCCATTGCCCAATCAGTGCCGAATTGTCTTTGCAGGAGACTAAAATATATGGAACGGATCCAGAATGAAGAAATTCGAATTGTCTTGGATGTTACACCACCATTAGAACAATCAGATATATTCTTCACGTCGGTCAAGTGTAGACTAGCACTGTCGCAAGCCAATTCCGACAATTGCCAATCGTGAACACAGTTATTGCATGCTAACTTAAATAATATCGAATGATCTCAATTAATGAGATGAGATTGTGGATGGCGACACCAGAAGTTACCGATGGCAACTTTACCGCAGTCAAGCAGAGGCATAGGGTGCTGGGATGGATTGCACAAACAAAAATACAGCTTCCAGCCAAGTCAGATAATGTTGGGAACTATGTAACAGAAGGACAGAACAGGTGATCAACACTTGATAGATTAAAATGCCGACAGCGATGGCACATTAATACACACCGACGGTTCCGTGAAAGGTAAAGCGAAATCTGGTTGGGGATTTCCATCTAGAGGTAGAGGAAAGATCATTACTGAGCAGAGTGGGGTCTACATGTCTACAGTCTCAGGTAGAAGATTGCAGGTGGCTGTTATTGCTGGAGATGGCTAGTGTATTCTAGTCACCAGAGTAGCTTAGTGTCTAATTCTCAGTTACTTTTGCCTTAAGTTCAAAATTGACAGCACAAATGGGTACCACAAATTGACACGTCTCTCGAACATAGACTTTAACAGTGAATATACTGTTTCGACCATTTCATCCACTTCTTAAAGAACGCCAACACTCACGAGATGAAGACATTCTTTCAACTATCTCTAGCTGAAGACACAATAAAAGAAGAAACAACACATTTAAAGCATATCTGATGTTTGATTTAAATGTAAAGCTAGCAAGCTGGGATGTAAGATGCGACGAATTCGACATGCTGACAAGTCCGTTGCTGGAGTGTTCATCATCTACACCTATCGACATTTTCTGAGGAAAAGACTGAGCACGTATCTGCTTGCCTTTAGTTCTAAGATGTCGATTCTTAACCTCCCCCCCCCCCCCCCCCCCCGAAGGGAACAATTGCGCTCAATAAAGAGAAAAGATTGGGACACGTAAAGGCAAATCAAACTGCCCTGATAAGATCTCCAAGAGAATTGAACGAACTTGCTTATTGGGGCACGCCTATGTCAATGGTTTTCAGACAAGCAAGGTTAATGTTCGAAGTAGCATTTTTTTTTTTTTACATATCCTACTTAAAGGACATCGCTGTCAATACCAGCATTTTGTTGTTGTAAATGAAGTCTTGGCAAGGTTACATTCAGTAGTTTGCCATTGCTTTCTGAACGACCGGATCCCATACCAGCACGTTAAAACCTCAGCACGTCACGGTCTGCTGCCAAATCGGTCACCGCTGTGTTAAACGGCTCATGAATCGCGTTCGCAGGCCTTTAGCCACGGAGACTGGTTCGATGTGGCTGGAGAATACAACACTTGGGAAGTTGCGGACTAACCGTCACCTCGCTAACCTGGCTAAACTGGGAAAAGTTCACGAGTTTGCAAGGTCAAAGACAGACTAAGTTATTATACCAACGACACTGGGAAATTTGCAATCTTTTCGCCAGTCAAGGCCCTAAAGTTCATAGTTGTATTATGTGAGTCGGGCAAATCAATCAATACAACTGTGACAGATCAGAAAAAATTTTTCTTTTCCCCGCGTTTCCATCCTGTTTCAGCATATTGCGGTCAACACCAGCATCTTTCAGCTGCATGTTGATTCCTAAGCTAGATTACGCTCATCAGCACGCCACGACTTTCTGAGCGACCGGCTCCACACTCTCATAAGTCACTGGCGCGACACAAACCACTTCTAATTCTCGTGCGCTCACGTCAACCACGAGAGTATTCGGGGTTAACGGAGAAAGCTGCTAACTCCTCGGCCAGGCAACCGGCATAGATTATAAAAATGGCTAAGAATAATTATTTTCGAGACAAACATGAAGTGCATGAAGGTCGAACTAAGTGTATAACGCAGTTGAGGACCTCCAGAGAAAGAAAGAAAGAAAGAGAGAGAGAGAGAGAGAGAGAGAGAGAGAGAGAGAGAGAGAGAGAGAGAGAGAGAGAGAGAGAGAGAGAGAGAGAGTGGAGGGGGGTGAGTTAGCCAACATGAGTAATCTAAATGTTTTGAGAGAGGTTAAGACACATACATTAAAATGATGAAGTCGTCAGTTTTACCACAACGTGAGAAGAGTAAAAAAAGAAACTGGAACATTTGATGACTGGAAAGATTAGATGTGGGGAAAGAGAGATAAAGGAAGACACCGAGATAACTGATAACATTCTTGACAACCGTTTGTCACACAAAGGACGGTGTTAGCGCACAGACTGCTACTGCTGGAGATCGCAAGACACGGAGAAACATGCTCGCCAACTCCAGTAGGCAAGACATTATATGATGATGAATTATTATAAAAGATAACACCGTCAAATAATTCGGGTTACTGTATAAAATGCCGGCTTCCTGGCCTAGAGGTTAGCGACTTTTCTACGTAATCTTGCAACTCTCGTAAGTAACGTGACGACGGTGAGAATCAGCAGTGGTTTGAATCGCGTCGGTAACTTACAGGGTATGTGAGCCGGCCTCTCAGAAAGCAATGGCAAACTACTGAGCATAATCTTGCCAAGAAATCAACATTCAGCTGAAAAATGTTGACAGCAATGTCCTGTAAAGGATATGCAAACATTTATTTATTTATACTGTATAAAATATGTATTCCAAATGGCAATAATATTAAAAATGTTAAACATTAAAATAATTAGACAATGTGTGTAGAATGTGTTGATACGAAGTGCCACAACATTGTATCTAATCAACTTGAACCAGTAAAAAGAAACTGTAACCGCATTTAAGCAATAAACCCTAAAATCAATGTAGCCACCGGTTTAAATAGCAATCAATGATGTCATACCATTGACGCCTTTATGTTTAATAACTATTCATCTTCATCATGTGCCATGCCGATAAGCATGGGTGGTCATGTATCGCCATCTGACACAATCACCATAGTCGTGGAATAGCTCGATGTTGTTGTCTGGACCATGCCATGTGGCCAGGCCTTCCAGATATTTACTTCTCTGCCTTCCCCATGTTCTGTTTCCGTTAATCTTGCAAGATGTCACCAAGTTATCTAGTTTATGTCTTCTCAAACGTGCCAACAAATATTGATTCGCTTCTCTAATGAGTTTCGGTTATCATTTGCTTCTTACATGACTTGCTCATTGGTTTTTCTGTCTGTCCATGTAATTGTTTGTATTTACCCCAGAAACCCCATTTCCACTGCAATTAGATGTTTTCATCTTGTCTGCTCACTGTCCACCTCTCACATCCATACAAAAGTACAGTTTCTATGTTGCAACTGACATCTTTTTATTAGTCAGTATGTTTTCCATAATGCAAAAAAAAAAAAAAATCTTTGCCATAGCGATTTTTGTTCTAATCTCTTAAAGACACCTCCCATGACCACTATGCACTGTAAATGAGAAGATCTTGAACACATATTAATTAGAAATTAATCGCAAGCAACCAACCGACGTAAAAACAACAAGCTATTTCAGACCTCGAAGAAAATTAGCTCCCGTGAAATTGCTTCGGCAACGTGTGATACCCATTGACCCACAACCACAATGGTTAATAGGCAACTAGGTAATAGTGATACTATTTCTGTCACACTAGAATGCATCATAAATCAGACACATTGAACTACACCGCGTGGACTTTCATTGATAAGACTAAAAGTTAGTTGCATGTTCTATCACCCTGGATGTATCAGAGAACGGACAAATTGGACCACGCAGCATGAACTTTCATTGATAAGACTGTAACTTAGTTGCATGTTCCATCACCCTATATGTATAAGTTAATACTTAGTTTCATATAATTTACAGGACGTAGCAGTCAACACCAGCGTTTGTTGCTGTTGTGATCTCTTGGCAAGTTTACGTTCCATAGTTTGCCATTGCTTTCTGAACGATCGGCACCCATGCCATTTCGTAAACAGCTAACGCAATCCGGTCTGCCGCCAAATCTCCCACAGTTGTGTTTCTAACACAGATTTACAGGATTACGAACACCTTCACCACGGAGCCGGTAGATGTATCAGAGAACGGACAGATTGGACCGCAGCGAGGGAAAGCGTAGCACAAAGTAAGAACCCCGTAGCTCTAGCGACGACCCACATGAGTCTCCGAAAAATGTCACTCGCGGCAGGGAATCGAACCTACAACCTTCGGAGCCCGAGTCAAACGGCTTGACCACTTCGCCACGGAGACTCTCACGTTTAAGCGACTTTTTAGGACAAATTGGACCATGCAGCATGAACATTCATTGATAAGACTAAAAGTTAGTTGCATGTTCTATCACCCTAGATGTATCAGAGAACTGACACATTGGACACGCAACATGAACACCAATTGGAAATCTGTAAGACTAAAAGTTAGTTGCATATCCTTTACGGGAGTTTGTAATCAACCCCAGCATTTGCTGGATGTGTGTGATTTACTGTACAATTTTAGTTCAGTAGTTTGTCATTGATTACTGAACCACCCTCGATATCAACACAAAGCAATCTGCGCTGTTCATTGTCCCCTCAATCACAGACGCCAGTTATAAGACTAGTTGGATCTGATTAAGGAAAAGGCTGACCAGCATTATCAGGATCTATCAGGAGCAAACAAACGAAACAAACATATTAGTTTCTTTATAAAAATCAACATTGTAATCTGGAAAGCCATCAACTTCACGTGTCAAGTGAGGAAATAACACTGAATGCAGCGAGGCTTTGAGATAATCCAGTCTAATGAGACTAGGATGTAATGTCATTGGGAATTTCTTTATCAGATATTACCAACAATCATAACAATGTCTAACATGCTCCGCAGAGTAAAAGAAGATAGTATCCAAAGGAACTGGGCATGAAAAGATTAACAACCTAACCATACACCAGTATATGACTAAGCGGTGGAGCTTAATTAAAGCTCTAAATGAGGAACAAAGAAACAGCTTTTGCGGGACTGGCTTCAACGTCCTCAATGTAAAGACGCAGAAAATATCATAGCAGACGTTTTGCTTTCAGGTAGATTTAATAACACATGAAGGTGATTGCATTCTGCAAATTAGAAACAAATAAAAGTCAACTTGAAGTTCTGGTATCCAGAACACCGCATGAAGGTGCCTTTCATAAAGAGAGAACTGAACGCTGCCATAAACACAATTAACAGTAGGAACATTCCTGGTAAACATTTGGTTACGTAACTGACATAATCAAACACATATGGCTCCCTTGGCCACAATCAAAAGCAAGCTCATAATATCTGTTATGGAAAGTTGTCAGGGAAAGTAAAAAAAAAAAAAAATACGTACTGTTCTTGTGGATCTGGATTTAATTTTGAAGGGTGAATTACTGCTGAAGCAACCACGCAGTCTAAGTAAGAATGAACGAATGGATAGGATACTTCTTTAGGTACTATAAACAAGTTAGTTTCATATCCTTTACAGGACATACTATTTTTTGGCTCTTCTTGATTGCTGGGCAAGTTTACGTTCAGTAGTTTGCCATTGCTTTCTGAGCGACCGGTACTCATACCATTTCATTAAAAAATGCTGGGGTTGACAGTGTCGTCCTGTAAAGGATATACAATTAAATTTTAGCTGGCTTTTCGGTGTCCCATTGGGGAGTACAAGTTAACATCCTAAAGACTGTAACAACATGTTCCTTCTTGTCAAAGAGTACACAGAAAGTAAAGCTACAAACGCTTGATAGTCAGATGACCAAGAAAGTATTTTCCCAAATAATTTGGAGTCAAGTTAATCAGCTGTCTCACCTTGAAGGCACTATTTAAAAGTAGTAGAGGAAAAGTTAATATACGTCTGTCTTCGATGACATAAAATACTAAATTGAACAAATGGGAGCAAATAACACCATCCTGTAAAACCAAACTATACCGTACATTTAGACATGTGATTGAGTTTTCTACACTAGATTGATGTTGTTTTTTCTTTTCCATATCCTTTACAGGACATCGCTGTAAACACCAGCATCTTTCAGCTGTATGTTGATTTCTTGGCACGATTACGCTCAGTAGTTTGAGATTGATGTACGTTCTACAAATCAAACATATATCTAAAACACTATCTAATGTACAATATGATATCGATAAATGAGGTTCGCTTCTACCGAGCTTATAAAAGTGTGCAAAAAAAAACAAATGCTATTTCAAAATACGAAGGCGAGTCAATAAGTAAGTCACACAGTTCTGTGGGATGGCAGGTAAATGTAGTTGGTGTTTTATACTGGTGTCATTAGGTGACAGCATCATCGAACTTTATATTCCCGTTCGTCAGGTGGCTCTATGTGTCTCATGCGCATGCGCAAGTCATAAAGAAAATGGCGACTGTACTTACGGAGTGGACAACCAAAGAGCAACGTGTTGTTGTGCGTTTTGTGTGGGCAAAAGGACCAATTTCAAGAAGAAAAGTGACAATCTGAATTCTGAATCGTACTGTGAAGGTCTATCGATGCTTCATGACGCAATTCGAAGAAAACGCCCAGGACTGCTGACTAGAGGAGTGTTGCTTCTTCATGGCAATGCCAACCACATACGGCTCCATTAACTTACGAGGAAATTAACCAACTAAGGTGGGACGTTCTGGAACATCCATCGTTACAGCCCCGACTTAGCCCCTAGCGATTTCCACCTTTTTGGTCCACTGAAAACTCAGCTTGGCGGGAGACATTTTCGCGAATGACGCCGAAGTTGAATGTGAGGTGAAAACGTGGTTTAGAAAACATAGCACGCAGTTCTATGCAGCCGGTTTGGGAGGACTGATAAAAACGATAGGATAAGTGCATCAATGTTGGTGGAAATTATGTTGAGAAATAAAGGACAATGGATGTATAAAAAAAACTGGTTTCAAGTTGTTATCATAGTTAGTTAGTTTTCTACAGCCATTTGTGACTTACTTATCGATTACCCCTCGTATGACTAAGAGGCTCAACGACTAATAAAAAACAGCGAATGTTTCGATATAAATCTGTATCAACTTGGCCAACAAAAACAAAACGATTACAAATATTCATACGAACAACACAGATTTTTACTTCCCTTGACGCTTCTCTAATACAGAACAAATAAAACTAAGCGCTGTAAATGGAACATCGAACGAGTAATAGTTGTGGAAAACGGAAAGGAAAAAAAACGAAAGTAAGAAGAATTTAAAAAAAAATAAATAAAAGAAGAATTAACAAATTAGCAATGTGCAACAGGCTGGCCTGAGAATAATCAGAGGGGGTATGACGACTACACCAATCCAGGCATTGGAGAATTGCGTAGCAATAATTGTCTTGAGGACAGAAGAGAGCGAGAAACTTCTGTTTCTGCTTGATCACACTGTGAATGTCAAACTAAAATACGGTAATAAATAGGGCAAAGTGAAGCAGCTTCAGCAATATCTGGGGCGGCTTTGCATCACAGACGCAGATACATTCTTCCAATCAAACATGCAGAAGTAGTAAGGTTAACTGATTTTGATAAGCCTTGTTTTTTCAACTCAAACATGTCTGTTTGCACAGATATTCCAGGGATAAGGAGAGAAGTTCAATACTACTTCCTTCGGTTAAAAGTGTTAGCTCAAGAGATGATTTAGGGTAAATATCGGCTGATAGAATTGACACATCTCTGCAAAGACGGATTAGCTGAGGGAGCCAGGAGAATGGTGGAGCTGGTATGTTCATTAGAAATGTTGTCCTAACTGGAAATACATCAGACAGCTTCAGAGATCAATCTGTTGCACTCTGGCATAAGCTGAGAATCTTCACATCATATTAAAAAACGCCATGCAAGATAGTGTCTTTCAAAACAATGTATTACCTTAAAGAATTTAAGCACAGAAGCCAGAAACAATATATAAGCGATTTATTGCATGGTAAAATTGAATTTAACAGCGAGGATAACAGATTGTTCCTACATTCGAAAAATAAACTGTGGCTATGTGTTTTAATTGTTTCAGCTTAAGTATTATTACTTTATTCACATCACATGATATATAATTTTGCAGTATCCATGTGACGAGATACCGCGAAATATGCCAGGCAATGAATCGTGCAACACATTGTTTGTGGGTTCTGTGTTTAAAATAATGCCTTTCATTGAGTATAGATCACCGCCAGAGGCAGTGAATGACACTAGGAATGTACATTAACAGAGGACTAGGGATGCAGCTATACCTCTCCATAGTACAAGGCATTGGCTGAACTGTAGACAACATGCAGCATGCAATATGATCCCAATATCGGCCTGTCTAGTTTACTCCATCATCTCATCTCATCTTGTTCCTGTTTGTACCTTGCGGTGTCGAGGTGAAGCATAAACAGCGGGAATAATACCCGTTTATGGGCTTCATGTATTGAGATGCCCATGGACTCGGCTATTCCGTCAGTCCATCGTTTACGTGGCGGGCTTCTTCTTCTGCTTCCATTTGATCTATACATCATTTGCTTGTTGTGGTGTACTGTTAGTTGGTGATCTAGTTACATGGCCAAACCTATTAAACTTGCTGTCTTTCAGAGGTAAATACACCTGGAACAAGACCAGCTGCAGAAGCTGCCGGATCAGCAAAGCAATGCTATAACTGTCCACCTGTCGGAGCTTCGATCCTAGACCAACTGCCAACCAAGGCTTTGGAACTGGTCTGCCCTACCATTACAGTTAGTCTTTAGGTTGCATTTCCTAGCACTAGGGTAAGACAATCCTCCCAAATGTGCTCCTCCGCCCGACGCCGTTGTGCACAATGTGGAGTGTTGAATGTGGTTATCGCCGCCCAACATTCAGCGCTAAAAGAAAGCAGGTAGTACCGCCTACTGTTTGTTATACGGTAGCTGAGTCATTTTTGAGTGAGACCTAACACAATAGAGACTAAGACCTTCCATACATAATACATTGCAAGATATACTGTCTCATAGTCTCCCAACCATACTACATGGCCAACTATACAGATTAAAAGTCTCCTAGACATATTAAATGGCCAAACCCATCTCAAAATCCTACCCACTTACTTCATGACCATCTATATCGTCTAAAAGTCTCTCGCACAGCCCAGCTATACCGTCTCAAAATCGTTTACACAGACACATGTCTTTAAAAAATGTCGAATGTTTAAAATTAAAACTAAGAACCCTGAGCATATGCTTTAGGACTGCCTAACTTACAGAAATCTGCTATGCCCAACATTGCCAGAAAGTGCTGAATTGAATCACACCTTATGATTCTCTCGCAATGATCTGTTGCAATCAGTAGAGTTCTGCTTGGCAACAGTACTGCAGATATATGCATAGTCAGTGAGCTTATCACTAAGCAGAATACCGTATACAATACGTATGTAAAATATTTGTGAAGTACAAAGTAATTACAACAAGCTCTAACAATAATAGCTCTAATCCCGTGTACCTACATTTAGGTCATATTTGTATAAGAGGCTGGGCCCATGGTTTAACCGAGTGAGCAGTACACGCAAGAGAACAGGGCCAGCACTAAACAAATCAGAGCCGCGGTAGCGTAGTGGCCAGGCGCTTACTTGCCGGCCCGGTGGTCATGAGATTGAATTCTCACAGAGGCGGATTTATCAAATTGTCTCGCCCTCCCTGGTCAGTCCAGCCTAAAATGGCTACCAGGAAATGTCTTGGCAAGTAAAAGTGGCCGACGTGATAATGACCACATCGTCCCTGACATGCTGATTGGTTTATGAAAATATCAATCTAGCACTAATACACAATACACCTTCATCATCATCATATGCTATGCCGATAGGCGGAGGCGGTCATCTCACGCGATCACCAGAGTCGTGGATCAACTCAGTGTTCTTGACTGGACCATACCATGTGACAAACCATCCAGGTATTAAGGTGTGTGAAAGGGTCCTATGTGTGTCTACTATTTCACTAAACAAACCGCCTTTACTATTCCAGATCTGTGGAACTCATTTTAATTCATGTGTGTCGACCCCACCGTCATCCTGGTAAATAATGAAATAATAAATTCCCCCGAAGCATTTTCCTACTATGGGTCCGTGATGTGACAGTGCTGTCGGATGTTATAGACATAAATGTATGGGTGAATCGTTGACAACATGTTTCCTCACATCGTAGGCGACAAGCCCAGGAATGGTAAATATGCACATGTTATAACGCCATAGTTAAACGTGCAGAAACAAGATCTTTGGATAAATAAGTACATGCTAGACCAGTGGTTCTCAACCTTTTTTGGCCCGTGCCCCCCTTCACCATATTTTCAGAACGTCATTCCCCCCTCCCTATCAAAAATTATGCCCGTGCCCCCCTTCACCATATTTTCAGAACGTCACCCCCCCCCCCCCCCCCTTTCATATTTCCTATCTAATAATCCCCCACCACCTACACAGTATACGTAAAAATGGAAGGTAAATTTAATAGCATATACTAAAACAAGTCTTGACATCCACATAAAACATGATTTGTGGGTTTACTTACTTTATAAAATGAATTTTAGAAGGATGAGACGTACATAACTGTAAAGTATGAAGGGAAAAACAATATCAAGTAATCGGTTCTTGTATTAACGCGATCTTGAAATGGTCTTCATTCCCCCCCCCCCCCCCCCCCCCCCCCCTCCCCCCCACTTGGAAACCCTAAAATTCCCCCTGGGGGGGGGGATTCCCCACCGGTTGAGAACCACTGTGCTAGTTGAAATCTCTCATTGCGTGTCTGCAGTCTGTTTATAACAAAACGTGTTTTTGGTTCCAGTTACACACAAATTACATGGATTAGCATCATAAAAGGCTCAGGGAGATCCCCTAATGTATCGAGAAGACAAGAATTAGTACAGTAAACAACGAGATTGGCGACGTAAATAGAACATCAATCCAATCAAACGGCTGTTTCGCGTGTTCCGAAGCTGTTAAGCTTGTTTTGACATTCAGTCAACAGTAGCCGTATTTATGAATAGATTAATTATTTTCACCAAAACAGAACTGGTCAGAAAAGCTATTCAGCCTCATGGAGCTGACTATGTCTTTAGATACCCTTCACAAGAGCTTGTGATTGAATTTGTCATTTAGACTTATGACAAACAAAGAGAAAATTACATTTCCACATTAACAACATTGTCATCACTGAAGCACTACACGAAGATTTGCAGCCACAGATTTAGGCTTTTGAGTACAAATGTTTATTTTAATTTGTGATTTCTTTGTTTATTTGACAGCAAAGAAATGAGAAAATATTTTCACAAAGTAGATTAAATGTCAGAATAGGATACTCTACTTTATAAGGAAAGAGAATAATAATAAATAACAATATGAGGGCAAAATCTGGAGATAATCATCATCATCATCATGTGCATGCCGATAAGCGAGGGCGCTCATGTTTCGCCATCTCAAGCGATCACCAGAGTCGTGGATCAGCTCAGTGTTCTTGTCACGACCATGTCACGTGGCCAAGCTACCTAAGTATTTACTTCTTTGCCTTCCCCTTGTTCTGTTCCCTCGATCTTGGCAGTTGTCACCAGGTTCTCCAATTCATTTCTTCTCATAACGTGGCCCAAAAATTGTGAATTCAAATTTGTATTCATGCTTCACATCTGTACAAAAATAAAGATTCTAGGTAGCATCTCAACACTCTTTTTCTCTGTGCACATGACATCTTTTTATTGATCAGTATGTTTTCCATCTTGCAAAAGGCTACCTTCACCATGGCGATACTTGTTCTAATCTCTTAAAAGCATCCCCCATCAGATAATACTAGCTTAGAACGTCAAACGTCAAACACGAGTGGAAATGAAACTCTTTGGTCACGTATTAAGAATTTCAAAAGCCAGTGTTCCATGGTCTACATAATGGCCTCATAGTTTATTGTATGTCACATGGTTTTAATGTTTGCCCCATGGTCTTAATTTTCATCTCGTGGTCTTAATGTTGCCCGTGGTCTTTATATTTACACAAAGGTCTTAATCTTCGCCTCATGACCCTAATCTTTTCCTCATGATTTAACGTTCGCCATATGGTCATAATGTTCGTCCATTGGTATTAATGTTCGTCTCGTGGTCTTAATGTTTGCCTAATAATATGGTCTTAATGTTCGCTGCTTGATTTTAATGTTCGTCTCACGGTATAGCCCTCAACATAGTTTCTTTTAATGAACGGTTTTACTTTTATTTTTATTATTTCACCCTTCGCCCATGTGTCACTCCCTCCTGTCTAATTGTTTACTTTCTGCTTCTATAATCCTCCCCATTTCATTCCTTGTTTCTTTGTTTATGTGGCTATCCTACAACTTTCCTATGCAGGTTGAGATTTTACTCTCCCCTCTCCCCATCTTGCTTCGCTTTCTAATAAACTCAATTTACTGTGTCCTTTCCGATCAGTTTATCTTATCTCGCGGCAGTTGACCTTCTCTATGTGGAACAGGAAGGGCAAGAAAACAGAAATTTGGGTTAAAATTCCGGGGTTTTGGGGGGAAGGACCAATTTTTTTAAAAAGGTCAAAACAATGGGCGAACTTTGGTTTTTTTCACACGGGTTTAAAGCCCGGTCGTTTGAAAACAATTTCCCCAAATTTGAACCTAAATCCCTGAAAAAAAAGCCCCGAAAAATTTTGGGTTTGTTTTCTTAAGGTATGAACTTTTAAAAGCTTTGAAAAATGGTTTTTCGAATTAAAGCAGCCCCCAGTTGGTTTCTCACTTTTGTAAAGGTTGC
>JACEFZ010024595.1:0-20355 GCA_014155875.1 Cepaea nemoralis | reverse complement strand
AGATATCAAGATATTGCTGCACCCAATTAAGATAATTGCTTTCAATTGTTCATCAGTCAATCTCGTTCGATGTGTTGACTTCACATAGTTCATTTTTGAAAATGTTTGCTCACAGACATAAGTTGTTTCTTCAGTTCCTGAAACTGAACATTAGGTTAAGCAGCGATAAAACTCAACAAGTTTTCCTTCTCTGTGCTTCTCTTTCAACAAGTCATTTGCTTGCAAATCAATTAGCTCCAACTGTAGTTCAACTGGAAAACCATCAAGCTTACAATCAAACGGATTCTGGAACAGAAAAATTGCACTCTCAATTCTGCCAAGATCTGAAGAATCTCTCCAAAAATGCGTTTTGAAGTCACGACAAGATTTTTGTCGGAAAATCGATGTTGACGTCTTTGGCGATTGTAGTGCAAATCTCTTGAAACAGTGAAAATTAGAAAAGTTGTCTCCTTCCAGTTGTTTAAAACAATTACAGCTTTCTCCGAAATCCTTTGACGATTCTGTAGAAATCACAGACGAGGTTATGCTTTCCCTGAAGTTTCAAGATTCAGTTCGTTCTTGTGGAATGTGAATATCGACCAAAAATGACAATTTTGACAGCCAAGTAGCATCTGACAGCTATAGATCAGCTCTGTCTTTTTCAGTGAGAAAAACATCTATTTCATTTCGGGGCTTATAAAATCGAAACAGGACTTTACCGCAGCTGATCCACCTCGCTGATGTGTGATAAAGCAAGTCACAGAATTCAGAATCAATATCTTCAAGAAAAGTCTGGAACTGACGGTAATTGAGTGCATCCCCCGAATGAAGTTCACAGCAGAAACGACTGGTTTCAGTACACAAGAAATATCTAGGTCTTTCCCATAGATTGCTTGCTGATGTACGATGTAGTGTATAAACAGAGCGCCCGGAATTTGCAAATCTTCCAACAGCGTCCTGATCTGCTCCATCAGACCCTTCCTCACTCCAGCCATGTTTTTTCCTCCACCAAGTGTCACACATCGAAGCTGATTCCACTGAAGTCTTGCATAACTTTTTGCACTTCCATGAAAATGTCTTTTCAATTTGTTTTGCCATGCATGCTGCAAACGGATGCCAACTCTTCCGTTATCTGAAAGTCCAAATTGACACCACGAATGAACACGAGAAGTTGTGACGTACTCGAGAGATCAGTAGACTCATCCAGCGCCAGAGAATACCACAACAAGTTCCCAGTTTTCTCACGTATCTGTAGCACTATGTTCTCTCCAAGTTCTTCTGTTCTTCGCACAACGAACTTGCCGAAAGGCTGATAATTCCAAACACATCGGCTTTCTCAGGACACAAGTCATTTGCTGCTTCCATCGTACACTCTTTGATGAAGTTGCCATCAGTAAAAGGTTTTCCTCGTTCTGCCATCTTATTCACTATTGTATAACTTGTACGAGTGACAGATTCATTTTCAGCAAACTTTCTCGTGAAGAGATTTCTTTGTATTTCTAAACCACGTTTGATGGACCCATATTTCTCAGTGGGTAACTTTCCAGAAAACTTCGAATATGTTGATAGATGTTTTGTTTCGTAGTGACTCCGAAGATTGTAGTCTTTCAATACGGCAACACTGTCGCTGCATATTACGCAACTGGTTTTCTAGTCCTTTGTTTCCACAAAGTACATAACTCCCAATTCTTCATTGAAAACGTACTTTTCGTTTCTTCGTAGCCATAATGAAGGGTGAAGTACACGGGATCTGAAAATGAAAAAGACATTGTATTAGAAACATAATTAAAATCCTATTGAGAAAACAAGAAAAGCAGAGGAATAGGGGTCACTGGTGAAGCTAGGGCGCACTAAAGATACATATAAAGTTGATAGGTACCCCTGGTAATAGAATATATCTCATAATAAGGTTTGCAAAATATATAAATAGGGCCAGCCTAAATAAACAGCCTAGAGCAGAATTTTTCGACCGGGTTCCGTTAATGGCAACCAGAGGTTCCGCCGAAACAGACCGAAATCGCCTAAATGCAACATTTCTGCCCATCTGGTTTATTACATAAAGTAGGACAGACACTTGGATCATCGCACAGAGTTCCCTGAGCAACGTAACCATTTGCGTAAGGATCTGCTCCAGCAGAAAGATTGAAAAACACTGGCCTAGAGACCATCTCGACTAACACCTTGACCGGGGAATTCTTCTGAGCTGGGGATAATATTTTCGTAATAACACGAGGATTCTATGGCATTTTTATGCTATGTTTGCTAGTTTATTGCCTCTATTCACGCTTGTAGTTTACTTACCTATCACTGTCAAACAAAGAAATCCTTGTCACATACCTATAAAATGGATGACTGGCAAAAAGAAGTATATATGTCTGGAGCATCCGACCTGTGTTGACAGCCGGACGCATCTGGAGGAGGGAAAGATGCGCGTGTGTTGCCATGGAAACCATGGTAATGTTAGAGCGTAGGCAGTGCCAAACGAGCCGGGGAGGGACTTCGTATGGCGCCAAATAAGCAAACATTACAATAAACAAGAAACTCTAGATACAATAATTTATAATTGAAACTAGTAAATTTAAGACACATAGCAGCTAGGAGGTCTCTGCACGTGTGAAGATTTCCTACTATTCTAAACATAATATTTACATTTAAATTGTATCACAACGTCTCGTGTTCCATATGTTATATCAAGCAAGTTCGAGTACCGTCCGCGGGCCAGATGAAATGACGTCGCGAGCCGGATTCGGCCCGCGGGCCGTAGTTTGGTGATCCCTGCACTAGACTAACAGAATAAATCTCCAAAAATGATCCTTATTGGCTAACTACACGCGATTTGTCATGAGGAAGCTCTTTATGTGATACACAGAAATATCAATTATTGTAGAACCACTGAGGACACTGAAATATAATAAACTACTACACAATTATTGATCAGAATTTATTAAGTGGATGCGAGTCGCGAGTTCTATCTGCAGGCAGTGCATCATAAAAGGCCCATCTACAACAGTTGTATATATGCAAATCAACCTTCAGATGAAGACAGGGACCGCATGTGGGCACCATCCGCTATCCAATGAGGTTGCCATACATACATAGCCGATACATTGTGCTCAGGAGGAAGGCCACAGTGGCTTCTTAGCTTCATTTACTCTTATTGGGCCTCCTGTTCATCGCGGACTGTGTTTTTAGAGACAAGTAAGGTGCAGTCCGAGTTTTAGTCCATCTTTACGGTACCAGAATCTCACTAGGGGTGGCGTGTTTTTTATTTCCATGATCACTGCCTTGATAAAGAGTTAGCTTCTAGAACGGTTTTGCTGAAGAGCAAGAGGTTCCGAGCAGAGCACCACCATTGAAAGTCTTACTTAGCAGCACATTTTATTTATGTTTCTGGAAGATGAGTCAGTATTGTACATGCACTCCATGAACCATTGCGGCGTTATCAGGTTAGACAGTGCAGCTGAGGAATTTGCTAGAGCCAATTCTTTCCATTTAGTGATCCGCGAGACTTTGGTCACACCTCAAGGCATTTCATAAAGTGTGTTTCCGGGTAGTTTCTTAAGATATCCCACTGGCTCAGAGTGTTGACGTCCGTGGTGTACGACGTGAGGATAAGGCAGAAGTCTTTTCGAGAGGTTACATAAAACAAGCACAGAGCCATCTGAAGCCCCTCACAGCGGTCTTAATACCGGCTCTCCTGTGCTTATGGCCTGAGTCACTATACCATTTATCACCGAGACAACTGTATACATGTCTTAGAGTGTACTTGTTTGATCTTCATGTTTTGTCTCTTAAATAGAAGTGATCTTTAAAGAGAGTTACATTTCAAAATATTTCTTCCGGGTTGCATATCGGTAGATTACTGCAACATATGTAGACTTTTGTTCGCCGAGGAAAGATTGATATGTGCATGATACTTGTGTAGCCCTTATTAAGTATGATGTAAGGGATATTCATGCCAACTATACGCTTGTCTAAAGTCATATAGTAGTTTATAATTTTCATTAACCGTTATTTCCAAATGCTGGAGTTTCTCTTGTCTTTTTTTACAGCACAAGGCAATAAGTATTCATTTTTTCTTTCAGCATCACCTTGGCTTGTTGAGTTGTGTATGCATAATAAGAAAAAGGGTTCAGCTAAAATATACCTTATTGCTATTTTATTTCTATGCTTTGGTTATAATAGATTGCCCCAACTTCAACTGAATGTTTGTGTCAAACAAGAAATACTTTATCCAATGGAGCTCAGCATGGCCGAATGAACAAGAGCACTCATTCTTAAGCATCCTGTATGCTAATGCCGAGGTAGCGGGTTCAACCCCTAAACCGGTCAGTTGGACTAACATGTTGACTTCTCGTTCTTGACTTGAGAACGTAAATTGCAAGTTCCTCAGAAGTCGGAGTGGGTTAGCTTGATGGCGAGGGACACTTGAAATCCATCCATCCATCATGTGCCATGCCGGTAAGCGTGGGTGGTCATGTTCTGTCATCTCACTCGATCACCAGAGTCGTGGATCAGCTCCGTGTTTCTGTCTAGACCATGCCACAAGGCCAAGCCATCCAGGTACTTGCTTCTAGGTCTTCCCCTTGGTCTGTTCCCCTCGATCTTACCAGTTGTCACCAAGTTCTCCAAATCATTTCTTCTCATGACATGCCCATAAAATTGTGACTGTCTACGTCTAATGTCTCTAATCAGTTTACGATCTTCATTTGTTTCTTGAAGGACTTGTTCATTGGTCTTTCTGGCTGTCCATGGTATTCTTTGCATTTTCCTCAGAAACCACATTTCTACAGCCATCAGATGTTTTTTCAGTCTGACTGCTCATCGTTCAAGTTTCACATCCATACTAAAGAACAGGCTCTATGTATCCCCTCAACACTCTTTTTCTCGTTTCAATTGACATCTTTTTATTGGTCAGAATGTTTTTCATCTTGCTAAAGGCTACTTTCGCCATGGCGATTCTTGTTCTAATCTCTTCAAGGCATCTCCCATCAGATGTTATGACTGTTCCAAGATAATTGTACCGATTCACTTGTTGAAGAATATTTCCATTTACTTGTATATTACATTGTGGCACTTCTTCCTTCCTAGTGACGACCATAACCTTAGTCTTTTTACAATTTAATTCTAACCCCAGCTACTCACTGTGTACAACAACCGCATCTACTAATTGTTGCAGGTCTTGCGCATTGTCTGCAATCAATACTGTATCATCTGCATATCTAATGTTATTGATGTTTCGTCCTCCAATGCTGATTCCATTTATATCCTCTACATTTCTGAAAATATTTTCACTGTATAGGGAAAAAAGATCTGGAGACATCACACATCCCTGCCTAACACCTCTCTTAATTAGGCTGATACTGTGCCACTTCATTATCAATCCTTATTGCAGCTTGTTGTTTCCAATATATGTTCTTCATAAGTCAAATGTCTTTCCCATCAATTTGAAGATCTGCAAGCATATCCACCATGTTGACATGTCCAACTCTATCAAAAGCCTTTGTATAGTCAATAAAGCAAAGATGTATATCCATGTTTACTTCTATAGCACGTTCAATAACTGTTCGCAGCATATATACAGCATTTACTGTACCCTTTCCTTCTACAAACCCACATTGTTCTTCCCCTATTTCAGGTTGTATCTTCTTCCTCACTCTTTGCATGATAATTCTTAGCAAAATCTTTGTGATGTGACTCATTATACTAATTGTTCTATGTTGATCACATTCCAAGGTTCCTGATTTCTTTTGGATTGCAATAAATACATAGTTACATAATTCAGGAGGTATATCTCCAGTATCATATAATGTGTTCATCAGTCTGATGACTTGCTCTAGTCCAAATTCTTCTAAAGCTTTAATAATTTCTATTGTGATGTTATCTGCACCGGGGGCCTTGCCAACTTTCATATGCTTAAGAACATTTGGCACCTCCATCTCCAAAATTGGCTGTCCTTCATTATTAAATCTAATATCATACTGTTCGTCTCTGTTATCAATATAAAGGTGTTTCACATAATCTGTCCATACATGTAGAATCTGGTCTTTTTCTATTATGATTTTGCCATCTTTAGTTTTTAGACACCCTGTTGATGTACTTGTTCTTTTATTAGTAAGTTCCTGAATTCTTTTGTGCACTAATTTAGTATTTTTACTGTTGTGTTGGTTTTCAATTTCTAAGCACTTTTCCTCAAGCCATGATTATTTTGCCTCCTTACATAATATTTATATATAGATATCAAAGAGAGAGAGAGAGAGAGAGAGAGAGAGAGAGAGAGAGAGAGAGAGAAAGAGAGGAAGAGAGGGAGAGAGAGAGAGAGAGAGAGAGAGAGAGAGAGAGAGAGAGAGAGAGAGAAGAAAGTTCTGTGTGTGTATGATGAGGGTGAAATGTGGAGGAGAGAGAATATGAGTGCGTGCGCTTGTGTGTGTGGGTGTGTGTATATGTGTGTATGTGTGTGTGAGTGTTTGTGTGTGTGTGTGTGAGAGAGAGAGAGAGAGAGAGAGAGAGAGAGAGAGAGAGAGAGAGAGAGAGAGAGAGAGAGAGAGAGAGAGAATGGGCTTTTAATCAGGAATGAATTTACAGAACTTATGTGAAATAAAGATGCGAAAGAAAAAGAAAAAAGAAAAAAAAAACAGAGAAGATAACAAGACCTATAGGGCTTTACGCAGTTATTTTCTAAGCAAGGAGAGTTAACAACTGTAGGGACCCACTAAAGTATGTGAGCGTACATCTTACTGCCGGCATTGAATTGTGTACTTGCAGCAGATGTTCATTTGAATGCAGTGCACTTTTAAGGTGAAGAAACAGACAATAGTATGGGAAATAAATAATATACACAAATGGAAGATTGGTGAGAGATAATGTAATCTACATTGTGTCGGGATAAGAAGAATAATGACATATATTTTCAGATGGGAGGATAGAGAAAAGCATATAATTGAAATTGATTTGTTTTTTAGACGTCAGTGAAGACAATGCATATTTTTATGTGAAAAATGCATGAGGATGATAAATAGACAAACATACGCTACTACATAATGTAAATATAAAATCACACATGCAAATGCAGGCACGCACATGTACACACGCACATACAATTTGAAACAGCTATCGTTCTATAGTTATAATGCTGTTCTCGATTAAAATAGCTAAAACCATATAAACAAGCGTGTTTATAGTTCCGTTGGAGCGCTGACAACTGGTGCCATGAACAGACAGATTTAGACATGGAAATTGTGCTAGGGACCAAATGTATAAAGCTTTTCAAACATAACAACATACAGCTATAATGTTCATCGACATAATCTAAACATATTTGTGGTAGAATGCGAAAAATAGTGTATCCACATGAAGATGAATGTGTTTTATGTTAAACTTGTACATTGCTGTTTTTCATTATTAGAACATAATGTATATTTCCCAAGCTTTCGGCGGTTGTTCTTTTCTCTGTATCTGATGTACAGTTGGATATGGTTGTGTTTTTAATTCGTCCGCTCGCTTTGAATTCAAGCATAGTTCATAAAGTTATACTACCTCTAGTGCACTGGAGTAATTGTTGCGTGTGAAATAGCTTTCCCTATTTTAAGTGTGACCAATAAAAATATGGTTTTTATTTTTTTTCACTACTTTTTTCGTTTCTTTACTTATTCAGTCACTCGGTAGAGATTTGTTCGCAGCAGACGAGCATAATCTCCGGCGGGCCTATTCTCGCCGGTCGCGAGATCCGCACAATGGAAGGATGGGGGATTTGCTTGCAATAGACAGGCAATATATACCGCGGCAGCTCTGGCAGGCCTATTCCCGCTGGTCGCGGGGTCCGCTTAAAGTCAGGTGGAGAGTCTGACGATAGTGCACGCTTTACACAGGTCCGGACACTTGTGATCGACAGATGTGCGCGCCCTTATGGTCCGGGCTCGTACGAGGCCCTCACCTGTGGGACTTGGCTGAACGCCTCTAAGCCGGGTCCCTTGGGTGTCAGGGTCTGGCCATAACTCGCCACCTGCTCGTGGTGGCGAGGTCGCGGTGGTTTGACGCTGCGCAGCCAGCGTCTGCAGCCAACCTTGTGCCAGACGTATTGGTTACCCATTCCTCTGGACAACACAAGGTTAGGCCGAGAGAGAGGTCATGTCGTTTGGGCGCCACATGATCCTCAGAAGCTCTGCACAGACATTGTGATGGAATATTGGCCACAATTCAACTCACATACTTTGGTCTGTAAAGACTGCAAGGTGTCAACGACTATATATATATATATATATATATATATATATATATATATATATATATATATATATATATATATATATATATATATATATATATATATATATTATATATATATATATATACTAGCTGACCCGGCCCGGCTTCGCCCAGCTCCTGGCGGGGATCTATCTATCTATCTATCTATCTATCTATCTATCTATCTATCTATATATATATATATATCTGTCTGTCTGTCTGTCTGTCTGTCTGTCTGTCTGTCTGCTTGTCTGTCTGTCTTTCTGTCTATCTGTCTGTCTGTCTGTCTGACCCAGCCCGGCTTTGCCCAGCTCCTGTTGGGTAGCATCTCATTTAATTCATATAAGTAGTCATATAAGCTCCCGTTCCCGTTCCCGGCTATCTGTATGTCTGTCTATCTGTCTATCTGTCTGTCCGACCCAGCCCCATTTCGCCCAGGCCCTGGTGGAGAGCATCTCATTGAATTCGTATAAGTAGTCATATAAGCCTCCGTTCCCGACTATCTGTCTGTCTGTCTGTCTATCTATCTGATCCGGCGCGGCTTCGCCCAGCTCCTGGCGGGGAGCGTCTCATTAAATTCATATAACAAAAAAAAATTAACTTAAACATGTCCTTCCACACACCATCCATTATTTTTAATGAAAACTGTTTTAATCATCTACATGACTGTAGATAACTTCTTTAAACATAAAAAGATGAGTTAGAAAATTTTCACTATTTAAATAGATGCATTATTTTTATGAAAAACATACATCTTTGAAAACAATGCAACAATCTATATATAAAATATATAGCAATGCTATTAAAAGTTACGCCCCTTAAAATAACTTTTCTTAAGTTAAGTCTCCTCACTATATATAAATGATAATGTAAATTTAAATATTAAATTTTAGTAAGTAAATAGCTGATTGTACACTAACAAACTATGACAGTTGGCTGCACGGGAATGAAATGAAAACATGTAGAAAATTTCATCTCAATCTGAGAGACCATTCGCGAACGCATGAAATACATCCGGATACACTTTGCTTTATATATATATATATATATATATATATATATATATATATATATATATATATATATATATATATATATATATATATATATATATATATATAATATATATATATATTGGCACCTTTCCGTCTTGACAGACGATAGTTTGGTACATTGTGTTTCAAAAAGGCTTAATAACTACATTCCACGGCGGTGGCGAGTGTGGCTGGTAAGGCCAATTTGTGCTGTAAATGTCCGTTCACGGTGTGTGACTTATCTGCAATAATGTTCTCCTTTGTCTTTATTCCATTTCTGATTCTTTCCCTCCATGCAACACGTTCAGCGGCGATTTGCTCCCAATGTGCATTATTAATGCCTGTATCAATCATGTCCCGCTTACACACATCATTGCATCGTAGTAGAGGCCGACCCTGAGATCTCTTACCCATCTGTAATTCACCAAAAAAGATGTCCTTTGGTATTCTACCATCATCCATCCTCCTAAGATGTCCTATCCATCTAAGTCTACGAAGACTGAGCATGGAATAAACCGTCACACAACCTGATCTTTCCAATACTTCAGTATTTGTTATTTTGTCTTGCCACTTAATACCAAGAATTCTTCGCAGACACCGCATTTGAAAGCTGTTTAAACGTCTCTCTTGGTATGAGTAAGTTGTCCAAGTTTCACTGCCATAAAGAAGAGTACTAAGGACACAAGCTTGATAGACAAGGACTTTTGTTTTGGCAGTAAGCTTCCTGTTCTCCCAGACTCTTTTTCTTAACCTGTTCATTGTTGTTGCTGCCTTACCAATCCGGATGTTGATTTCCTGATCTAGGGATAATTTGCTATTTACCACTGATCCTAGATATGTAAAATGATCTACTAATTCTAGTTCGGCGTCGTCAAAAAAGATTGATGGTACCCCATTTATATATGTGAAGCAGCGAGGAAGAGGAAATATAATAATATAGGAGACCATTACAATGATCTGAGGTAGAAGGCTCAATGCTGACTGCATTTGGGCTAAAGAAGAAGAGGAGAGGAGATCTCTCACCCACCCACCCCACCACCCCCCCCCCACCCTTTTTTTTTAAAAACAACTTACAACAATACGGAAAGTAAGACAGGATTCTAGAGACACAGGCTAGAACTATTGTTTATGTTCTCGGCCAAAAAGTGAAATAAACTGCCAGGTTGCATAAGCAACGGTGAATGCACAAACTAAACTTACACAGATTAAACTAACAAATTAGGAAAACACAAAAGGCTCTTTATTCATCAAATTCGGCAAATACAGGGACAACTGATGTTCATACAAACTTTAAAGCATAAAACCAAACACTACAGACAATTGCAGTCTAAAATCAGACACTAACAATGAATTATCTCTGGTACATAACCAGATCTCTGCCTTCAATCCATCCATGTCTGTCAGATACATCAACACAAAAAGGAAGATACCCTAATATGGGAGACATACACAAACAAATGCAACACCACCATAAATAAGTCACATTACAAAGGACAATTAGACAGGAATAGTTGTAACACCAATATTATCCTAGGAGAGCTCTGACATTACACTCAATAGCCACCCGTTTTTACATAGACAAAGGCCACCCACAAATCAACTACGTATTTACACAGGGTAGACCTCCCGTTGCTTTCTTATCCACAATCCGAACCTGACAACTACACACAAACAGATCGCCGTTGCTTTGCTTTTTCCGGGTTGTCGTGTTTTCCTTTATAGTGTCGTCCCTGGAGTGAAGGGAATCAACACCCACATTATTTTTAACCCCATATCATTATTCTGGAGAATCCACTAGATTTCGTCCACAACACTCCGTCAGTCACTGGATACCTCTTTCTCTCTCCCCCTCTCACCACTGGATCATGCCCCCTCTCACACTTCCCCAAAACTACAAACTAAACAACTCTAGCTTCTAAAAATCAATAACATTAATTTAATGAAGAAAATTGTATGTATGTGAGAAGTGTATGTAGAATGTATGTCGTATACTCTAGTGTGTCTGCAGAATCAGACCGATCAGCTCAGGAGCAAAGTCTGATCATCCCGGTAAGGACCGCACAACATCATCATAGTTCAGCACAAAATGACCTCACCAAAACGATGTGTCCCTCCTGTTAGATGTTGACTTTCTCCAGTAGCTTTTTGATAACCCCGATACCTGGTCACCCATCACGGATATAGTCCGATACTTATCCTGAATCGATCATACACAATGTCACCAAATGTCCTTAAAGTTCTGAGACTTAACAATCCTTGCATCGTGAAAACACGGAACACTGTCCCTTGTAATAACATGCTTCCTTTCTAAATGTCCTAGAGTTTCACCATTACACAGTTATTGTTTACAGTCCCACAGGAATCTAATAATTTAGTAAAAACGCCAGGTTCATTGTTCCTGTTTCCTATATAATCTTTATTGTTCTTTCTACATAGATAATCACTATTGTCCTTTCTACATAGAAATCACTATTGTTCTTGTTCCATGTGGTATGGAAAATAATCTCACTATTGTTCTTGTTCCATGTGGTATGGAAAATAATCTCACTATTGTTCTTGTTGCATGTGGTATGGAAAATAATCTCACTATTAACTTCCGTGATCCCTATCACTAAGGACGTCTCTGCCGGATACTTATAGTTTCGGCTAAACCCAACCCATTTTCCCTTCAGACATTTTTATGATGGGCCCATTGAAAAGGCCGCAAAAATCTTCCGCCTAATTTATCTATGATCTGAATAGTGATGTTTTAAAATTGTTTTTTTTCAAATGGGGGGGAATCTGTGAAATAGAGAAAACCCTGGTGAGAGAAACCCGGGGTACTGCCCCCTATTAGATGAGTGTGGGCCGCGGCCTCACTAGGTATATAACAGTGCCCCAAACTCTGTCATGGGGCAGAGGAGCTCACCAATCGGTCGTTTTAGGGTAAGACAAGGAAGCCCAAAATGTAAAGTGCGAACCCAGTAGACACTGTGGGTTTTTAATGTAAATGGTCGAGGAATAATTGTCTGGGGTGAAAAGGCCCCGGATATACACTATAAGGCCCTTTGTTCGAGTCCTTTCGTGATAGAATTCCAGGAATATGAGTATTTTTGGGCTCTCTTGAGGTAAAATGGGAAAGGGACCAGAAAGCCCCCAACCCATTTTCCCAATACGATATCTCCTGAAAAAAGACGCAAGAAAGATCATTAACCAAGCCTCTACAAGCGTTGTTCTTGACCGACATATGAGATGTGTGTTTTTTGCCCCCCCCAGGATCCTCTATACAATACAGAACTTTTTAAAAAATAACAAACAGTGTAACACAGTCAGAAGACAAAAACTCTCCGGCGATATATCTTATTTAAAAGAATCTCTAACCTGGAGTTACGAGACTCGTCTCTACTAAATCTAAAAACATCCCCAAAAAAAATACAAATTTTCAAGTAATGCTTCAATTCTAAACTAAACCTCCTCTCCCCCTCTTCTCACCCCTTTTACCTAAAAAACTAAATTACACTCGACTCTTGAGTGTTGGGTCTTCCCCAAAAAACCTCTGGGATACCTTTCCAGTTTCACAAAGAACCCCAGTACACTATATCCCTACATGTATCTTTATACGAAAAAACAAAAAGATCTAAATCATGGATCTGATGGTGTTGTGTCTTTTTTTAAAATAATTTTGGAATACGTAAATCCTGGGAATCAGGAGAAGGTAGAATCGCCCCGTACTGGACTTCTCACCACTGTCTAATCAGGATAATGTATACTCGCCCCACACTGGGCTTCTCACAACTGTCTCTATCCTCCAAAAGAAGAAGTCCTATGAAGACTCTTCTACCGTTCTATTTTACTCCACCTTTGCTACCGCTTATATAGATGGGCTCATCCCATCTTGAATTGACCAAACATCACAATGTGCCACTCAGAAGAAAAAAAACAAGGTTCTCTGGATGCTGAACAGTGTAATGGGGATATGGACTCATTGACGTTGATAAAATACTGTGGATGGTGGATCATAATTGACCAACAAAAGGGACTGTCCTCAAATGTTCCTACAGTACTTCGAGAAAAAATGATGATGTTGTGACTTGAATTCTGGACTACTCGATATGGCGTGGGTCTGGAGAGGAAAAATGGGTCTGCACTAAACAGGGATTTCAAACCCACTGGTAGTATTATCCATCATGCTGGAAAGATTGAAGCACGGACTACTGACGAGGCTGTAGGGGTGATTAGTTGAAGAACATCCAGGAGGCACCTAGCCGATAGGGGGTAGTATTCTTCCATCGTAGATCAAGATACATCCCGATGTCTATAAGCGACATTGCACTGAAGTGGGCCACCACTGGTTCTAGACAGACGTCTGATGTCTTCGACTATACATGGGATTGTTAACCCAATTCTACAGAACCTCTGGTAGTTCGGCGGCAGACTCTGTAAATCTCTCAGACTCAAATATTGGGTATATGATGCTTCAACAACACTTGACCAAGGCAATATAAAAACATGATGACAAAACAAAGGGGGTTAACCCTGACTTGATTTTCTCACAGCTGCTGGAAAGATAACAATGGATAATTTCCCTTGTCCTTGGCCTCAGTTTCTTGGAAAGATGGCATTGCTAAAATTGGCGACTGCTGATGTACGAACGGGCTGAGTGACGCCTGGCCTGGACAGCCAGCTCTTCTGACAGAATTGTCTCCTCCGTCCTTTTGTCACTCCTCACACACTTAAAAGTAGCGGCATCTCCTGCCAACAATCATCTCTAGCCTCCATCTGGTAACTGCCCAGGGAGGACCCATCTCTGTCATTATAGACCTAGATAAAAGGGATAGCCAAAGCATCGCCCTGGTCTCTGACTCCGCCAAATTTGTCCCTCGCCATTTGCCTTAATGCCTGTAAAATTAGAAATACCAAGCACTGTACATTCTGGCATCATATACATTTTCATTTTGCACAAATAGAGACACACATTAGCAATATCACAAGAGGACAGGGGCATTCCCCGCTGTTCTCTGCTAGTTACTGTGTTGACGAACGAGGTCTCTATGCATTGCCCATAAAACTAATTCGTCTAGCGTCGGGATTCGGGACTGGCGTCTAACTTGACCCTACCCACCTTCTTATAAGACACACCCGACTAACAAAACAAACATAGATACCGAAAAATATATATAGATACTCTCCTCTACCCATGAAAACACCCACACTCTGAGAGTACTACAATCTGTGCCTAGAACATTACAGGGAGTATGACTAAACCGTCTACTCTAGCAGTCGGGGTTGTTAATATCTGCTCCACTGTCCTGTTATTCCTGCAAGCAACACTGCACGATTTAAAGCAGGTAGAAATGAGTACGTAGGTATGCACACCGTTTTCATGAATGGGACTTATCCAATAGGACATATAAGACTCACCAATGTGTCTAAAGCAAAGGGGGTTTCCTAACCCTGTTTCCCCAGGCTGTCGTACTCACAAAATTAACTTCCCCTCTCCGGCATATTATGTACACAGATGACGTAAAGATTCACACACAATATATATGCGTACAGGTTCTGAATCTTACAAATGCCTATGTAGCACATAAATAATTTACTAGAAACTAGTAAAGACAGTCTCTTCTCTAGAGAATATTGAACCGAAATGTGAAGATATATTTAACTCTGCATAGAATGCACAGAAATGGCAAATATATACAGATCTTCACCAGAAGATGAATCAGTAATCATAGCATGATAAGGATTGTAAGCAAAGAGAATTATGATACTGAGGTATAGACGTTCGAGATGCAAAGTTCGAACCTCAGGCTGTGTTCTTACAGAAGTAATGTTGCAGTTTCAAACTTCAACCAAATGCCGACATGTATTACATTTATCATATACCACAAATATTGTATTAATTATATAACACAAATATTATCATTCAAAAAAAAAACAATATTTCCTCACCCTTGCAACATAGAGGCACAAAATGGGCCCCAACTCCCGCTCCCTTCAGAATCATATCTTTCTATTTGGAACTTCCAGACTCAAGTGACTGGGTCTGGTCCCGCCAGGGAGTACCTTCTATTTCCAGCCCTGGCGCCAAATACCGCGCCTCTATCTGAACGATGGTATGCGTTACCATAAAAGGAATTGCCAGTGGCCTACACGTAATTTTAGCGTTTCCTAGAAAAGCCTTTCTATTAGTCTGCAAGCTGGATAAACTGGGACGTTATGTCACAGACACCCCACTGGAAAATCCCACCATTGGACACTTCCCCTATCCCCCAACCATCCTCAATCTTTCTACATATCATCCCACTTCACTATTCCCAACCAGCTGAGCTAATTGACCTCTCACACTAGTTAGTTTTAACAATGCGATTACCTACTGTCGCCAACACTCCCTGAATACCTAACCACAAAGCAACAACACTATGCTCAAGTCCTAAACTTTATCTATCACTAGACTGTTCTACATTATTTACATCTAAATGCTATCTAGTGAATACCTTATGAGAACTCAGCTCTATCATGAATCGAATCCACACTTTGCCATGAAAGACACATGTTCATCAACGTTAATTGATACAGAACACCATAGATTATTTTCTATATTAGAACAGAGCTGGTCAAACACTTCAGCCTAGGTCCACTCCCTTGTTCACACTAGCGGCAACAAGTTATGTTTTCATACAGTCGGGGATTGTCCGAGTGACGTCATTCGATGTCAACAGCGGCAGACAATCTGTTCCCAACTTCACAAGAATAGTTGTCCCCCCTTCTACAACTGACGCAACAGTCTTTTCCTTTCGAACGACGACACATCAAACAATGCCGACAAATTTCCCGTTTCCTAGGGAAATCTCAAAGACTGGTAGTTTCGTTTGATCCGACGTGTTTCCCCACTAGTAACAAACAATTGCAGCTGTGAATACAGACTGTCTCTGTTAGTCTATCATCTTATCGTTAACTACAGTGGTCCCGTGACACGTGTGGTGACAAGATTTTTTACAATATAACCGGCCAAATCTGGATTCGAAATGTGGCACGGTTTCATCTCGGTCCTACTATTATTATTTTATTTTTTTTGCGCCATCGACAAAAAGATATCCTCACCATTTGAACCATCTCTTGTGAAGCTAACACCAGGTCAAATAACATTATTAGTCTTCAGTGACCACATCACAAAACATTAGCAACATCCACAAGGCAAGAAATTAATTAAATTAACAAATAAACAGTAATGAAAATGACAAACCCACTTATTACATGAACATAAAATAACAAAGGAGCACCTAAACTTCAGAAATATCCACACAGACACACACAAAATCCTAATAAGCATGTGAACAACTTCATGCTTTTCTTTCCGTAGGCAAGCCTTTGGACCTTACCATTTGGTAAGAACAATTACCAACTTCCTGGTTGACTTAGGGGGTTTCCCTGGAGCTACTGCGATACCTGGATGACTTGTGCTTCTAAAATCCTGTTCTCCTACACTCAACAACAACAACAGCATTAAAAAAAACATCATTATTTAACTAACACCTCGACTCAAATTGTCCAACTAGTAGACTATTATGTCAAGGTGGCTAAATCGTAGACCCCTTCGATCTTGAACTATCTTCCATAACATTGTGTACGGTTTCTGGTGGTACTCCACCATCTCCTCTGCCTCTGTCTGCGAAATAAATTCCCCTGGTAGTCATTGGTAATAACGTGTTTATCATAAACTAACACCTCATACACCTGGACAGCTGAGGCTTATCCTTTATAAGGTTTAACTCGAGGCGGACACTGCTGTCGCTTAAGGCCCAGCTGCCAGGTTTGGAATCTTACAATTTCAGGCATTTTCTGACAATTCACTCATGTGGGTTTCCTAAATAAAAAAAAACACTTAACTCCTCTCTTTTAGCATCTGTTCTGAAGATGCGCTTGACTTTTGTAGACATTGTATCGCTTGCCTCTCGCCTTGGACTGCAGTGTCGAATCAATTAGGTTCTTCACTCGACCGAACTCAATTCTTAACTCCTCAAGCACTTAACCATAACTTTGCTGCACAACTGTATTAACATCACCTCTGCCACGAGGCCACACCTCCGATCTGTCAACATCCGGTAGTTCCACGTGTCTTGCACGGATTGCACCAACTTCTGACGCCATCGCCACCCAAGCCCATCGTATGACTAAGGCCCTTACAGTGAGGAGGGTCACTGAAGGATTTTGCAACATCCTCTTCTCTGCCATTTTCCTGCTAAGAACATCTTGTATCTGTGAATTAAACCAGTCCCTCGGGATCACTGGATCCGAAGGAGCAGTGTCCTTCCTCATCTGTGCCTCCACCACCAACTGATACGCTTCCTAAACACGATGGGAGGAATCCCTTCTGGATTCCTCGGCGTCCACATAATTCAATACAATGCATTCCCTTAATGAATTTAAACACATGTCATAAATAAAACAGTGCACGATGTTTTGTCTGGTATATTTCGCTGCATCTCGCCAAATACATAGGCCCTACTTCTTCTTCTTCAGCGTTCCGAGCCATTGAGGTTCTTTGCTGCAGATACAATCCGTCTCCATTCGTCTCTCTAGTGGACCTTCTCTTGCCAGTCGTTGATTCCAAGTGCTTGTATGTCTGTATATGTATTATCTCTCCACAGCCTTCTTGGTCTACCTCGGGGTCTAAGGTCATTTATTTCCTGAGTGTAAGCGAGTTTTGTTTCCCTATTATCTTCCATTCTTTCTATATACATACTGCAGAGGTTAATATAATTTATGTGGACCAATGAATGCTACTTTGGCTGAAATATGATGTTCATCGTCGATGACTTTGAGCAAATGTGTAGAACATTATATCCACGGGAATCTAACACTTAGCAGGAAGTCTTTCTGTTTACATAGTAACGGCTGGAATCGACTAATAATAGTGTTTCTACATATTTGAGCAATCGAATATGTTTTGTAGAATACAGTATACGAAATGCAGACTGTTTATTGACTGATTACTAATCAGACAATTTTCTCTGATGGCCGAATTTGACGTTTTATCACCTGTCGATTGCACAGGGTTTCCTAAAGAATGATTATCTATCTATCTGTTCCACCAACACTGGTATATGTTCGGATACTCGATTTGCCAATTGTCTTTCCGTTCTATCTATGTAAGTCGCTTGGCACTCACACTGCAAATTATAAATGCAGTTTGATTTGGTGTACGGAGACAATAGTTCTTTCAAAGATGACTTAGGTACCTGGGATGCTCACTGAACCGTTACACCCACCACCCCGATATCATCCTTCACCCCACTCCCTCAACTGTGTATAAAATAAGATAACGGTGACATTCGGGTAATACACATCTTGGGATTCTGAGGTAATTGGGAACACTTTTTTTCTCAAATTTTCATTTTCTCTCCATTGCTCTCATTTTTTCATCTTTTTATTCTTCTCATCCCGTCGTTACGCCTTAATGTAGTCACCGGATTGTCTTTTCTGTGACTATGTGTTGTGTTTTCTGTATGTACTTGTTTGCTGATGAAGGCTAGTCGCCGTATCGTCCTGTATGTGTCGTAATTATGTTATGTAAAGTAATGTTATGTCATTTTATAAGGTTCAGACTACCAAATAAGCAGTGTCATCTTTGTTTATGCCTGTCACCCGTGGTCTCTAGTTTGAGTAATACCTTGATCGATTCGGAAATTGATAACCTTGTTCACCACTCCCTTTTGTTCATAGTTCTTTTCCCTAGTTATCCTTCCATTAAAATGAAAAGGTATCATACATTAAGTGTCTTAATTCCTCCACTAAATGCAATGAGTAGTTACTTATAAACAATATAAGTACATTAAAGCATCATCTCCTGTATAACTTTCAGGTGGGTTCGTCCCAATCAAATGCTTTGAGGGAAAGTATTTTCTCTCCTCTTCAGCATGAATGTATATGCCTTTCTATCTATAAGATTTATCATCATCATGTATCAAACACAATTCAAAACCATATAATAGCAATCATGAGTGATATTAAATACAGAATGGCATCATGCAGAGAAGCACAATAAATTATCAATTAGTGCATGGGTACCTCTGATAGACGTGGCAGTATGTCTGTATGTCTCTTATCTTCACCCAATCTACAATCATTCCTCATCAATCATAACATACTTGCATGGATGATGAACAGGCATATTTGTATGACTCACAATCCATAAGGTAAAAGACACATTCATATATTTAACACGAATGAAGTCAAAATTGAATCATTGAATCATGAATGTTTTCATAGAACACACAGGATCCTATGATAACACCAAGGTAACTTTTTAACATTGAGTGTGCCCGAGTACTGGTTCTAGGATGAATTACACCAATTCCTCCCAACTAGTTATTGCACATTTAAGATAGTTCCTCAATACTGAACTATGAATTCTAACCTTCTAAATCCTATTGACTTAGCTTAACTGCTTAAGGGTTAAATGCACAACCTAGGCAGTATGCTTATGCTTTCATAGAAGCTGCATAACGGGGGGGGGTGGGGGGGGGAAGAACCTCACTGTGGGTTAACCTAGAGTACAGATTATCCATGAGCTACGACATTTGAGTATAAGGCTCAGTCTCTCCTAAATTAAGTTCTTACGGACTAACCACGTTTTTATTACACACAAACTTACCATTTTCTGGGAAAGGAGCATAACTAATTTCATAATACAGTGTGCTTACCTTCAATATAGTTGAATATCTTCTTCAAGCATACGCAATCAGGTTTCAGGCTCCAGACTTAAGCTTTGATTTTCCCAGTTTTCTAGCTGCTTAATAGGCCAGCACTTCGCTCTCTTTTCTTCTATTAAGTTGTTTAAACTACATATATATTTACGTAGAGGATACCAGGCCATTAGTTTCAGTGGGCCATCTCCTGTTGAGCGATTACTGAAAGATTTTAAATCTCACACACTGAACTTCTGCCTGTCTTTCTCCATTTTTATTCCAGCCCGTCCTAGCTTGGACGCTGATGCCATGTCGAGTCGTGACCAATGGCAGAGCTTCTTTTCGGCTATAATTAGAACATTGTCGTTTCAAATCCAAATCAGCGCTCCGTTTTTCAAAATTTGGATGAAAATACCTTCTTTTTAAAA
>JACEFZ010024594.1:0-93860 GCA_014155875.1 Cepaea nemoralis | reverse complement strand
GATTAGAAATGTTCAAAGAAATTAAGTTATTGACAAGAATGTTCAACCTCACTGAAGTTATCTGTGACAAGAGGGAAAATACCTTAACAGAATCTAGACAAATTCTAGAAAGATGGCAGGAGTACTGCAGTGGAATGTATGATATGAACGAACGAACGAACGAACATACTTTATTTTCAAAGGGTAACAAATTGGGCACGCAGGCCAGTCTTACTTTCGGCCCTTCCAATCACTCATCTTTCTTTCATCAACAGTGCATAGGAAAAAAACATTGTCACATGAATTTTGTAAACATAAACAATGCATATTACTATGTTATGAGACACATCCGCCACCCACCCACACATCCGCCATTCACTCCAACTCCCCCACCCAACCACACACACACATACAATACATTCCCCCACCCATCCACCACATCCCTACACCTACACATCTCCCCACCCACACATTCCTCTCACCCACCACACATCCCATTCACCCCCACCCCAAGCACATATACATTAAATAACCCCCCAAAATCCCCCACCCACCACATCTCCCCACCCACTCACATATCCCTACCCGTCCCTTTCCCACCAAAATTACTCACCCAATATCCTCCTCCACCCACACACCTCCAACCCCCCAAACCAAACACATTCCTCAGCCATACACACATCTCCCCGTAAAACTCACATATTCCCGCACCTACCCACACACAAATTCCGCACTCACCCACAAACCCTCCCATCTCCCCCAGCCCACTCACAGATCCCGAGCCCACACCTACAAAACATCCCCCACCATCTCCTAACCTGCACACACTCACCTACCCACATGCCTCTACCCACCCACACATCCTCTACCCACCCTCCCCCGACCAAACATCCCTTACCCACACCCTTACTCTATACAATCACCCACCCACACATCCTCAAACCAACCACACATCCTCCACCCAACCACACATCCTCCACCCAACCACGCATCCTCCATCCACCCATTCCCCAGCCACATACCCCTTTAAACCACACACCCCTCCCCATATACACACATCCCCACCTACGCACAATCTCCCCACCCATACAAACATCCCTCACACACATCCCCACCCACCAACAAAATTCCCCATTCCAAACACACAACTCCCATCCACGCACACACAACCCATACATTCATCCCCTCACACATCCCTTGACACACGTACTTATCCCTCAACCACTAACACCCACACATCTCCGAACTACAATCACCCTCACTACCCACACATACATCCTCCATCCAGCCACACACACCCCCACCCAGCCAGACATATCCCCCACCCCACACACACATCTCCAAATCCATCACTCACACCCAGTCACGCACCCTCCCCAACCCACACGCATCCCCCACACACATTCACCCACATATCTCTCACCCACACACACTCCCCACCCATCCACCCAAACATCCCACACCCATACACATCCCTCACCCACACACACATATCCCCAAACCCACAACCACCCCCACCTGCACACATCTCCCACCAACCACATATCCCACACCCACATCTCCCCACCCCACATATTACCCCCACCCATCCAATAACCCACCATCAATTATCCACAAACATATCCTCCTCCACCCACTCACCCACACCCACCTAGACAAACACACATTCCCACCCAGCAACACATCTCCCCATACACCCATACATCTCGCACGCACCCACACACAAATCCCCCACCCACCCACACACAAATCCCCCACCCACCCACACAAACCCACCCCGCCCACCCACACATCCTGAGCCCACCCACACACATCACGAATCCACCCACACACACATCCCCCGATCCCCCAACCTACTATTGTGATCAAACTCCCACACTTTACACACACATACAGTGACGACTGTCGTGAGCATTGTCGCAAAATTGTAAAGAAAATGGAGAAAAATTGTACATTTACATTTTGTAACTTAAAAATTAGTGATGCAATTCAACTCTCTCTCCCTCTCCCTCTCTCTCTCTCTCTCTCTCTCTCTCTCTCTCTCTCTCTCTCTCTCTCTCTCTCTATCTCTCACTTTCTCTCTCTCTCTCTCTCTCTCTCACTCACTAACGCTCTCACTCACATTACAGTAATGTTATATTATACATGATAAAATCAAGTGTCATACATACAAAATGATAATGTGAAAGATGAAAATAAAAAAAAAAAATATGGAATGGCATGTTACAGGACATGCGAGCACTGAAGTCTCTCTCTCTCTCTCTGTCTCTCTGTCTCTCTGTCTCTCTCTCTCTCTCTCTCTTTCTCTCTCTCTCTCTCTCCCTCTCTCTCTCTCCCTCTCTTACACAGACACACACACATATCCCTCACATACACACCCATACATACATCCTCACATATAGACAAATACATGATGCCTCACATGATCACTGAAACTAATAAGAACAAACTCCCACACTTTACACACAATTGAGACACTGACGATTGTCGTGAAAATTCTCGCAATTGCAAGAAGTGGAGAAAAAATTGTACATATACATTATGTAGCGTAAAAATTAGTGATGCAATTCAACTCTCTCTTTTTTTCTCTCTCTCCCTCTCTCTCTCTTGTTCTCTTTCTCTCTCTCTCTCTCTCTCTCTCTCTCTCTCTCTCTCTCTCTCTCTCTCTCTCTCTCACTAACTCTCTCACTCACATCACAGTAATGTTATATTATACATGATAAAATCAAGTGGCATACAAAATGATAAGATGGATGAGAATAATAAAAAAAAAATATGGAATGGCATGTTACAGGACAATCAGGTGGCATTAAACGATACCTCGTAATATGAAAGATGAGAATACGTAAAAAAAAAATGAATAGCATGTTACATGACATGCGTGGGCTCAACTCTCTCTCTCTCTCTCTCTCTCTCTCTCTCTCTCTCTCTCTCTCTCCTCTCCTCTCTCTCTCTCTCTCTCTCTCTCTCTTTACATACACACACTCTCACACTCATTCACTCTCTCTCTCTCACTTACACTAATTAACTCTCTCACTTGCTTTACAGTAATTTACATGAATTCATTTTATGCATGTTAAAATCAAGTGCATCAAAATGATAATATGAAAAAAATGAGAATACACAAAACATATGGATCAGCATGCTAGATGACATGTGTGCGCTCAACTCTCTCTCTCTCTCTCTCTCTCTCTCTCTCTCTCTCTCTCTCTCTCTCTCTCTCTCTTCTCTCTCTCACACACATGTACATAACCACACCCACACACATCATACCCACGCAATACACACACCTGCACACATGCATATACTTACTCACACGTACTCACATAACACCCGAATATACACTCCCTCGCATACACTGCATGCATGCACACTTACATATACAAAGATATACAATACATACACGAGCACACACACACACACACTCATCCATACACACATACACACACGCACATGCATATAAACGCATATAAACACATGAACGCACACCTTAACACACGTACAGACATACACACAGAGTCACACACAGATACACACATGTACACACATATACACCCATACACACATCCAGACATGCACACTTATACATCACACTTTCTCATGCACTCTCTCATTCACTCACGCTCTCTCTTTTACACACTCACTCGCTCTCAAACTCACTCATTCGCGCACATACACGCATACCAACAAATTCTCTCTCACTCACTCACGCTCCCTTACTCACTCATTTACTCGATGACTCTCTAACTCACACTCACTCACTAACTTTCACACTCTATCACACAGACAGGCAGACACACAACACACCCACTCTCTCAGATTCACTCATTCTCTAACTAAATCTCTCACACATAGGTCCACACACTCACTCACTTTTACACTCACTCAGGCACACGCACATGCATACTCTCTCACTCTCACTCATACTAATTCTTCCATTCACACTCTTTCTCACGCACTCTCTCACCCACTGTCTCGTTCACACACATACAGTGAAGAATGATAGTGGAAAAATGATACTAGTAGGTGACTTATGGAGGCATATGAAGTAAGTATTGAAAGAGTTTTCGGTTGAATGTGTAGGGCAGTGAGGATATGAATGAGATACATGAGCCAACGACAGCAGAGACAGAACCTGAACCCTCATTAGATGAAATTGCTTGGGCTATAAAGCACCTGAAAAATGGTAAATCTCCTGGATGTGATGAGATACCAGCTGAACTAATTAAAGCGGGAGGAGAAGAAAGCATACACATATATCATGCATTATGCACAAAGATTTGGAAATATGGTATATGGCCAAAAGATTGGAAGAGAACTATCTTCATTCGAATACCAAAAAAAGGGCAACCTGAAATTATGCACCAACTACAGAACCGTTGCCCTGATCAGTCATGCAAGTAAAATTCTACTAAAAGTCATAATGGCAAGACTTCGTAAGAAAATGGAAGAAGAGATTAACGTAGTTCAAGCTGGATTTAGACAAGGAAGAGGAACAAGAGATCACATATTCAACATGCGTTTAATAATAGAGAAGTGCAGAGAATTTAATGTAAACCTATTCTCATGTTTTGTGGATTATTCAAAGGCATTTGACTGTGTACAGCATCAGAAACTTTGGGAAATCATGAGGACTATGGGCTTTCCATCACA
Source organism: Cepaea nemoralis (assembly GCA_014155875.1). Lineage (NCBI taxonomy): Eukaryota > Metazoa > Mollusca > Gastropoda > Stylommatophora > Helicidae > Cepaea > Cepaea nemoralis. The sequence continues at coordinate 89,228 of JACEFZ010024594.1, read as the reverse complement.
TGTAGTACAACTCATAGAAATGCTCTATCTAGATCAACAAGCAGCAGTTAGAATAATGGCGAGGCATCAGATTGGTTTGACATCAAGCAAGGAGTCCATCAGGGCTGCATGCTGTCACCCTATTTGTTTAACCTGTACGCCGAAAATATAATGAGAAATGTAAGAGATGATATAAACAGGGAGCTATATGATGCCCTAAATATCGGCGGTCATGACATACCGGAGATTCGATATGCTGATGATACAGTTTTACTATCATAGCCTTTACAGGCAGTTCGCTGTCACATCATCCATCTTTCCAGCTGGAAGTTTATTTCTTTGCAATAATTACGCTCAGTAGTTTTGCCATTGCTTTTCTGAGTGGCCCGCCCGCTGCCGAGACCCTGCGTGATAAACGGGAATTCGAAAAGGGTGTACCCCTCACCGATAGAGACCGGCTATAAGGATATACTGTATTATTTTGTGATACAAATGTATGGTGAGCAACATATTAAGTCAAACATTACATGACACCTTTAGCATTTAACTGATGATAATGCAACAATGACACTTCTAACGTCAAAGTGAGTTACAAAGGACGCATTCATGTTTTCTCTTATGTCGATACAATTAAAAGAAGTTGAAGTATTCAGTCAAAATAAAACTGTCATTGACTGCCTATAGTACCTTGCAGTGTGGGGCAGGGGGGTCTTGAGACTGAAGAATTTCTTCATTCTTGAAGTATTCAGTAACGAGCAAATTGTCGCGAGGAATAATCTGAGTTTTGGTATTGGTTTGTGTAGCAGCCATTGAAATAATATGTCCAACTGGTTCTTCGATTTGATTCTGTAGCGCGACAGCCTGCGGTTCTCTCTAGCATACAGCTGTAGTTGCCTGGTGCCCCGAAACGTTGAAGAATGTTAGCTTGACTAATTGTGATGTGCTCAGTGTGTCAAGCTACTGGTGTCGTATGAGGCCAGTCCGTGCCTTCTTGAGCATAATCATTGAATGTATGCATGCGTGTGAATACTGTTTGCTTGCGGAGTCGATTCAGTGTATCGGCTACAGCCATTGGTTACCTCGAAGGGCCGCTTGTTGTCACGCAAAAGCACCATTATCTCCCTGGACATGTTGAACTTCATCTTGCTGAGAATGCCCATGCACTTTGCTTACCTCGGACCACACAACCATACGTAAACACCACTGCATGGATCTCTCCAGTGATTTCGTGTATTAGTGCGTTGACCTGACTGTGAGTATAATGCAGGGTGGGGGGAAGGGGGGGGGGGGGTCTTGCATCTACTACATGTGTGAAGCATAATGTGGACAGAGATAGTAGCACGGAAATCTGATGGCACTGGTGTTTTTACTCCCTTCCTAGAGTGATGTATGTTGGTTTGCGTATTTGGTAGAAGTTTTACCAACACGTCCTATCCGAGATTGGCCCCTTAACAATCAATTTCAATTAGGTAATCACAGGGCAGCGTGGAGTGGGTGTATCGGTCCAGTTTTTAGACTACTATTCATAGAGGGAAGTCAAGAAGGGATCTCGTAGCTGGACAAGAAGTATTTCTGGTGCATCTGATGATGATCTGCTTGACTTAATAATCTATTCTGCCATGTTTTTTGTTTGTCTCGTGTTTTTTAGTGGCAATGTCTGTTCCACCGCTTCATCCCAACATGCTGGCTGAGACACCTCTTTTTTGTTTTCTTCGACTACGATTCGTCTGTTTTCTTGATTTAATTAATGATGTGCTCAGTTGTCGTTTACTTGAAATGATATATTATATTTTTTAGTTCGATATTGCTACGTTTGTTTTAACGAGTACAATACCAGAATAATAGTCACTGCACACTGTGACAAATTGAGTTTCGCGTTCACAGATGGAACTGAAAGTCGCCATTTTGAAAAATGGTATCTATATTTATTACTTTGCAGGGTGTATAAGTTTATTACGTGCTTGTTTTTATGTTCATTTCGATTCTATCATCGTCATAATTTCAGTGTTAGCTTTGTTGATCTTTATCTTAAATCTTTCGTACAGAATGGTCGTCAGCTTGAGCAGTTCTCTCCCATAACTATTTTCCGGCATATCTATCTATCATCGGGCAGATGTCGTGCCTCTGTTGCTGTCATATGTAAATTATCTTTACAAACTGAATCAATCTACACTGTAGTCTCCGCGTTACCGGAACCTCTCCATCAATACTGTCTCTTGTGTTCATGTATGTTCGTCTTAATAATCACTCGTCTTCAATATTTGGATTGTTTGATAGAAATTGTTGGTCTTTTTGTCGTCCGGTGAATTTGTTATAATAGTACGCTATATATATATATATATATGAGTGTTGTGCCAATCAAATGTTTATTTACAAACTTGCTGCTACTCATGACAATCTGTATGGTCCGTGTACTGAAAGTTATCATTGGTACCCATTCCATCTATGCTGAGATATGTTATTGTATTTGCCGGCATGTATACAGAAAACTTAAATTATATGTACTTTACAAGCTTGCAATCAACTCTTTCTTCAGCATTAACGCCTATGTTGAATCAGCGGGCGAGTTCTTACTTTCTGACCATAAATCGCTGAAGGAAATTATCCCTAAGGGTACACTTCCCATCGGATACTATATGATTTCTGTTACGGCGTACTTGCATAGGAACAAAAAGTTTCGAGCCTCTACATTCGTAAGTTAAACAATACTTCGCTGTTGTGTCGATACTGTGTCTGATTAATTAACGGGACATCACATACAGTTATATGTATGTGTTACTTGTGACACGATGATTCGTGTATAGGCATTATCATATTTTTAATATGGGGCAAAAGTGGAAGCAGGGGATTAATAACAGTTGGTAAACATGTGTTGTAACGAATGTGTGTTCTTCTTCTGCCTTTCATTTTACATGGGAGAATCGACACACACCCATCACACATTAAGTTCTTTGTCGATTGTTTTCATGATTGGCCGGATTTTGCAGCTAAAGGGTCAATGAAGAGAAACAGTTTCACGCCATTCCTCCTGATTGCAACATGCGTGGTTGTTTACAATGTTAGAATTCTTTGCTTCTCTTGTGAGTCCCGGTAATATACAGGTGAGTGGAGATGAATATAGGAAGCTAATTATAAGTATTTACCTGAGTGGAGATGTTATCAGAGAGCATGGGCTTAGCTAAACACATTTGACAGCCTAAGGTCGGGCCCTGACACTTGATGAACACAATCAACTAGATTTTAAAAAGAGAAAATGGTGAGAGAATGGGAGACGGTTGTCCTGACTAGGCACAAAGGGATATGTAACCTTGTGTTGCGAACGATTTCGCAAGATTACAATTAACCAACCATCCTCCCTTTTTGAGGTAAACGCCTAGAAGAGTGAGAAGAAAAGTAGAGTGGAAACAAAAAATCTTCGGATCCAAATGTACCCAGTCTCTACTACTGAGAACTTATGTGCCGTTACTACATGACAAAAACTGACTTATTGTATTCTGATTCTCCAGAGTGATACTTTGTGAAGCTCCATTTGATTTAGGTTGATGAATAGACGCACCCCAACACAGCGAGTTGATAGAGTGTGCGTTGGCTTTTGGGACTGTTGTTGCTGCCGACAAATCGTGTAATTTGCGGTTATGACTTAATCCACGACTGTTTCCACTCATACTTCCACTTTGGTGACACCTTGGATTTTTCTCGAGGCGAGGCAATCATCTACAAAGAGCTGATGTCTGGATGCAAGTACGGATCGAAATCCCGTCTTTTGCCATAGACCTCATGTTACGGGTTTGGAGAATGTGACGTTGTTTTCTCGATAGACAAGGCATGTGACAGATGTGAACATACAAAACTCTAGACACCATCTGGTTTGGGCATATGGTGTTTATTGCTGTATATATTCACTGTAGCGGGATATGGTCCATAACACTCTCCGTCGTGACCACAAATACACTGCCTTACATAGCTTATAAAAGGATGCAACGTGCCTTGAAGATCAAGGCTACCACTGCGGTTCTAGCTACAAACAACCGCGATACAAAATGCACGCCTCTAATGGCTGCCTCTTCTGCGCCACTCTCCTGTATCAGAGCATTGGTATAAGTCATTTTAGGAGATGGTCAGCTGTTAATGATGTGAATTAAACGTATAAGCAGATCGAATCTTGAATATGCCGAAGTCAGCAAAGAGATCAATCAGTGGGTGGCGACCAGCAGTTTCAATAAATCATGATGATACACATGGGTTCACTCTTATTTTCTCTCAGTAAATGCAGACATGAGGGTCTTCTCAAAACTCACGCGCTTAACTATTAAACGTCCTTTCTCGTCAGAGGCATAATGCTATATGAATTATATCCATTCCTGAACTTGACACTACGCCTTTTGTTGTCAGAAAAACTGGTTAAACACGTGGCAGCGCAGAACGTTTCTACCTGGCGGACCACAAAACCTCCTCACATTTTGCTTTCATATTTTTTTTATGTTAGCTATCGTTCATTTCAGGTCCAGTAAAATGTGACATTAACACTTTGTTGATGCAGCTAAAATGGGTACTAGGACTTTCTCAAGAAATATTGACAACGCTGTGGTAGTGACCATATCACTCATTGACTGACGATTGTTCTTTCAATTTGAGAGAAGCAACACTTGCTAAATACGCAGCAAAGCGTGAAAATTCGTTAATTTATTTGCATAAGCATCTGATCTGTCAAAGACATAGGTAGTGTTCTATAAGAAGAACACGTTAGTGTTGCTGTTCTAGTTTCTGTCTTACCTTGTTTTTTTTTTTTTCAGTGTCCTTAATTCCCCACATGAAAGCGTATGATGGAGGGAAATGAAATGTTTAGCATATCCTTTACAGGACATCGCTGTCAACATCAGTATCTTTCTGCAGATTGTTGATTTCTTGGCAAGATTACGCTCAGTAGTTTGCCATTACTTTCTGAGCGACCGGCTCCATTCTCTCATAAGTCACTGGCGCGACTCGAACGGCTTCCAATTCTCGTGCGCTCACGTCAACCATAAGAGTATGCGGGGTTAAGAGAAAGCTGCTTACTCCTCGGCCAGGGAAACCGGCTGATGGAGGGAACCTAGGGAATATTCAAGAATATCTCCAGTCGGCTGTTATTCAAGTAACACTCTGCAAACGGCATCTTGGATGTTAGCATTTTATTACAATACAATTAGCACCTGCTCATGGCAACCAGATCATGAGCACTGTCCATCCATCCATCCATCATGTGCCATGCCGGTAAGCGTGGGTGGTCATGTTCTGCCATCTCACTCGATCACCAGAGTCGTGGATCAGCTCCGTGTTTCTGTCTCGACCATGCCACAAGGCCAAGCCATCCAGGTACTTGCTTCTAGGTCTTCCCCTTGGTCTGTTCCCCTCGATCTTACCAGTTGTCACCAAGTTCTCCAATCCATTTCTTCTCATAACATGCCCAAAACATTTTGACTGTCTTACGTCTAATTTCTCTAATCAATTTACGATCTTCATTTGTTTCTTGAAGGACTTGTTCATTGGTCTTTCTGGCTGTCCATGGTATTCTTTGCATTTTCCTCAGAAACCACATCTCTACAGCCATCAGATGTTTTTCAGCACTGTCACTAACTGGTAAAAGAATACGGGCCGACGCTTTTCCAAATAAAGATGCAGTAGCAAAGTGGCTTGGAAGTTATGCCTACCTCTATCGTGTGCAGTGCATAAATAAATAATACTTAAGTTAAAACAATTAAAACACTCAATCACAGAAATCGTTCGCCTGTGACATTTGTTGTTCCCCAAGGTTATTTCAAATTTACCACGAACTTTTTCTGTTTGCACAAATCCGACTGGAACCGCTTAATTATTAACAACTAATATATAACATGTATGGCATACATGTTTCTGTTTGGTGCAGCGGTATCACAGTGACAAGCTTCAGTGCCTGCTGGACAGGTGGTCAGATGTTCCAATCCTTCAAACCTGAGGTTGGACTTGATTTCCGTCGACCTAGACTCCTATTACAACCCATCCTACCATTAAATTTCATTGAACTAAATACAACATACGTAATATTGACTACTTCACTCGAGTGTCCACTTGTCTAAACTATGTGGCTTGTATCATTTGCCTAATATTCGTAATGGCATTAGTAAGGTGTCATGTAATTACATTTACAATGATTCAGATGACAAACGCATTATTGTGTATACAAATTTAAAGCACAGTTAAGACTCCTGTTATTTGATTTCCTTTAGAAAGCAGTTTCCCGCGATGCCACTCACGGGTGGTATGAACAAATATGTTGTGTAGACATGTCTTCGCATCCATACAAGTAAGAAAGTGCCACACTCATGTGGATCATGATCGTCATGTCTCCCAGCTTTAATGCAAATCTGCATGCATGTGTTTACTAACATCATTATGATTTCACGACAAATATATACACCCCCTTAAGTGTTCTCTGAAACAATGAGCCCAAGAATGGTGCCTAGAAGGTCGTGGATCTGTTTTCCAACACCGTCAGTTGGTTCACGAGTGAAATTACTATCGGAAACCTCCAGAGGCCGTCGCCGGAGCTACGGTGTTTGTGCTGAGAGCGACACTGTCAGCTGGCTGCTCTACGAGAGAGACACATAGTGTTATGGGATAAAACCCGATGCAATGACTTCGTTCCACGTATCTGTCAACGCATTTAACCTGTCAATCAGTATATGTCATGTCGGAGCCTCGGTAGCTTTGTGGCTTACAGGTGAACCCAGCATACAGTGTGTGCCATGACGTGCCTTGATTAGTGAAGGCAGCCGGTTTGATATTGATCTCCTCACCTCTCGGGTACCGACTGATCTATAGAATTATGGGTCTGAAACATAGTGCCCAATACGCTTTAATGCGTGTAAAATGGCCCTTTACTATGTGTATGTTAAGTATGTTTCACTTGTCATACTATTATATTAATTCGTTTACCAACAAACATAGAATGTATTTTCCTTACAGGGCTACATCCAGATAAAACCTTCCCTTATCATTGTAGGCAAAATTATTCCAAATAATAGAGATATAAAATGGCCAGATAACTACCCTATAACGCTCTTTGCTGATTACGTGGAGCCTGATACTCGCAAAGAATTAGGGTATGTATTAATGGCAGTATCATAATATTGTTATTCTAGTTATACTCCTATTTAAGGTACTAATGAAGCATTAGTGTCACATCAGCGAAGTTGACAGCGAGCTACGCTGATAATGTCTTGAGCAAGAACGGACGCCGGTTCGACGCATGAGCTCTTCGCCAGTGAATGTGAGGGACAGACTGGAAACCTATTCATCCATGCATTCAATCATTCACTTTCTCATATTTTGTCATCAAGAAGCTCTCCTCCCAGAGTGACAGAAGTAACTAATCTATTAATTGAGTTGAGTTGAGTTAAGAACCGACATCACTGCACTTAGGACACTCTCATACGTGCTCCGTCCCCTCGTTCAAAAGCCAGCAAAGAGTCATACTATAGTATGTCCACATTTGTTTGCCGCAATATAAACATCAATATCTCAGTAACCAACTGAGGGAAAATTATGAAATTTAGTATATAACCTTATCATTATGTCCACCCAACAAAAAAAATTTTGTTCTGGAGATTTTACAGCAGGTTTTAAAGTTTGTTTATATGAGATATATAATTTACGGGTTTGACATGAAATTCATAATTTTAAATGTATTACAGCGTAGCCAATCAGGGCTCAATTTTGAATATTGTACGTGTTTTCACAGGATTGGCCTTTCGCCAACCCCCATGCGTTGTTCAAACTAAGACTGTTCAGAGGTGTCTCAAAATGTGGGTTATTTCATGAAACCTGATTAATATGTTTTTTTTTTTTTTTAAATCTTATCACTTATCGCTAACATTGAAATGTGTGAATATTTTTCAATGGGCTTTAATGCGAAATTGTACACTTCAAAGTATCGCTATGAAGTTGTACACATATTTTTGTGAAGAAGCTGATCGCAAGAAACTGTTTTATACTATTACAAATTCCGAAAAAAAAACAATGCATGAGTTGGGCTTGAGTAAACGGGCATTTTGTCAAAGGGTGCAAGAATCTGGAATTAAACCACCACGCAATAACCAAACGGTAGGTAGAAAGATTATTGTAGACAGTTTTGACAAAGATGTCATAAGCTATTATGAAAAAGCTTTAAAAAGTCGCTTGATATACGACAGGGTCGACTTCAATGCACCGGGTTCTATCCCATATGGTTCGGTCTCTTTCCGCAGCGCGGAAAGCATCGCACAAAGCACGAACTCCGCAGCTCTAGCGATGACCCACAGAAGTCTCCGAAAAATTTAACTCGTGAACTGGAATCGAACCCACGACGTTTGGAGCCCGAGTCAAAAGGCTTGACCACTTCGCCACAGAGACTCCTAAAATTATAAAAATTTTGGATTTTATAAAAATGCTGGATGCCAAAGAAACAGTGACTGTAAGAAAACTTAGGGTTTGGTTCAGAAAGAACAATAACATAGAGCTATCCAAAACAACTTTGTGGAAAATTATAAGGACATTATCTTCACTATTTGAAAGTACAAGGGCGGTAGAAATCATCTTTGCGAGCAACCGCATTTAGGAGCCATGAGAAGCAGATACCTACGTGAAATAAGGTAATGCGCAAAGAAAATTACGGCATAGTGTGTTTGGATGAAATGTGGATCAATGCGCACCACAGAAGTGATAAGGAATGGCAACCAGTGGATGGACAGATAAAGCGATATGTGTCCAGTAGTATAGGACAGCTTTTGGTCATGGCCCATGCTGGTAATAAGCATAATGGCTTGCAACAGAATGCTGGGCTCGTGTTCATATCAAAGCATACAAACAATAGGGATTATCATAATAAGATTAATGGTAATGTATTTAGAGATTGGCTCGAGAATACTATATAATAATGTCTGTCTGTCTGTCTGTCTGTCTGTCTGTCTGTCTGTCTGTCTGTCTGTCTGTCTGTCTGTCTGTCTGTCTGTCTGTCTGTCTGTCTGTCTGTCTGTCTGTCTGTCTGTCTGTCTGTCTGTCTGTCTGTCTGTCTGTCTGTCTGTCTGTCTGTCTGTCTGTCTGTCTGTCTGTCTGTCTGTCTGTCTGTCTGTCTGTCTGTCTGTCTGTCTGTCTGTCTGTCTGTCTGTCTGTCTGTCTGTCTGTCTGTCTGTCTGTCTGTCTGTCTGTCTGTCTGTCTGTCTGTCTGTCTGTCTGTCTGTCTGTCTGTCTGTCTGTCTGTCTGTCTGTCTGTCTGTCTGTCTGTCTGTCTGTCTGTCTGTCTGTCTGTCTGTCTGTCTGTCTGTCTGTCTGTCTGTCTGTCTGTCTGTCTGTCTGTCTGTCTGTCTGTCTGTCTGTCTGTCTGTCTGTCTGTCTGTCTGTCTGTCTGTCTGTCTGTCTGTCTGTCTGTCTGTCTGTCTGTCTGTCTGTCTGTCTGTCTGTCTGTCTGTCTGTCTGTCTGTCTGTCTGTCTGTCTGTCTGTCTGTCTGTCACGAAGACTCACAGCGGGTCTGTCACCCATGTGTACGTGTGAACAAACTACACAGACAGCTGAACAGATCCTTAAAAATGGAAACATGATGACTAAATTGCGGTATCATTTCTGGTCACTCCATACGCACATTAACGCACAGCTATTTGGAAGCTTTCACGAGCTCAATATAAAAAGCTAAATGCATCCTAGTAACATGAATACTTGTGTACAATTATTAACCAGCAGCTGAAGAAACAAGAAGGAAATGAAAAATAAGGTAAGAAATATATTCCTTCTACTTTCCTGTCAATTTACACATTATTTACCCCATACCTCTGTACATTCTCTGTCTTTACTAATATTACACATTGCACCCCTCTCGGGAATCTCCGTGGTGAAGTGGTCAAGCCGTCTGACTCGGGCTCCGAGGGTTGTATGTTCGATTCCTTCATTTCACGAGTGCATTTTTTCGGAGACTCCAGAGGGTCGTCGCTGGAGATACGGAGTTCGTGCTTTGTGCCACGATTTCCGCCCTGCGGAAAGAGACTGAGCCATATGGGATAAAAACCCGGTGCAATGCTACTTTAAGCTACTTTTTTTATTGCACCCACTCCCATACGAACCTGGCTACGCCTTGTACTTGTGTATTTACCAGAAATAACGTGGTTTACTGTAAGACTAGTTTGTTAGCGTGAATTCACTACATTTCCCCAAAACATCAAAGAAATGTTGCCGCTTTCAATGATTTAAGTTGCTTTTGGACCTATCAAAGACATATAAGACGGCTGGAAAAATTTCATAACGATGCAACAGACAGTTTTCAAAATAATTGATCGTGAATGAAGGCAAACAAATGTGGACATACTATACTAATCGTTCCCACCGCTATCTGATTAAAAGTTCTCCTGGTATTCCCTGCTCAGATTTGAGATTCTTCCAGAACCCCTGCCGATCCCCCGCAACCGCATTCTTTCCACATATGGGTTCTCAGTCTGTTCCTCCGCCTTCTCCACCTGGTCCCACAAGCGTACGAGCACCTCCCCCATGTTCATAGGCAATCTACCACCAAGAGGTGCATTCCCTGCTAGCCTATCAGCCTGTTCATTCCCCCGTTCCCCCACATGGCCAGGGCAAAATATCCATACAATTCTCACAATCTGTGACCTCTGAAGCAACGAGAGCTATTCCACTCGAATCATTCCTTTCTCCGTCTTACTAAGCATACTCTTTAAATCCGTAATGAATTCAACGTGTGTTGCAGTAGTTTCCTCTAGCCAACGGAATGCCGCTGTTACTGCCTCCACCTCCATTCTCATTCTGGAGGTCGTAGTCTCATATGCCAGACTCTCCTTTTTCAAGACTCGTCCATTAGCTTTTGCAATAAAGCCCCAACTACTACGTGTGTTTCTCACCACTGACCCATCGGTATAGATGACTATGTCACCTTGATGTGTGTTACTCTGGATCAGCTGTTGCACTTCAAACTCAGTGCCGCCCGCTGCCCATTCTCTGCACTCACGACCCAGTGTTATTATTGCATTGTACCAGTCCATCATATCTTCCGGAACTTCAACCCACTCTCTTTCACGATTGATGGTCTCTAGATCACACACCTGACGTATAGAAAGTTCTTCCTGTGCTATTCAGGAATGCCTCGTCTTAGTCTATGACCATTGGCTATATCCATGGCTAAATGCAGCGGGTGATCCCTATCTATGAGCTCCGCATAACCGTAGCCCTGGGATACAAATCCATGGTATTCACGCAATGCCATGGAGTAAATTGATGCTCGTTTCTTTCCACAGCTCCCGTGGCATTCTTTACTTTGATTATTGATAGCAGGGAAAATGCCTGCTGGTTTACACACGTCTTTGTTGAACAACACATAGCTTTCATGGACCATGTGCGCTAAGATAATTGCACACGCCGGGGACGACAATCTCGTTCTTTCGCGCCACCACTGTACTGATTCAGTGGCGCTTCGTTGATATATCTAGAGATATATCTGTGATGTCGGTTCCTAAATCAATCAATCAATCAATCAATCAATCAATCAATCAATCTAGAGATGCTTACTCTGGATCTTGTGAACATCTCTCCCTCAACTTCTGATGGCCGTTGAGTCTTTCCATCTTGTACAGTCTAAGTGTTAACTACTGAGACAAAACTTGCACAACACAACTCTGGCATGGGGTTTTCCACACTCTATTTTACTAGGACTGTACACTTGACATATCGATAACACGATCAATTGCTCCACAGAAAAGTCACAGATATACTAAACAGTGCCTAAACATGCTATTGTAAGAGAGCGGCGCAATGTTAGCCATGCTCTGTTAATCCAGAACTAGGTCCGACTCTGACACTAGCTCTCGTTCAACTATTTTCTTGCAGGAGAGTTATCCCCTGCCGGGTGATACACTTTGCTATTTCCGTGCAAAGTGTGACCTACAATCCTCTCGACTTTCACATCTTGTCACAGGACTATGCAAGACTCTAAGTTACCTGTACTCAATAACCCATGGCCTTACCGAGGTCCATGACACGCCATCTCTATCATATCCGCCGATCTCTATCTGATGCATTCCACCCAGAACATGCAAGTTTCTACTTCTTCAAGAATAATCTATGAGTCCTTAACAAACACAACATGTCTGGCTGTATTGCTATCCAAAGATCCCAAGGCTGCCATCACTGCCTCTACTTCCATTCCCATGCTAGACGTTCTAGTATCACATGTCAAACACCCCATATTTAAACAGTATACGCGTGTCTTTGGAATAAAGCCCCACCCACTTTTAGTTCTTCACACAGACATATCAGTGTACAGTATAACATTATATTGGCATGGCGGGAGTTGACTACTATCATCTACTTCATGCATGCTCCTTTAACACCCGCTGCCCATTGTAACTATAACTATTTGCTATGCTTTATTGTTAGAGAACACGTACACCATATTTTGCAAGCTGAATTGAGATTTGCTAATTGTGTATTAAATAGATATATTCCTAAATATCTCAATTTACATTCTTTAATCAAGCATGATTATACATCTCTGACAGATTCGAATGGAAATGCCACACATCCAGAACAGGTTCACAGTCGTACACAGATTGCTCTGACTTTGATGAAATGTTTCGCCATTGTAAGTTCCCACAAGCTGGAGAGATGTCTAGGACTATAGAATATGATACACAGCTTTTAATAGCTCGATTTTTGATAAAGAGAAAGAGTGACCATACATAGTTATTACAATAAAAATGGTAAATGCAGGATGTACTTTTATAGAACCAGAAAAATAGTAGAAAACATAACTTAAACTTAGCACCAAGCTTAGAATGTACTATTTTACGTTTGTTCGCTTTGAACTCAACCGTAGTCCATTCATATGCTACTACTTCTAATGCACTGGACTAATGTTTGCATGTGAATTAGCTTTCCCTTTACCCTGCGTCCCTCGTCATCAGGCGAACACTCTCCGACTTCTTAATTACGTTTAATATACGTCCCCAAGCCAAGGACGAGATGTCAACATGTTAGTCCAACTAACCGGATTAGGGAATGAGCCAACTACCTTGGCATCAGCACACTAGAAGTTTTAGAGCGAGCACAGTTACTTAGAATGTCTAACTCTAGTGATAATTTAGTACTGCTTTATGGATCAGAAAAATGCATTACGACTAAAGGGATTACAAACAAACTAAAATCATGCATTAACTGGTGCCTGCATAGATGAATGGGACTAAACTAGTATGGCAGAATTACTGATGCAATGCTCATGGAGAGAACTACACATAATTCAGTGAACCAAGGAGAGAAAAGAAGACTTCATGTTGGATAGGACACACACTGAGAAAACTTCCAATAATATACATTGTAAGTGCCTTGTGTGGAACTCTTAGGGAGATGGAAATACTGGGAGACCTAAAGCACACACAGTAGAGAACTAAAGACAGAAATGTAGAGCATGGCTAGAACATAGACTGTGCTGGATGAGATAACTAAAGATAGGCAACGAGAGTTGGTCGAAGTCTTATACCCCAAACCGAGGATAAAAAGTAACAAGAACAAGCTGTGCGATAAAGTCACAACTGCCATGACACGAGACGGACACAGACAATGGAAAATACAGCATTATCTTAGAAATAAGGAACAGTTAAATATACTAACATTGTCGTTTGTAGTAATTAAATTATTCAAAATTGTGGTATATTTTTTCGCAAAACGTCACCTTCGCTGTGAATATTCCCCGCAATACCTTTCAAAAGTACCACCGAAATAGTGATTGTTTGTTCCCCACTTCTAAAATCCAAATTGTACCAGAACAGATTCATTTTTGACGTGATAGCCAAAACATCGAAAGGGAAAAGTCAAGATAAAAACAGCAATGGCCTGTGCGTTGCCTCATTGTGCATACCACAAACCCGTCGTCGCAAGAAGAAGGCCGACTGTGAATGCTGGAAAAGAGCCTCAAATCTCTAAGAACGCAAGATAGAAAATCAAGTCGAGAGAATAGGAGGACCAACAAACCAGCAGCCAGTGTATTTGGAAACCCAACCAAATTTAAGACCTGACATCTTGGTGTTGACTAGTGGTGTTGGAGACATTCAAAAAGAATGAAGGTAAACACAATAATATGTTTCATATTATGCTAGGCAGTGATCCCTTTTCAAGGAGTCGGTGAGTCAATGTGTTGAAGACCACGTGATTAGTCCTTAAGACATTAATTTAGTAGAAACTAAATATTATATTTACTTATCATAGTCATGGATAAACTGTATATTAGGATAAACCACAGTTACTTCTTTTTTCTCCCAGTTAAACAACTTAATTTAATGAGTAAGCATTATACCTAGTTTGTACATTTTATTTCTTAAGTAGTTAAACTCAATCAACAGTGATTAGAAGTGTGATTAACTTTAGATTAAAGAAATTAAGAATACTTAGTTCAATAAGAAGAAACTATTTTACATGTGCCAACACTGGTAAGAGAAATTAGTGTAATGTGTAACAGAAAAGTACATGGGCATATGAGACGTAAATAGATTTCTATATGTATCACAATTGTGTGTGTTGGGTGAACGCACCCATGTGATGAGTCAAAGGTATTTTCATTGTTTTAAACATGTGGAATTAATATGTGAGTGTCACACAATCATGCTTAATCAACAGCCATGCAAGAATGGTTAGGATTCATAATGAATGAATGTGGATTGGGTATATCACATAAATCTATGTAATTGATGAAATCATGTGTAGCGTAGCTCTAGCTCTTTGATAGAATTCACTTTCAAAGTAGCGACAATAAGACTTCCAGAAATAGAAAGACTATTCACTGCCGAAGACAAGATCAAAAGGCTCGTGAATCTGGACCGTATGGAATTATCACCCCAGGAAATGATCAGGTATTCTAACAGTGTCCAGGCTAAGGAAGGTAAGGTTGACAGCAATACTTTAAAAATAGATTGCAGACCTATTTATCCTGCTACATGTGCCTGAGAAGAAAAATAAAAGCCCCCCCCCCCCCCCCCCAAGTATTGCACTGTCTCACCACACGGCGATAGACAAGACTATATAGATAAATATAGTACAATATTTTGCTCAGTCACTCGATAGCTATCTCTAAACTGATAACAGAGTCATTTGTTAGAAAGTTCACAACTACACACACGTGTTTTAATTTAGATACTCTTGATTTTGTTTTGTTTTTTTCTATTTGAGTCTTGAATACTACTATTATTATTAGTCTATTGAGCCAACATGCTCAGTGTAATCACTGTAAGATATTAGTGATGCGAGGGTCCGATGTTGGTCTCCTGGCATAGAAAGTGGGTTGCCAGGCAATAAGCTGGTGCTCTCTTCGACCCAAGATCGTCTGTACTAGCCGCTTCTTCGCTTCTCGAGGTGCTAGTCCACTACGATTTGTCTTGAAGATGGCACTGTGACTAGTGCCTTGTACATAACTTAGGGGGACTGAGTGGTCTCGAGGTATGGTATCCGCCTCGAGTGCTGGAGGTCCCGGGTTCAGGCCCTGGTGAGGACCGGGATTTATTTAAAAATCCACCTGGACTTCCAGTAATAAAATTTACCCTGGTCTCTGGGTAGTGAGATCGGACGCCCGTGTGTATTGTTGCGTACGTAAAAAAACCCCTTGGCAGTTGGAAATCGAAAAAGAGTAGCCTAACGGCGCTGCCCGGACAATATTTCGAGTTAAAAATCTACCCAAAGTATTTGAGGATCCTCACCGATGCAACGGAGTTCGTGCATTGAGCTGAGTTTCTCCAGACTCAGGTTTGAGTTAGGAGGAAAACGGAGCACTTATGGGTTAAACCGTGTGCCGTGATGTTGATTTAACGACTAAACTAAACTGGACTAAACTAAACATAACTAATGTTATTGTCTTTTCTTCTTATTTATTGGTTAGTCCAAAAGCTTGCTGAACTGTTCTCTCAGAAATTCTACTGTCAACTCTGGGCTGGTATTGGAATAAACAATCACAGGTTTTGTTACTGCTCTCTGGCAGCTAAGTCTAATCCTATTAAATTGTAGACTATTATTATTATTAGGTTATTTGGTTGTTTCTCGTGATGAGTGTGGCAGTGATGGCGTTGCTGGTGACACAGCAATATGTGAACGAGAGTCAAACAAAACGCGATTGTGTGAGTGATTACTCAGGTGGTAGATTGTCTGTTCACACATCTAACATAGCATCAAAACATCCTACTCATATCAAGATTATCTTCCCTATCATTGATAGTACACAGAAGAAGACCTATATAGCATTTTCCTTCCACATCTAATATTCTTATAAATAAAGTATTAATTAAAAAAGACATAAGAATTTCTCTTACAGCCCTATATGAATTTCTCAAAAGGAAACTTAGCGTGGCAGAAAATATCAAGCATACAGAATAATTATAAAAGGTCGGTATGAAAAAGGAATATTCTATTGTGAGAAAGCTATTTTGATAGACTAGTAACTATATACACTCCAAGATGAGGACAAGTCTAATTCGGTACAGGATGCTGGCCCACATGGTACATGAATGACCTTGGGCCACCCGCGCGGCATTATAACTGTTTGGACAGCTATGTCGTTAATATAATTTAACTCTCGCTGTAACTTGCTATACTACTATCATATTGGTATTGTAATAGTATTTCTACTAGAAAGATATTTATATATAATTAACGTATCCCATGCCGGGTATACAAGACCAGTGTGACTGGTTTCGTGCACAAGTGTCGGATTTTCTATGTTTGCATTCAACATATATTTTCCGACACAGAATGTGTAAGAATATACTAGGTCAGGTTGCATGTTGTTACGTCCAGTTTCGTTCGGGATGTAATAATAATATTTTAATATATATATTTAATAAGTATCCCTACTTGGTAACTAGATTTCGCCGTGTACATAACCAGTTGTATGATTTAGTCTGCTGGTTTGATCCCACAGATAAATTTCCGGCACCAGTATTTGTCGAACTTAAACACACAGATAAATTTATTAATTATCTACACCTACCCAGTTTTATTAATCTGCCGACCTCTATACCTCAACCGGCCTTAATATTAAACAGTTGTGGTGCAATGCAACCACTGATGATATATTCAATATTTTATGTCTCGCTTTTTAGCTAGAGATTTCAAGATGTCGACCGGTTGAGTTGGCTGTTTCACTAGGTACTAGCCGGAAGACTGTAGCCGATATGGCACTATGACTACCCTGGCCACTTTGCTCGGTTGTCTCTGTTCGACCAAACTACATAAAACCCGTAAACTAAACTGGTATTACGTTACTTGTAAACGGTTTGTGTTAACCTGCAAACAGCTATATAATGTTATTTTAATTATATGCAAGACGCTGAGGTTTTCTAAACCCGCTTTGCTAGAGCATGCCTGTGGTGATTCAAGTGTGATTTTATTATTGTTAAACAGATGTTAATGTATCATTTGTGAACCACTTCAGTATGACTAATTATCACCCAGGAAAATATTATAATTGTTGATGAATTATTGTGGAATGATTGAGATTCCATTGTAATGTCATTGTTGTTGAATCTGTGATGTTAATCCCTTGTAAAACACATGCATAGGCTTAATTGTCGTTCATGCATATATGATTATGTCTGATGAATGATTGTGGAATTATTGAGATCTCATTGTGATGTTAATGGTGTTAAACATTTAAAGTTATCACTGGGAAATCACATAAGTACAATTAGTTATCTTGCATGCAAGTATGATAATGATTCTGATGAATAAGTGTGAATGCGTGAAGAGAAGTGACAAGCTAGGAAGGAATATAAGCTAGCAATCAATCTCATGATAGGAGGCAACTTTGATGTGTAATGTCCTGCCTATCAGAAGAGAACATGTTCGGCATAACCCATAGACTAATTAATAATTTAGTGCACTCCGACGCATGACACCATTTTGATTTATATATCACTCATGTTACCATCGTCTGGTTTTGTGTCTTAAGCAGGACGTCACTCTGTATCACATATAACTCATGTAACAATCATAGGGTTCTGTGTCCTGATTGACACCACTCTGTATTACATATAACTCAGGTTACAAACATATAGTTTTGTGTGTCCTGTATGATTATGATGATGATGATGTTTGTAAAGACGATGATGATTGCAATGGTAATGATGATAATGATGATGAGGATAATGATATAATGATAATGATGAGAATGATGATGATGATTTTAATAACAATGATGATGATGATGATCTTACATCCATGAGAAGAGGAGGAAAGATAACTTCTCCTTTAAAGCATTTAATTAAGAAGAATGCGCCTGAATATTATACAAGAATTGATACCATGATGTACTTATATTGTTTATAAGCAAATATTCATTGTAAGGGGGAATAATTTTAAACCCTCAATGTATGAGGCCCTTTTCCATTAATGGTAGAAGATGTAGAGAAGATAACTAGATACAGAAGAGGATGGTGAAAACAGTTGTCAATTTCCAAATCAATCAAGGTATTACTCAACTTGGAGCCCATAAGGACAGGTATAAGTGAAGATGAAACTGCACACCTGCTAGTCTAAGACCTTGAAACCCTTATAATGGACGATTGGATGGAGAGCAACCAATTCTGTTGGTGATAGCTAATTGAGAACCCAAGACCATCATTCTCCTATGTTTATTTTTCTCTAGGAACAAGATTCCTTTTATTGTTTTCACTTGGTGTGTTCTAAGGAGTTTACAGCATTTCATTTCTAATGTCATATTGAGGATGTGATTAGATGTATGTAGATTGCTGAAATTTCAGATAGTGGCGAGACCCATCTAGATGCAACTGACTTTGGTGATAGAAGCAACTTTGCTAAATGCAGCTATGTGAGAGAGTGGGACAGAAACCTATCCACCTGTAAAAGTTCCATTTCCTTTAGAGGAGAGGTAAGTTTTCTTTAGCATAATTTGCCTGACAAATGGAAAACCCCAGAGCCAACTAAACTATTCTACCAACCGGGAAAGAACAACACACCGAAGCTTAACATATATCACAGTGGCTGCTTGGAGCTGGAATCCATAACCAACAAGTCAATACGAGGCAGTGCAGACCAGTTTTTGTTTTTAAGATTTACTACCACAGAGGATCTGCATGAACATTACCTGAGAAATTGGACAATAGCCTGTAGTATTAGACATATATGCGGAGGGGTGTTTTACTGATGCAAATATGTAATTAATTGTAGAGATCTTGATGTAAATGAACTTCTGTTTTTTCATGATGATGTATTGAATGGAATGTTGTTGCAAAATCAATACTGTTCAATACTAACTATATCGTTAATAAATGAAGAAAAAAGGAGATCATTTCCGCTCGTGGGTGTTTTTCTAGTGGTAGTAAAAAAATTTAATTCACACCCCTAGATTAGTAATTATTTAGTTGGTAGAGCAGAGGCAAGAAACCACTAGAGGATATTTTGGATATTCAGAGAAAACTTTTCATTGGTTTCCTGGAGGTAGTTCTTGGTTCTCCGAAACTATATTTATGGTCTCAAGACTGAGCCAGTAACAGCTAAATTAATTATAACGGGCAGGATCGCATTGAGAAAGAGGAAATTAGTATCCTTTCTCTCTTTGGGGTTGCCCAACAACCACACATCCGACAAAGATGTAAAGACATCAGTGGGGAGATTCGTAGTGATAGTGCGATAAAAGGTATACTACTGGCACCATACCGTCTTGACAGACAATAGTTTGCAACATTGTGCTTTAAGTATAGCATACTGCCTAGGCTGAAATGTAGAGACCACGTGTTGCCCATGCAGCATGATCATTTTCTCGGCCTGCCTAGTTTACTCCAGAGGAAAAGTAATAACACCAATACATCTGGGACAAGACAAGCTGCACAAGCTGCCGGATCATCACAGCAGAGTTAAAACTGTCCGCCTGTCGGAGCTTCCATCCTAGACAAGTTACTAAATAAGACTTAGTGCCTGGTTTGCCCAGCCACGATATTTAGTCTTTAGGTTGCATTTCCTCAAGATATAAGATGGGAACATTCAAGTAAACGACGAGAGGCATGTGACTTGGGATAGGCGAGAAACGTTGTATCTGTCGGATACTTGTTTGATTCGTCTATGACGAGAGCATTAAGGTATTCGACGCTGATTAGGATGGTTGGAGATGAATGGCTTTGTAAAAGACAGGTAAATAATTTAGAATTGTGAAACCCGTTTGAACTAAGTAGCCGTGTTTTTCTGGAGAAGCATAGGTAAGCCATAAATGAGAAGACTGATCTGAAATACTTAGTGTTGGAGAACAGACTGTGTGGCAAGTGCAACTGTAATATGCACTGAATGTGTGATAAGCACGAAGGTCGAGAGCTTAATTTATGGCAAGGGCGAACATGAGGCAGAGTGTAACGTGAACGAACACTGGGATTTGAATATGTGACAAGCATGAACGTGAGGAAATGAATTTGTGACAAGAACCAAAGTGGGAAAATGAATGTGTACCATGATCGAACGCGGATAAGTGCCGGTGTGACAACATAGATTGTGAGGTAATCAATCTATACCATGTTGTTTGTCCATCAAGAATGATTATGACCATTCATTTCATCAAGTGGGGTTGAAAGTATGGAGCCGTGAGTTCTAAGATGGCTGATAAGGCCTATTTTGGCTCGAAATGTTTTTTGTCAATGTGAAAAAAAAAACAATTTTTGACGTTCCAGGAGGAGGATCACTTACAGTGGGTTTTCTGCCCAGCCTTTTCTTCACAACGGCATGAAATCAGTATTAACATCTAGAGAGATTAATAACGCATTAAAAATGAGAATTGTCAAATGCTACGTATATTCGACTATACTGTATGACGCGGAATCCTGGACATTGAACAAGCAACTAGAAAGTCGCGTAGAAGCCCTGGAGATGAGGATATACAGACGAATAGGACGTATTTCATGGAAACAAAAACAATCAAATGCAAAGGTCCTAGAAAAAATGGGAATGAAGAGAGAGTTTATGGGAGAAATAAAGAGGTGACAAGTGAAATATTTTGGCAACGTTAAAAGACATGATTCTCTTATAAAAACCATATCGGTAGGCAAGGTTGAGGGCAAGCGACGAAGAGGTAGACAACGATACAAGTGGGAAGATAACATCAAGAGATGGACGAACATCAGCCTGACAGAATGTACAGTCATGGCGAGAGACAGACAGTGTTGGAGATCCATTGCAGCCAACCTTCATTGCGGATACGGCACCTGATTGATTGATTGATTTCTTCACAGCTCTTGCAGTCCTGGTTGGTTCACAAATGACTGCACCCTTATGTAATGATGTACGCCACGAATGTCGGTCTTCGGCAGCAGTCTCCTAGGTGTCAAGATGAATTCCAAAGCTTCCAGTGAGATTTTCAGAGTGTCTTTAAAGCGTTTCCTCTGGCTGCCTTGGGAGTGTTTACCACAACACAGCTCGCCGTAAAACAAAAAAATCGTTTAGGGAGTCTGTGATGTGGCATGCAGGTTACGTGATCAGCCCAGCGAATCTGATTGTTCATTAGTATAGTGTGGATACTGGGCATGGACGCTCTTTCTAGAACTTCAGTGTCTGGGATCTTGTCTTGCCATTTAATCTTCAATAGCTTCCTAAGGCAGACTGTGTGGAAGTGGTTTAATTTCCTAGCGTGTCACTGATAAACAGTCCAGGTGTCACAAGCATATAGCAGTGTGGATAATACAACTGCTTTGTAGACTTTTAGCTTTGTTTTTAGGCTTATTCCATTTCTGTCCCACACATTCTTGTACAGCCTGCCAAAGGCCACGCTGGCCTTGGAGATTCTTGTATTCACTTCGTCATCAATTGTGGCAGCTTGTGACACAGTGCTTCCAAGATAGGTGAATTTGTCCACAACACTTAGTCTATTACCGTTCACCTTGATGTTCGGCACGGTATGATTATTCCCTGGAGCTGGATGGTACGTAACTACAGTCTCCTTCAAGTTGATATTGAGCCAAAAGTTGGCACAGGCATGTGAGAAAGCTGAAACAATGTGTTGCATATCTGCCACTGTGTTGGCATAAGCGTACGTGGGGAACTGGGAGAATGACAAAAAATAAAACGCGAAGAACTTATGTGTGAGATGAGTGAACGTGGGAAACTGAATGTGAAAACTAAAAGGAATGTGGCGAACTGAACGTTTCCCACTGCTAACGTAGGGACCTGAACTCTTCACGCAGCTAACGTAGGGAACTGGATATTTCCCACAGCTAACATATGGAACTGGATGTTTCCCACAGCTAACGTAGGGAACTGAATGTTTCCCACAGCTAAAGTGGAGAACTGGGTCTTTCCCACAGGAGTGTTGCCGGGCCCCATAAGGGAAGCAAAAAATAATAACACTATTGCCTTCCATGCTTGTCAAATGCTACGTATATTCGACGCTAGTGTTTACGCTTGTGGCTACGGTTTGCATTCGTATTTTCGTTATTTTGGAATGACAGAGCATGGTTCCGTCTCCCTGCTACTGAGTGAGTTCGTGGCGCGACACTGTGAGCTGTGAATTTTGCGTGGAATGCTTTTACATCTGTTCATGGTTGTTTGTAGCGTGAACTGCATGTTCGGAACGATGGCGGCCGGCTGAAGCTGAATTGGTTGGTTTGCCTTTTCGATTCACGAGTGCATTTTTCAGGAGACTCCTGGGAGTTGTCACTGGAGCTACAGAGTGCGTGCTTTGTGCGGCGCTTTCTGCGGGTCGTCCTGCGAAAAGAGAACAAGCCATATGGGATAAAACCCGGGTCAATGAAGTCTTTCTTGTGACTGCAGATTCCATCGACGATGAAGTGTTTTTCGTGGAAGGGCATTCTGGCGGCGGCATTATGCACAGTGTACCTGTGCGGGCTGTTGGCCTGACGAGACTCCTGTCTATTCCATTGTTCACATAGGACAGTGAGGAGCATTTCGTGTGATATTCACTGGCACAGGAACAGGGCATAATGGGGACTACCCGTTGCCGTGAAGTTGGAACTGCAACTATCCGACTAACGTAGGGAACTGAAAGTTTCCCACAGTTAACGTAGGGAACTTAATGTTTTTCACAGGTTATCACCCAAGATAAGACAGAATATATGGTAATTTTAAGAGACGGAATGGCTAAAAACTCTGGCCACATACAAATAGATAATATGACCATTAAAAGAACGGAAACATACAAATACCTGGGTACAATCTTCAACTGCTTCACCATCATAAGGGAAGAAATACAAACTAGAATCAACTCTGGAAATAAGATATACTGTGCACTACAACATCTACTAAAATCAAAGGCGCTATCTCGTAACACCAAAATCACAATATACAAAACACTGATCAGACCAGTTGTGCTGTATGGCTCTGAAACCTGGAGTACAACGAAAGGAGACGAAGCCTTGTTACAAACCTTTGAGAACAAAATTTTAAGACGCATCTTTGGACCCATTAGGGATACACAAAGTGGAGAGTGGAAAAGAAGAAGTAACAAAGACATTTATGATCTGTTTAAGTCCCCGCTAATCACTGGTATCATGAAGGCTAATAGACTACAATGGCTGGGGCATATAGAAAGAATGAAAGATAATAGGGAAACAAAACTCGCTTACACTCAGGAAATAAATGACCGTAGACCCCGAGGTAGACCAAGAAGACGGTGGAGAGATAATACATGTACAGACGTACAAGCACTTGGAATCAACGACTGGCAAGAGAAGGTCCACCAGAGAGACGAATGGAGACGGATTGTATTTGCAGCAAAGAACCTCAATGGCTCGGAAAGCTGAAGAAGAAGAAGAAGAAAGTAGGGAACTGAACTCTTTCCT
This sequence comes from Cepaea nemoralis, assembly GCA_014155875.1. Lineage (NCBI taxonomy): Eukaryota > Metazoa > Mollusca > Gastropoda > Stylommatophora > Helicidae > Cepaea > Cepaea nemoralis. The sequence continues at coordinate 65,429 of JACEFZ010024594.1, read as the reverse complement.
GAGCTAACGTAGGGAACTGGATGTTTCCCGCAGCTAACGTAGGGATCTGGGTGTTTCCGTCAGCTAACGCGGGGAACTCGATGTTTCCGGCATCTAACGCAGGGAACTTGATATTTCCGGCAGCTAACGCGGGGAACTGGATGTTTTCGGCAGCTAACGTAGGGACTGAATGTTTCCGGCTGTTAATGTAGGGAACTGGATGTTTTCGGCAGCTAAAGCGGGGTACTGGATGAGTAACATGATATAATGCCAGGAACTGGATGGTTATCAGGACAGAACGTGGGGAATTGGATGAGCAACAGGATATGACGTGGGGAATTGGATATGTTAGAAGAGCAAACTCGAGGAGGTGTCTTTACGGGCTGTGGGCAGACATGATCACCAACGCCGCACAACATGGTCAATACGAAGAGAAAGAACGATAAAGTCAAAGCAGTAACTGGATGTAAACAAATGGATCTTTACAATGTTAGGTGACGGTGTTATAGGTCTAATAACCCAGATCGTTTTGTGTCTGCCTGCTTACCAGAACATTCCAAGAAAAATGTGTTGTTTTATTTTTATGTTTTTGTCAAATGTCCTTTAAAGTAACAGTTGGTAACCTTGCGTTTAGTAGTTCACCGTGACAGAAAAGCATTGATTCTAAAATAAGCTCCCAAAGTTTACGATAATTCATGCAACTTGACTCAAGAAGATGTGAATATACGTCCATATTTAAAGTAAAATCTAGGATCTAATTCCATTCCACTATTTCTCCAAGCAATACCTACTAATCCGTGTGTTGACATGTGGCGGAGTTTTCAGTTCTAAATCGATCTGAATCAAGATGCGCCAGAATTTACTATTACAACACGTGTTATTTGCATATCCTTAACAAGACGTCGCAGTTAACCCAGCATGAATTGGCTGTTTGTGATTTTCTGGGCAGTTTTATGGTCAGTAGTTTACTTTTTATTTCTGAGTGGCCGACGCTCATATCATTGTGGAAATCATCTAAAAAATAATATGCATCAAAACGTGGCGCGATAATTTCCTCTTTAAAATGCTGATTTTTGCAATTCATATTTTAGCGCCCTCACTAAGAGCTTGTAGGCATCTTTAAGTAGTTGTGCATATTTGGAACGTTTATGGATATCCAAGGTTCTGTACACATAGCAAAGGACACGTGTATGTATGTAAATGTAAGCACTACAGAACATGTGAAACAATCATAAAAATATGTCATTGTTGGCAGGTTAGTGATAAGTATGTTTTCTGAATCACAGTGCACACACCTGGTCAAAAAACTAAAGAAACTTTAACAGTAGCAAAGTGAGAGATAATAAACACAGACACGGTGTACATACCTTACAACAAGCTCCAATACGTAAATCAAAAGAGGAAACATCAATGCTAACGTAACAAAACAATTAAAAAGAAAACACTTATTATAAGACAAAGATTAGACATTTCGATTATAGTAAACTTTAAAGGGAACAACGCAAAGCGATCTCAAGACAAACATTAAATTAGATGTTTTAATAGAATTAAATCAGAATCAGAAAAAAGTACTTCTTTTTACCTTTATCATGTCGTAAAATAAATGTGGAATCGTAGTGTATGACGAGGTTTAGGATCAGGGTCGTGCCGTGCTATGTTACAGAGACGTGGCTGTATCAGGCGGCACTGTAAGGGGGCGGCATAAGCAGCGAAGGAGGGTGGCATTTCGATGACTTACATCATACAGAGAAAATCTATCGTATGTTGAAAATTGTATCTTGTTTCAGGATAACATATTGTGTTTACAGACAATCGATGGATGCCTAAACTCGTGCTGAAGGCAGGATCCAGTCAGCGGTATTATAAAATGAACCTTACCATAACCGTCCATCTAAGACGAAATCCTTCGGTGCGAGAAGTTGATTCTGTGACAGTCTGGGGAGAGCAAAAACCCGACGAATATTTTATCCCCATGACCCTTGAGTAAGTTGTGCATGGTGTAATCAATACGACACGGTCAGTGTGAGTGTAGCCGCGCTGTGTGTTGTTACTTCTTGTTATTGTTAAATTTAATTTTAAGTCATCTCATCTCATCATGTTCCTCTTGTACCTTGCCGTGTCGAGGTGAAGTATAAACAGCGAGAGAGTGCCCGCTTATGGGTTTCATGTATCGATATCCCATGGACTCATATTCCCTGCGTCCATCGTTTGCGTGGTTGGCCTCTTCCTCTGTTTTCCTCTGGTCTGTACATCATTGCTTGTTGTGGTAAATTGTTAGTTTGTAATCTACTTGCATGGCCAAACCATTTGACTTGACTTGCTGCCTTCTAATAAAATCTAGTGCAGCTATAACCCCCACTTTAGTCCTGATTTCTTCATTTTGATCTTATCTCTTCTTGATACACTGAGTATTCTTCTCAGGAATCTCATTTCTGTTGTTGTGATTTTTCTTTTCTCTTTTTCTCTCAATGCCCAGGTTTGGCATTGGTAACATAGAGTTGGTAGGAAGATTGTGTTGTAAAGTGCTTTCTTAGTAGGTATTGATACATGTGTGTTCTTTTGTATTGATGCCATTTGTCCAATGAGTTGGTTTGCCTTATTGCATCTATTTTCGATCTCTTCTTATGATTTGCCATGCGATGATATTATACTGCCGAGGAACGTGAAACTCTTTACTTGTTTCAAGGGATGTTCGTTTAGGTGAATCGTTGTTGCATTTTTCTATTTTAGTTATAGTAAATACCTCTGTTCTGTTTTACTTATGCTAATTTTCATGCTATGTTCCCTACACATTTCGTTTAGACTATTGATTTGGTCTTGTAATTCAGCTTCTGATTTTACTATTAGTGCTTGGTCGTCCGCAAACAGGAGTTCCCTAATGGTTAGGTTGGCAGGTGGTTCTTCTTCTGTGTTCTAATCATGCGGTGTTCTTGTGCTCTCTGTTTGGCTGGTTTCTTTACATATATTGTCTGTATATAAGGGGCGTTCATTTGAAATCCGTTCGTGCCGCACCGCGAGTAATTGCCTACGTTGAACATGATCATGTCATAATCATGTAATAAATATTGACCAATGAATAAAAGAGTATGTGCTTATCGTCCCATGATGCATAGGTTCTGTTTCTGACCCTACCGTTGAGAAAATGGCCGGCTTTATCAAAAATCCGTCCAAAGAAGCTCAAAGAGCGGTGATTCAGTTTCTTTCATTTGAAGGATGTCGACCAGTGGGCATTCATCGAAGAATGCAGGCAGCGTACGGTAATAAATGTGTGTCGAAGACAACAGTGACAGACTGGGTACGAATGTTTCGGAAAGGACGTCAGTTCACGACAGATCTTCGACGGCTGGGTCAAGAGCATATTGTTGCAACAGAAAAAAACCATCGCCAAAATTGATGCAGCAGTACAGATGAACCGTTGTCGAAGCATACGTTCACTAGCGAAATAATTTGATGTGTCAATTGGGATAATTCTAAAGGTCGTTCGTAAGAAACTGAAATATCGGAAGGTGTGTTCACGGTGGGTACCACGGATGTTGACCGACCACCAAAACGACGAACGCATGGGATGGTCTGTAAACCACTTGCCGCGTTACAGAATGGAGGATGATGCATTTCTCTTCCGCATAGTGGCAGGCGATGAATCATGGTGTCACCACTTTGAGCCGAGCAGCAAAAAAGAGAGTATGCAATGGAAGAATGCTGGATCACCAAAAGCCAAAAACTTAAAGTTACAGGTTTCCGCTGGTAAGATTATGATGAGAGCATTTTTTTTTTTAACCATGAAGGGCTATTGTTCGCAGATTTTAAAGAACCTGGTGTCAACATCAACTCTACCCAATAATTGCAAACACTAGACAAGCTGAAAAAGGCCATCGAGAATAAACGAAGCGGCGTACTTTCTCACGGTGTGATGTTTCTTGCACGATAATGCTCGTCCGCATGTCGCAAAAATTGTGCAGGAAGCATTAGCAAGGAAGAAGTGGAAAATTCTGCAACTTCCAGCCTATAGTCATGATTTTCATTTAATCGGACCTCTAAAAAAAGCTCTCAATGGGCAATGATTTCACACAGATGCAGACGTAATGAACGAGTAACCACTTGGTTCAGTGAGCAACTACAATCCTTTATTGCGGACGGCATTCGCCGCCAACCTAAACAATGGGATGCTTGCCTGAATACCTTACGGCAACATCTTCTAACCAACCCATGGTGCATAATTCATTCAAACTAAATGCTTTCTTTAATTCTACCACACCTGTTAATGTTTCTTTTATGCTTTTGTAATAAAGCCACTAGAACGGGTTTCAAATGAACCTCCCTATTATGTTATAAATAAGAGAGGAAACAGGACACAACTTTGTCGTACTCCGGATCTTATGATAAAGAGCTCTGAGTGTCATCCAGTTGCTCTCACTGTGCATTCGATGTTGTTGTATAAGCTTCTACACAGGTTTGTTAGATATGTACTCACTCCATATTGTTTAAGGATTTTCCACAGCTTGTTTCTATCTTCTCTATCAAATGCCTTTTTAGGTCGAAAAAGGCTAAGTAGAGTGTTTCATTGAATTCGATTGATTTTTCCATAAGCTGTCTAAGAGGAAAAATTGCATCTGTGCATCCTTTGTTTCTCCTAAATCCAAGTTGTGTTGCACTCTGCTGGGGTTCTATAATAGTTCGTAATCTTTTCTCAAAGATTTTGCAAAATATTTTCCCAGTATGACTCAACAGTGAAATTACACTTTATTGTGTGCAGTCTCTTTTGCTGCCTTTGTTTTTCCAAATTGGGATAATTAGGGCGTTTCCCCAGTCTTGTGGTGCCTGTTGTTCTACCCAACCATGGTTGAATAGTCTATGTAGCCATGCTGTTCCTACTTCTCTTGCTACTTTAATTAGTTCATTTGGTTGTTCATTTTGTCCTGTTGATTTGTTCAATGGGGCTAATCTGATGGCTTCTATAATTTCTTCTTTTAGTATGTCTGCTTATAGTTCTTCGGTGGCATATGTGTCGGTTTCTTGAATTCCTGTGACATCCGACGGGATGTTGAGACGTTGTTCGAAGTACTGTTTCCATCTTATTAGGATTTGTTTTTGTTCACTTATTGGTACTCCATTTTCGCTGTTAATTATTTAAGTTGGGTCAAAGGTTTCTCCTCTGGTTCTCATTGCACTTATCTTTATATAGAAGTTTCTAGTTGCCTCCTTTTAGTTTTTATTTTGGGTTTTTCCATACTCCTCCCAGTCTTTTTGTTTTTCTCTTTTTACTATTCTATTCACATGTCTTCACGCTATTCTATATTCTTTGTAATCGGATTCCTGTTTGCTCTTCAACCACTTTTTTATATTTTTCCTTTTTGTCTTTTACAGCTATCTTTACTTCTGCATTCCACTAACTTGTTATTTTCTTTATACGTGTTTTGAGTTTTTTTCGTGGTTCCACATGTTATCTTTGCAGTATTTAAAATGTTCGATTACAACACCTCCCATTCTTCTTCCACTGTCTTTTTTTCTATAGGTAATTTTACAAAGATGTCAGTTAACTATTTTTCCTAATTTTCCCTCACTGTCTCGTTTTTGAGATTTTTATAAGTGTACTGATTCGCATTGCATGCATTTTCCTGGTCTTTGCTTTCTTCTACTGATGGTTCTCATTGTGGCAACGACTGCTTTGTGGTCTGTGTTTTTGACTAAGTTGGGCACTGCCCTTACATGTAATATATTTCTCTTTCTGTTATTTCTTGTTAATATAAAGTCAATTTGGCTTTTAGTGTGTAGATCGTTCAATTTATACCAGGTCTATATTTGTGAGTATTTGTGTTTATAGATTGTATTTGTTATATAGAGGTTGTGTTGGCCGCATAGCTCTATCAGTTTACTTCCGTTATCATGTCTTTCATTATTTTGGTCTCCAAATGCTCCAAGATGTGTTTCTATGCCCGCTCTATTGTGTCCTAGTCTTGCATTGAAGTCTCCCATAACTATGATGTTATCCTGCTTGTCTATTTTATTTAGCACGCCATGGATGTCTTCGTAGAAGTCCTCACATTCTTGCTCATTATTGTTTGTATTACATGGTGCGTATATTTGTACATATGTTGTAATTGTTTGTTCTTTTATTCTCACTGTTATGATTCTTTCTGATATATATTTTATTTATAGTATTCTTCTTGAGTTTCAATAGTTTCAATGACTATTCCCACACCGTGACTTGCCCTTTCTTGCTGTTCCGCTCCAGAGTAGATAAACGTGTAACTGTGGTGGATCTCCTTGCGTCCTTCCCCCTTTATTCTGGTGTCCGCTATTCTCATCAGTCCAATTTTCCTCTCTTTCATTGTTTCTATAAGTTCTTCTTTTTACTATTAAAACCGCAGACGTTCATTGTACCTATTTTGAATCGCTGATCTATCTCGTAGTCCATTAACATTGCCGGGTCTATATTCATTTCGGTCAGTCCGTTTATACTGCTTAGTTTTTCCACGAGCAGAATGAAGATCCCCTGCCAGCTTACTAAGCTAGTCGCAAGCTTAGGGCAAAAATCTGACCATAAGTGGTCCATCCCCTATAGCGAGCCATAGCTCAGTTAGCCCACGACCTGGTAGTCATGATTTTCCAGTCTACACAACGTGGAGGTGGGGTTGACTTGTGTAGTCTACGGGTCATCGGCAGGCTACTAATTTTCACTTTCACCCCTCCTGGGAGAGGCTAGCCGATCCTAAACCCTGCTGGCTACAGGGCCAGGCGCAGTCCACACTTTATGGACCCAAATTTTAAGTCAGAACTTGTCAAATCTGTCGGCGTCTCTGGCTAACGGGAACTGAATGTAGTGTCTCGTTATAGCCGTTTCGAAATCAACCACGAGAGTTTGGAGAGCGATCCATGTACCTTAATATTCACAATAAAATGAGCTATGGAGTCGACACGAGGCAGTGCTCGTTCTTGCTCTTAATTGAGAGATTGTTTCCGATGTTAGTTGCTCTGCAGTTACCGACAGAAGATATAACAATATTATTGTCCAGACATGTCCCAATCCAAGTTTCGATAGTTCCACAGCCAACATGAGGCTTTTCATACACGGAGTGGGCGACTAGACCTCTTGCGCCCACCTCAAAGGCGAAAAGCCTGACAGTATACCCTTCCTGTCTCAGACTAGCAACCATGCCACCGTACTTCTCCATCTTTTACAAATTATACTCCTCTATATTCGACTCATATGGGACTGTCTACTCAATCAGCGTAAGCTGTTTGGCCGACGAGGAGTGAAGTACGATGTCAGGTCGCAAGCTAAACTTTCGGATCACCCTATAAGTCCACGTTCAGCTTCCAGTCACCCCGTGCCATCGAACATGGACGGCAGATCGGCTGCGCAGCATTCCTTGTCTCTGCGTTGCTACCCAGCTCTGACGAAGTAAATCCCCAGCGACCTCGGCCTGTCCAATCTGTTCGCCTGCATTCTGGCTACATCCACGATTTCTGCCAATTCAGTAAGAACTTTGTTGTGGCGCATGTGACGCATAACTAGTTTGCATGCGGAGAGTAGGTGCTCCGCTGTCTGGACCTTATTACAGAGGGCACATGGCGGGTCGGTTGCTTTACCCCACTTGACCAGGATGGCAGCTGATGGCAAGGCATCAAAGAGGGATCGGACGACGAATCTGTGGTGCCATACTCCATATCTCATTCCAGGTAAGGGATTTCTGCACTATCCCCTCCCATGACATCCACTGGCCTTGCTGCGACTGCTGGGCAGCCATTCATACTCTCATTTCGTCCCCTTCCTCGCGGATCTCCGGAACCACCATGTCTCTGCGTTCCTTGGTCGTTAGCTCTCGACCGCATCGGAGCTCTGTCATGGTGCCCGAACCCCCTTCTATTCAACTGGGTGTGCCCCGTGACTTCCTCAGCATGAGTGTTGTCTGGACATCTTCGACCGCGCTGACGACATTCCACTTCGTTCCAGTTCTCAATGCGGGCTGTCAGGTATTGACTGCTTCATCTGAAGACTCCAGCAGCATCATGGCGAGTTAGGCGTTTCTGACATTCAATTCTTCCATGAGGGACAAGAACGGGAGGACGAGCTTACTCTGCTTACAATATAGTGCGACCGTCATGAAACATGGTGATTCTCAGTGCCACTTCCTTATGTACTTGCTTATTTTCATGTCCGTGGTCTTCACTGTGCTCATACCCATATCATATATCAGCAGCGGCCACAGTAGTTTGACATAAGTATGAATTGGAGACACCAGGCCTTTAATTTGCCTATCAGTCTGCTTTTCTCGATGGTATGCAGAACGTTTGCCATCATTTCTTGTAACTTTACCACCGCGTTCCTGACCGTCAGGATTGTATCGTACACACAGCCTAGACTTTGAATCGGTTCTTCCACCATGGTGAGAATTGCCAGCTCGGCAATCATGAACAACCTTTCTCCCACTCTACCTATCATAGCACACATACCAATTTTAATATCACTTAGTAATTACAGTTTACCTTATCAACTATACAAAACTGGAAGCTGTTATGTATCCTAACGTCTGAGCTTTGAAAAGCCCTTGTATTAAGGTTTGTTCTGACGACACATTATCGATATAAGAAAGACTTTCAGGTTCTGAACTGATCCTCAGCAATTATGTATCACATGTACCCGCCATACTACTACATAAAACTTACTATGACACTCGCATTTTCCCCTCGAACTAATTAACTGGACAAGTACATGTAGTTATTCTTCGCTACTTTTAGACACAGACAGTCATTAGGAGCATACATACTGCCACTCTCGGCCGAATACAGAGAAAACGGCCATTCATATATACAGATATACACGGTCGCCCATACATCCGAATCCAGATATATATATATATATATATATATATATATATATATATATATATATATATATATATATATATATATATATATATATATATATATATATAGTCAGCTAGACAGGTAGCCAGATGGACAGAAGGATATAATTGCGCCGACAGACACACACATACATACACTCACAGACATTAGTCAGACAAGTACTGATGTCACACAATGTCAAACAAACGTGAATACTCAGAGAGAGAGAGAGAGAGAGAGAGAAGAGAGAGAGAGAGAGAGAGAGAGAGAGAGAGAGAGAGAGAGAGAATTCTAGCAAATCACACATAAATACGGGTCATACTCACTGTCACACCGACCACTGTGTCGAACCCTCTGCCATGCCGACCCTTGGCAGCACTTAACTAGCCTTTTCTCCACTCCCCCCATTAACAACGAATGGCAATATTTATGTAACCACTCGACAACTCCATCCCTTAACATGGAACGGACGTATGCATCTAGCCACTGCTCCACTCACCCATCCCTTAACAATTATTATAAGTACTAACCTAGCCTTTCCTCCCATACCCATCCCTTAACAACGAATGACACTTAGCCATACCCAATACAAACAGTAATACCGGTCATCTTTAATATTTAAAAAAAATTATTATAACTTGTAAGATGATAGTGTACGGAAGAACTTGTCTAGCTACTCCTCCACTAACCCACCTCATAACAATGGATTTTGCTAAGCCATACCCACTACAACCAATAATACCATCTATCTGTACTTTTAAATTTTTTTATCCGTAAACCGTATGATGATAGAGTTTGAACCACTAAGACCCTCTATAGATCATTGTTAACAGCTATCCAGCCCTTAAGAACGAATTTCTCTTACCCATACCCACTAAATCCAGTAATACCGACCATCTTTACATTTTAAGGATTTCATCTGTAACCCGTATGATGATAGTGTTTAAATTCGAACCGCCTAACCACTCCCCGCCCCAGCGACCACAGCCCACGCGAGGGCTTTTTATCTATGTGTTATTATTTTTATTTATTTTATATTTTATTATTATTTAACACATTATACACACCAATATCATACAAGGTCAATCCGCAGGTTAATACACCAAAATACGACCCGTTGCCGCCATTCCCTAGTATTAACTGGGCACGCTTTCACGAGGTGATTCTCCAGCTCCACTTTGCTAACATTGATGCTGCCGGATCGTGGTTGCTCGAACAAGACCCTTCAAACTTGTATGGTTCTCATAAGAATACCCCAGGTTCCTTTGGGTTTTCCACCTGTTCCTTCAGAACTTTTCCGCTCGATAGAGAGCATTGCGCCTGGCTTTCAAATGTTGCCACACCTGGCGCAATCTCTCTTTATCATGCTCGGCTGCTGCTTTATACCGTTTCCGAGCGGCTTTCCTCGGTCCCCTTATCTCCTCTAGAAGCTTTTGCTGGCCTGGTCTTCTGCGGGCTAACTGCCTCCTTTCTCTAGCTACTACCAAATTGACGCAGCGAGTAGAGGTGTCCAACCCCTCCTAACAGTCTCTTCTAGTGACGTGTATTTTAGCTCATCCTCTAAACCACGGGACAATGTCTCATCTAATCGGCCCATTCTGCCTTTTCGGTGGCGGAGGTGGGGGTGGGGGCTGAGACTGTCGGAAGATTGCTCGAGTGCATCGCAGGGGACATCGACTTGAGTATTCTCAGCTCAGTGGGGTTCTTCCTGGCTGAGATCCTCTGGCGTCTTACTTTTATCCCTTTCACGGGAGCGCTGGCTATTCTCATGGACATACTCTCGCACTTCTTTTGTCGAACGTGCATTCTCATTCCCCGATAGGAGGCGAAGCTTTTACCACAGACGCACGCCCAGCCCGGGCAATCGGCTGAGTTCGTGGTTGGTTGAACGGTCTGGGTCGTCACCGTGTGGTCCAAGGCGGATCCTTCATGCTCTCCGATTTTCGGAGGATCCAAGAGGAATGTATATGTTGTTTTGTTACACGCGACAAGAACATTATACAGCATTAGGGGTGACAGTCCGGTCTGCTGTCGACTCCACCGTTTCACCGGCCGAGCCAGTTCCACCACTGCCCTGCAGCAGTGCCAGTCTTTCCATCGCGTCACTCTGTCTTTCCAGGTTATTCATCCGTCTCTCAGGACTGTCTAATACAGTGGTTCTCAACCTTTTTTGGCCCGTGCAACCTTCAACATATTTTCAGAACGTCATTCCCCCCCTCCCCCCCCCCCCCCCCTTTCGTATTTCCTGCCTAAAATCCCCTCTCCCGCCCCTTCACAGTATACGTAATAATGGAAGCACATACTAAAGCAAGTCTAGACGTCCACATAAAAACATGATTTGTGGGACTACTTGCTTTATAAAATGAATTTTAGAAGGGTGAGACGTACAGAACAGTAAAGTATGAAGGGAAAAACAAGATCAAGTAATCTGTTTTTGTATTAACGCGATCTTGAAATAATCTTCATTCCCCCCTGGAAACCCCCAAATTCCCCCCCCCCCCCCCCGTTGGGGAATTCCCAACCGGTTGAGAACCACTGGTCTAATGGACTGGCTATAAATCAGTGATAAAAACTCCGCAGCGGAGCTAACAAGACGGGATGATTCTGATTAGAAGAGGCCCCCTTCCCTGAATGTTTCGGCCCTTTCATCTCTTAACACTCACTAGGGGTGGCCCGTCCGGATCATGACTCCGGGCGTCTTTCCCCTGCCTTGGGAGACGTTCTGTCGTTTGCGTTGTCCTAGGTTCAACATATATAGCTAACTTTTAAATGTTATGTTATCATGGGGAGAAATCTGTTGTTTGTTTAAGATACCTCGCATACCGTGTTAGCAACAAATAGTGTTAGCTTGTGATCACCATCATCATGTGCCATGCCGGTAAGCGTGGGGGGGGGGGGGGGGGGGGTCATGTTTCGCATCTCACTCGATTACCAGCGTCGTAGATCAGCTCATTATTCTTGTCTTGACCATGCAACGTCGTCAAGCAATCCAGGTATTTACTTCTTTGCCCTCCTCTTGTTCTCTTCTCCTCGATCTTGCCAGTTGTCACCAAGTTCTCCAATTGATTTCTTATCATAAGGTGACCAAAAATTGTGTGACTGTCTGCGTCTTAATGTCTCTAATCAGTTTACGGATTTCATGTGTTTCTTGTAGGACTTGGTCATTGGTATTTCTGTCTCGTCCATGGTATTCTTTGCATTTTCCTTAGAAACCACATTTTCACAGCCATCAGATATTTTTCAGCTTGATTGCTCATTGTCCACGCTTCTCATCCATTCAAAAGCATAGGTTCTATATAGCATCTCAACACTCGTTGTCTCGTTGCAAATGACATATTTTTATTGGTCAGTATGTTTTGTGTGATCAATAAATTAAAGATGTAAGTCTTTGTTGACTTCTATAGAACGTTCAGTTAATGTTCTCAGCATATACACAACATTTACTGTACCCTTGCCTTCTATATACCCACTTTCTTCTTCACCTATTCGGGTAGTGTTTTCTTCCTAACTCTATGCATGATAATTCTGTGTGATATGGTTCATTATACTAATTTTTCTATATTGCTCACATTCCAAGGCTCCTGATTTCTTAGGGATTGCAATACATATAAAATAACATAATTCAGGAGGTATATCTGAAGTATCATACATTGTGTTCAGCAGCTTACACTCAGGAAATAAATGACCGTAGACCCCGAGGTAGAAAAAGAAGGCGGTGGAGAGATAATACATGTACAGATCTACAAGCACTTGGAATCAACGATTGTCAAGAGAAACGTCCACCAGAGAGACGAATGGAGACGGATTGTATCTGCAGCAAAGAACCTCAATGGCTCGGAACGCTGAAGAAGAATATATTCTTCTAAGAACATTGCACAATTCAGTTATACTGCCAAATATTCAACATCACAGTCCAGTATCTACATAACTAAACACAAAACTAAATTATTATTAAAAGAGCGGCAATTTCTTTAGCCATAGCTCTTTGTACACATCAGACCAGGTCCGCACTTGACCATGGCTCAACGCAGACTGATTTAAGGTGACGCTTTGTATTCTCCACAAAGCGTCCCAATTGCTATTAACGCTCTTGTGATCACGCTCGTGGCGGGTCATTTTGCACGGTCTCCTAGTACAGACCACACTTTATCCCGACCATGCCATGATCTGTATGTTTCTTTTTTATAAACTTGATCATGGTACCGTGCTTCTTTTGATACTTTACATAATGTTCTGACCTCTCTTGTGAATCTCTTCATATTTGTCAGGTTTCTTTTTGTTGTGTCTTCATTGTTTCCATTAGTCATAAAATGTCTTTAGTCATCCATCTCTTAATACCTATGTTATTTAGTTTTTGGAAAGTTGTTTCTGCGCAAAATTGATTAAATTCTTTCAACATTTCCCATTAAATGTATGTATATATATATATATATATATATATATATATATATATATATATATATATATATATATATATTATATATATATATATATATATATATATATATATATATAATCCATGTGTGGTGGACGAATGTTTGGACAGACCATCGTCTCATTGTCGAAAATAAACATTCACATCAGGCCACCACGTCGTCCCTCAAGGGGCGAAATGCAAAAAAAGCTAAATGTCACCCGCCTAAACAGCAAGAAAATGCAGCAGGTCGTTTGAAAATATGCTGGAAGACCGCCTCAAAACCCAATACTTGCAGCTAAACAGGATACAGAAACAGAATGGAGATCCCTAAAGGACATAATTTACAATACTGCTATGGAAATCCTGGGTCCAGCACCCCGAAAGCATAAAGACTGGTTTGATGAAAATTCCGAAGACATCAACCAATTGCTGGCCGAGAAACATCTTCTCCTCAAGGCACATTTGAATGACCCAAAGTCAACATCAAAAAAAGATTCTTTCAAGAACATTCAGAGAGTAGTGCAGCAGAAACTTCGGCACATGCGGGACTCCTGGCTGAGCAGCAAAGCTAATGAAGTTCAGGGCTTTGCTGACAGACATGACATGAAAAACCTCTACGACTCACTGAAAGCGGTCTATGGTCCTACATCACTAGGCATAGTTCCCCTCCTCAGTGTGGATGGGGGAACATTGGTCACCGATAAGAAAGAAATCCTTTAACGCTGGGCAGAGAATTTCAGCAAAATCTTAAATGCAACTTCCTTCTTCGATGATGAAACCATCAACTGCCATCCTCAAGTTCCCACCAATGAGAAACTTGATGACCGGCCAACCATAGTGGAAGTAAACAAAGACATCCAGCAACTCTCCAGCGGCAAGGCACCTGGTCCTGACTCCATCCCAGCAGAGATATACAAGGCAGGTGGGCCCGGTCCTAACAGAGCAGCTTCACCAAGTCTTTACAAACATATGGGTGAATGAGACCATGCCACAAGATTTCAAGGATGCGTCAATAGTCCACCTTTACAAACGTAAAGGAAACCGCCAATCCTGTGACAACCACCGAGGCATCTCCTTGCTTTCAATTGCAGGGAAGATACTCGCCAGAATTCTTCTCAATCGCCTCACAGCCCATCTCGATCAAGGTCTTCTTCCTGAGAGTCATGTGGGCTTCAGAAAAGAACGTGGAACTGTTGACATGATTTTCGCTGCAAGGCAGCTGCAAGAGAAATGTCAGGAACAGAACTGCGAAATGTTCTCCACTTTCATTGACCTTACCAAGGCTTTTGATACAGTCAGCAGAGAAGGACTGTGGAAGATTATGGCAAAATATGGCTGTCCACGAAAGTTTGTCCAAATAGTGCGGCTATTTCATGACGGCATGCAGGCAAGAGTACAGGAAAATGGTGAACTGTCTGAACCCTTTCCTGTCACCAATGGAGTGAAGCAAGGATGTGTCCTGGCACCAACACTGTTCAGCCTCATGTTTTCAGCCATGTTGATGAATGCCTTCGAGAACGACTGACATTGGAATAGACATCAACTACCGTATGGATGGAAAGTTATTCAATCTCAGAAGGCTGAAAGCTAAAACCAAAATTAACAGCGACACCGTCAGAGAGCTCCTGTTTGCTGATGATTGCGCTCTATACGCCAACTCAGAGGCGGATATGCAACATAATGTTTCAGCTTTCGCACATGCCTGTGCCAACTTTGGGCTTAATATTAACTTGGAGAAGACTGTAGTTATGTACCAGCCAGCTCCAGGGAATAATCACACTGTGCCGAATATCAAAGTGAATGATCATAGACTAAGTGTTGTGGACAAATTCACCTATCTTGGCAGCACTGTGTCACAAGCTGCCACAATTGATGACGAAGTGAATGCAAGAATCTCCAAGGCCAGTGCGGCCTTTGGCAGACTGTACAAGAATGTATGGGACAGAACTGGAATAAGCCTGCAAACAAAGCTAAAAGTCTACAAAGCAGTTGTATTATCCACACTGCTATATGCTTGTGAAACCTGGACTGTTTATCAGCGACACGCTAGGAAATTAAACCACTTCCACACAGTCTGCCTAAGGAAGCTACTGAAGATTAAATGGCAAGACAAGATTCCAGACACTGAAGTCCTAGAAAGAGCATCCATGCCCAGTATCCACACTATACTGATGAAGAATCAGATTCGTTGGGCTGGTCACTTGACTCGCATGCCAGATCACAGGCTCCCTAAACGAATTTTTTACAGCGAACTGCGTTGTGGTAAACGCTCCCAAGGTGGCCAGAGGAAACGCTTTAAAGACACTCTGAAAATTTCACTGAATGCTTTTGGAATTCATCATGACACCTGGGAGGCTGCAGCCAGAGACCGAAATTCGTGGCGTGCATCATTACACAAAGGTGCAGTCATATGTGAGGCAACCAGGACTGCAAGAGCTGTGAAGAAAAGGCAGGACAGAAAAACCACTGCAGGAAATCCTCCTCCAGAGACGTCAAGCATTCTTTGCCCACATTGTCAAAGAACATTTCGAGCCAAAATAGGCCTTATCAGCCATCTTAGAACCCACGGCTCCACACCTTCAACCCCACTGGATGAAATGAATGGTCATCATCATTCTTGATGGACAAACAACAAATATATATATATATATATATATATAATATATATATATATATATATATATATATATATATATATATATATATATATATATATATATATATATAGATAGATAGATAGATAGATATATATATATATATATATATATATTATATATATATATATATATATATATATATATATATTACTTCTCCTCTCTGTTGAGGTCATAACTTCTTAGCTATTACCTTTTGATTCTATCTTCGATCAATCAGCTACGTGTTGAAATAAGATATCTAGAGCAGATAATACATCAAATATGTTATTTACTTTTATGTTAAAAATTGTTTTTACGTTCTTGTCATCTTTTTAAAATGCACACAGATCTATGTGTTTCTTTGAAATTATTATTACTTCTATTTCCTGTGTGTAATATCATATTACGTATAGGTATGCACACGCACACACATATTACACTTACAGCCATTCTCTCTCTCTCTCTCCTCTCTCTCTCTCTCTCTCTCTCTCTCTCTCTCTCTCTCTCTCTCTCTCTCTCTCCCTTTTATCTTTCAACGCCCTGCGATCTATATGCAGACGACTGCACAATATATATAAACGCTATTGATTGTATTAGTCGTTTTGTCGTTGGATCAACATCACGGCACACGGTTCAACCCATAAGTGCTCCGTTTTCCTCTACTCAACCTGAGTCTGGAGAGTTGGACTCTCTCTACAGCTTCAATGTTCTATCTCGCATCCGACTCCGTTTTGAGTCGTTTACGTCATCGCGCTCTGCGCCGCGAGGATCCTGCAAATAGTGTATATGGAAGTACTGTATACAATTTTTGGGGGCTCTAAACAATCGGGGATTTGTTTTCCTTTGTTCTCTGCGGAGCTCTCGCTTGCGCTCTCGTGACTCGTCTTTTACTATCATTTGGTAACTGCGTCTTTGTATTGTTTGTTTTAGATTATTGGATTTCTTCATGTGTAGCCAAAGGGATATATGACTGCGTGGTTCGCTTAATGACTATGATAATATAATACATGTGTTTATAACAATGATCTTGGTGCATCACAATAGAGCGTAGCGCCATGGTGATCACGTAGTGTGTGGAGATGATGTTTTATAACATAGGAAGTCAAGTTGTCATATATGTATATAATCCCGGATTCTACAATGAGTCAGATACGGACACAGGGTGATATCATCGTGACTCGCGCGAGTAGTGATGCGGCTATTTGGGAATATCGTTAAAGAATAGTGACTAGGAATGATAAATACGAGGAGTGTGCAATAACAAATCTATGTGGGCAAGAGGAGCAGTGTAGGTTGGTGCGTGTAAGATTGCAATAGTATCGAAGATGTAAATGTCATGATTGTATGTTGGTAGTGTTAGATGAATTTGCCAGGCTGCAAAATTATTTAATAAAATATGTTATAGAAAAAAGAGGCAAAGAATTAAAAAATATAATAACAGAGAGACATTAAGTACAATTAATTGATTAATGAGAAGTTTAAAGGCATAACCTGGGTATTATCTTGAGAATTTACATTAATCCCATGGCATGCTCTCGTTAACTGTAAAGAAACTAAATAAAAATAAAGTCAATTTAATGCCTTAGCCTGCGGGGATCTTGAGCCTGGGGAATTAAGGCCGCCTTGCTAGTGCAGTCGCCGCGAACTGTGCAGGTTAGGGTTTTCTTTTTGCCCCCGACAGAAAAAAAAAGAACTCAACATCTTACTGAGGACTCGAACCCGGGTCTCCCGAATAAGAATCAGGCATTCTAGCAACTCGGTCAGTCGCTCCTCGTTGCTCTCTTTTAAAAAAAAAAAAAGCCAAAAAGTATACCATCTTGCCAAAATTAAAATTTTCCTTGATGATAACACGAGAAAGATATTCTATACTTCCCACATTAAAAAATGTTTTGCATATCCTTTATAGGACATCGCTGTCAACATCAGCATCTTTCAGCTGATTGTTGATTTCTTGGCAAGATTACGCTCAGTAGTTTGCCATTGCTTTCTGAGCGATCGGCTCCATACTCTCATAAATCACTGGCGCGACTCGAACCGCTTCCAATTCTCGTGCGCTCACATCAACCATGAGAGTATTCGGGGTTACGGAGAAAGCTGCCATCCACTTGACCAGGGAGACCGGCTTCCCATATACAAATACATATTTACTATTGCTACACTATCAGGGATTGATGCTCCAAATCAATATCAAAACGCGTTTATTCACTCCAGAAAAGGGAACTGCGTTTAATTAATGGTGAAAAGCTTACCCACAATTATAACCTACATGAACATCTTCAGTTACTGCCACTCCACAAACGCTTACATTTTGATAAGACCAAACTAATTCACGCTATCTCCCTGGTCGAGGGTTTGCAGCTTTCTCTGTAACTCCGAATACTCTCGTGGTTGACGTGAGCGCAAGATAATTGGAATCGGTTCGAGTCGCGCCAGTGACTTATGAGAGTAAGTAGTCGGTCGCTCAGAAAGTCGTGGCGTGCTGATCAGTGTAATCTAGCCTAGGTCTAGGAATCAACATACAGCTGAAAGATGCTGATGTAGACCGCAATATCCTGAAACAGGATGGAAACGCGGGGAAAAAAACAACTAATTCACAAACTCCTATTTCAAAATGCTCTATGCTACCTTTGGCCACTGTTTAAATATAACGCAAAACGTAGCGAACAACTAAACATACATCATGTCCCTAAAGCTAGGATAAACTTATACAAAACAACCTTGACGTAGCCGCTCAGTTGCGGAACAATCGTCCACAAGAAATCAAACACACCACCAATCACTATACATACAATAGTAATCTGTTTGCACACTATCTCAGTAAAACTATATGCCCCCCCCCCCCCTTTCCAAATAAAATAAACAAAACAATAATAACAATTATCCCAAAAGACAACTAGTATAATAAACATTCCCATATGTATTCCAAGAGTTTTAATGCATATTGTTCTGTTGTTGTCAAAGATTAGCTTCATAAGTGATGTATGAATGAAATAACGTACGTGAGGAAAGAGAGAAAGAGGGGCAGAATGTCAGATGGGCCTGCGTGCCCATTTCTTAACCCTTTGAAAATAAAGTGTAGTTCGTTCATTCGTTCTCTCTCTCTCTCTCTCTCTCTCTCTCTCTCTCTCTCTCTCTCTCTCTCTCTCTCTCTCTCTCTCTCTCTCTCTCTCTCTCTTTCTCTCTTTGATCTGTGTTTCCGTTTGCACCTATTACATTGATGGGTTATTAATCTACATATCCGTGATAAAAACTCCGCCGCGAAGCAGACACGGTAGGGTCTTCTGATCGCCGAACGTTACGAGATTTGCCCCACCGAACAGTCCCGTACTCAGCTGCACTATCCTTGCTCGGAGGAAAGGCTATAGAGTCGACACACGCAGTGCAAGTTCTAGCTCTCATTGAAAGATTGGTTCCAATGTTACTTGGTGTTATATACAGACATCAATTTAAACCAGAATACTGTCGAGACTTGTCCTATTCTATCTCCCGGCAGTTCCTCAGACAGTTCGAGGCCTTATCGGCCAGCTGTTTTTGTGCTCGAAGATCTCGCTTGTCCTTTTATGTCCAACTGCTTTAACACATCGTACACGGAGTGGGAGACTAGACCTCTTGCGTTTATCTCAACGGCGAATAGCCTGACAGTGTACCTTTCTTGTCTCAGACTAGCGACCATGTCACTGTACTTCTCCAGTTTGTAAATATGTTACTCGGCGATGTTAGACTCGTGTGGGACTGTCAACTCAATAAGCGTTAGCTTTTGGCCGACGAGGAGTAAAGTACGATGTCAGGTCGCAAGCGAAACTGTTTGACGTTGAATGACGATTAGTATCGTCGAAATCGTACACCCCATGGCAATATCCACCTGCTGATCCATCTATCTGGTCGTAAACGTCTTCGTCGAGAAACGGATAGAGAACGCGAGAAGTATTGCATGAGCTTTGCTCCAATCTCCTCTGGCACGTTCACATAAAATACACTGCAGTTGTGAACAGTCGTGTTGAAATGTTATCTGTACTTATCTACATAACATATATTCCAGTTGTGAATGGTCGTTTGGAGATATTATCTTTATTAGTCTACATAATTTATACTGTAGTTGTGAATGGTTTTGTGGAGATATTATCTTTATTAGTCTACATCATTTATACTGCAGTTGTGAATGGTTTTGTGGAGATATTATATTTATTAGTCTACGTAATTTATACTATAGTTGTGAATGGTTTTGTGGAGATATTATCTTTATTAGTCTACATAATTTATACTGCAGTTGTGAATGGTTTTGTGGAGATATTATCTTTATTAGTCTACATAATTTATACTGCAGTTGTGAATGGTTTTGTGGAGATATTATCTTTATTCATCTCCATACTATACATTGCAGTTGTGAACAGTCTTGTGGATATATTATCGGGACCGGGAAGAGTATCATTCTGATATCACAATTTCCACACCCGCTTCGTTTATTACAGAAAATCGAGTAAGTATTCATGGGATTGCTGAATACACATTGCGTATCCAAAGATAGGACAATTTTCACTTGTTTTTGAATCAATAAACACACGTAAACGAAGCCGTTCTTGAATCATGTCTAAGGATACATGTTTTCCAGACGTGTATGCGTGTGACAACACTTTAGTAAGTTTAGGGTGAAATGTTATAATGTGTAAACATATCATTTGTTTATATAGTTTTGCCAATAATTTAAATCTTGTCCAAATTATTATGAGCACTATGGATGTGAAAAGATATCAATATGTGGTGTTTTGATCCTAAATATATTCTTGTCTAGGGAATGTTGAGCTACCATAAGAATAGTTGTGTAGACTCGGAAAAGAGAATAAGTGGCAGACATGCATTCTCCAAGCTATAATTTTAATAGAAGTCTACTGACCTCCTGTCTCTCCTCTTCTACTTTAGGAAATTCTAAACAAAAATATAGTACACAATTTACAACTGTCAACACAGAAAAAAAAAATCAATGAGTCCATTGGCTTAGCAAGATAACTGACAATTGTAATACGTGTTAGTCAGAGAATAATTAGAAATGCAGAGTTATAATACTAAGGATTTATATATAGACTACAACACACACAAAACTTGGCTAAAAAAATAATCAGTATATTACATCACCGAAGTCTCTCAGTTTTAAGGGTTAGGCACGACTGAAGTTTAGAAATATTCTTGTGGCACGACTGACTTAGGCAGGCCTACCCAAAACAGCAAACGTCTACTAGATTAAGTTTGGCCTTGGTGTTAGGGTGTTGTCATTCCAGAATAGTCCTAATATGATTCTATAATGTTATCCTTACCTGTTGTAGTCAGTCGGGTATATCTTGAATTTGATGGTAGGCATATTGTTGAGATTGATACACTGAGCTTAATTATGGCAGGGCAACCTCTTTCCTGTAGTCATGTATGGCAAGTGAATAGTTACAAGTTAGTTGCATATCCTTTACGGGACGTCGCAGTCAACACAAGCATATTTTGATGTTGTTGATCTCTTGGCATTTTTACCGTCAGTAGTTTGCCATTGCTTTCTGAACGACCGGCACCCATACTATGTCGTAAAAATACAACTCAAGGCGGTCTGCTGCCAAATCGCCTGCAGCTATGTTTCGAACGCTGGTATGCATGATCACGAAATGCGTACGTAACACCTTCGTCATAAAGCAAAGCTAAGAGAATAGTAGTGTCTTTAGATAAAAACTGCAGATGGACGAAATTAATATGGTCACTGTCATCAATGTGCATGGGGAGTTTTCGTGGCGAAGTGGTCAAGCCGTTTGACTCGGGCTCCGAAGGTTGTGGGTTCGATTCCGGGCCGCGTCCTTCGGTTCACGAGTTAAATTTTTCGGAGACTCCTGTGGGTCGTCGCTAGAGCTAGGAGATTGTGCTTTGTGCGACGCTTTCCGCGCTGCGGAAAGAGACCGAGCCATATGGGATAAAACCCGGTGCAATGAAGTCGACCCTGTCGACTTTTAAGTGACATTTTAATGTGCATACTTTGGACGTATAACTCGAGCTGATGAGATAGTTAAGCTTCTCAGCATTCAACCAAGGCCATCTTAATTCTGATGTTACGCATATACACACACTTCTGTACTTGCCCACGTTAATGCCGCTGAATTCTCAATCGCGTTAGGCGCATACCGCAGAGTTATAAATCATATGATGGCTAGGGACACTAGCAATAGGGACAGCTAATCCACACGCAAACACCAGTCCAGTGCAATCCTTAATGATTGACACTACTAGTACAGGGTGTCTTTTTAATGACTGTGCAGATTTTGAAAACATTTCCGGTCCTAGTTTAGTATGTACCTATATGTTGCATGAACTTTACAGAGGGTGAATACTAAACTTGGATCGGCAAAATTTTCTAACCCCTGCACAGTCATTAAAATACACCCTATAATAGTAGCACGTATGTACTCTACGCGTGAATTCAAAGCCAGCGAACGAAAAACGGAAATATGAACTGAGATGACGTATTATGTGTTTGGCTGAAACAAATAACACACCTAGTCGCGGAAACTATAAGAGTATGGAGCATTTGTTATCCCCGCAGTAATTGTAGGACATCTAAACTCGAGACTACGATTTATATAATCATATGTTTGGCTGAAACAAATAACACCTAGTCGCGGAAACTATAAGAGTATGGAGCATTTGTTATCCCCGCAGTAATTGTAGGACATCTAAACTCGAGACTACGATTTATATAATCATATGTTTGGCTGAAACAAATAACACCTAGTCGCGGAAACTATAAGAGTATGGAGCATTTGTTATCCCCGCAGTAATTGTAGGACATCTAAACTCGAGACTACGATTTATATAATCATGTGTTTGGCTGAAACAAATAACACACCTAGTCGCGGAAACTATAAGAGTGTGGAGCATTTGTTATCCCCGCAGTAATTGTAGGACATCTAAACTCGAGACAAACGATTTATATAATAATGTGTTTGGCGGGAACAAAATACACACCTGTCGCTGAAACTATAAGAGTGTGGAGCATTTGTTATCCCCGCAGTAATCGTAGGACATCTAAACTCGAGGGACGCAGAGGTGTTTCCAAGGTACCAGGGCCGGGTTATATACTGGCCAAGACCTATTGACGCGTCCTCGTCGAGCATCCTGGGCAACAGGTCCCTTCGGGTCCTGGCTAAAGTCAGTAGGATCGCCAATTCCTCCGAAGTCGGAGAGTGTCTGCCTGTACAGTGAGGAACCACCAGTCTGCACATCAATAAGCTAGACATGGGACAACGGATACTCACGCAAACCTCAGGTCCTGTATGACATCACACTGATGGTGGACAATAGGATGCATTCATCCGAAATACAGGACTTCTCGTTGGAGCTCAAGCCAACGAACACAAGCAAGCAAGCTAGCATATAAACTCGAGACTACGACTGATATAATCCACTAAACAGTAATTTCAGTGTCCTTAAGAATTTTCACCACCACGATGACGGAGTGGTCATAGGTAGCCGTCTAAGTCCTAATATTATGACAAGGGGTGTCAAATTCCCTTTCTCCTCGAAATTCCCAGAAAATTCTTAAAATTGTATCGTACCCATGTTTAAGAGGTTGGATTAATCCACGTGCATATCTGGTCGGAAACAAACATTCCAGCCTATTTTTGGGTGTCGTAATATCCGTGGGGTGAGCGGAGCTATTATTACACTGTATTTTGAGGTTTTTCTGGGTTTTATAGGTTAATCAGCCTCCCGACCCCCACCCCAACCCCCAATCCCTGGACCCTGCTTTTTCACAATCTTTCAACTTAGGGGCGCTAACCACTAGGGGCTCAGTTCCGACGACATAACTCAACTTCGGTGTCGTCAAGAAAATAATGATTCACTGTATTATACATTAGTAAGGTAGAGGGCAGTTCTAATGAAGGCGGGAGTTTGAGTAGATAGCCCAAAGAATTAGCAGTATAGGATCCGAGTATCATCCTCGGGCAGCATCAGTAATTTCGTCACGTTCAGCGTAGCAGCCACATCACTGGAATTGGGTAGTTGTCTCTTTGGATGCACATTCAGGTTCCGGCAATGAACATCAAGGATTCCAAAGTATTCAAAGTTGGTATAAATTGTTAAATAACGGGTTTGATTCCCGTGTTCAGGCTGTTGATCGAAACCTCTCACAGAGCAAAGTTCACCACCACTGAATGTCTAATTAATGTGACGCCAGTGTCCAGATCTCTCACACCCGTTTGGAAACGTAGAACTATTCTTGGGAGTTCCACGGTTCACTTTAATAACAATGTCACAGTGTGCCCCAATGTGAGCTGGCCTATCCATGAAGCGTCATTTTTACCTTAAACAGATGGTGGGTAATAGGTGGCTAATATGGTAGGTACGTGTCAAGTACTTGAAGAACCTTCTGGCAGGCGAGCGATATTGGTAACGGGAATGTCTCAGGCGGAAGTCAGGAGCTGCTCCAATACTGGGGAGTTCGCGCGGTTACTACTTCTGAGTTCGCCATGTTCATCAGTCGGATGCCGAGCTTAAGATATAATTTCTGTCACACTTGAAGATAGGTTCTGCAATGAGAGGACCTAGTGAAAGTATCCTGCCAAAGCCTATGGTGCCTAACTAAAGAAAAGGCGCTAAGCCCTCAGCCTAGGTTTACATATTATACATGTTCACCTGACCCTCCTCATCTGCGAAAGAGTGTTGATAGCGGTGAACCGGGAATCTTCATCCGTTAGGCAGCCCCTGGTACGGCTTCGCCAGTGAAGACCTAGGTGGCAGCACGGACAGGTCCGGTCTTTCCGTCACAGGTGTCCTCTGGAACTCATCTGTAAAACACTCAGTCTTTCCCTCTCCTTTCATCCATCACTTCAGAGTTTAGGGATCGGCGTATGGCTTCATGGCTCCCCGGAAGGGGAACTAGTCTCCTTGACGATCCCTCTTCGTTTTCACACTTGAGTCAGTTTCTCTCTGGGTCCTCAATCCCAAATATTAGAGAAACGCTATATTACATGCGACTCTTGCCCTTATTAGTGATCGAGTAGTGGTGTGCACCTACTGTAAACCTTTCCCCTTATGGTTCGAAGGTCAGGTGTAGAATACATACCTGGGTTCGTTCACAAGTAGAAGGCGATTAACACATTCCTATTCGGTCACCCCGGTTTAGTCGCGTGACCCTAAAGCTAACCAGCTGGGATCAGCGTGTTTATCTGTAGAAGGTTGTCTGCCCCTTTCATCTACGTCCCCCTTTCTCCCCATTGTGGAGAAAGAAAGTTCTCATTTGTTGCCCCAAGTAAGGAATGACTGCTTAAGGACCAGCAGAGGAAAGTAGAAATAGAAAGATTAATATTCCGTTCCAAACTGCGGTGACGCACCCTCGCTATCGGTCGACAGTATAACTTTGATATGCGACTCGACCCACGTTCCATTTCGACATATTCCAATATCACCGTTGGATAACTACAATATTAACACAGTCGAACTGTTTCTCATCCGTCTCCCTTCACTAGATCGATCGTTTCGCACTCAACTTCTCTCGCCGGATGTAACACGATATATTGCTCCCTTGCGCCACTGTACCAAAAAGCGCTCTTCGAACTACTAATTTCTGGAACATAGGTCATGCATATATTCTCCTAACAGCATAGCAGGCCACGGGACCAACAAACCTTTTCGGATTTGCTGATGGCCAGCTGTTGACGCAATTAACCCGCTTAAATAAGAAAATATTAAAGCACCCTGTTTACACACCCAGAGTCGGCTGTCCCCGATCGATAATTCCTACTTAATATGCATGACTCAACTTACGTTACACACGGCTAACAAGCTTCACTGACCGCAGTGATCGCGTACTGGTTTCGACACCATTATAATGTAATAGTAAATCAATTTACCTTCATAAATGAACACTTCTTGTCCAACATGACTTTAGTACATGTCGAGAAACTTCATTTCTTTGTAGACACTTCTAGCAGCTCTCACGACGTCGTCCTTCTAGCGAAGGCAACACACAACTAATGAATGTTGACGGCCGAAATTGGGTCTCGTGTTACTTCTTGGGAGACGGAGAAGTTCGCTTAATGCAAGTAAAGCGACTTTCTCGGCAGAAGCAAGTCCCAATCATGTGAAACGCAAATTTGGGAAGTTTAGCTCTCTCCAAGGTCAAAAGAAACCCCCAGAAAAGAGCTTCGAGAATGTTGGAGAGCTGTTCAGACAGGGGAATTCCATTCGGGCTACCGCTGGCTAACATTAGCGCGGTAGTCTCCCGTGTCAGAACAAGCCGCGAGGCAAAACCTACGGGCTGCCTTGTGACAGAGGTTTAAGAAGTTGGATTAATCCAAGTGCATAACTGGTCGGAAACACACATACCTGCCTATGGTTGGGAATGAACCTGGACCACTCTCTTGTCATGTAGGGAAGCGACCAGCTTCCATCCTGCAAAATAAACAGATGCTCATAGTTGTAACAACCATTATTTGATCTCTGCCACGTGTTAAACAAATCACTATGAGGCGACTGTTAAATGTGTAAATCGCAATCACAAGAGTTCCAAACAATGAATTTGATAAAACACTCACTCATAAACGTGGTGAATGAAAGACGAAATAAACTAACGCATGACATAATGATGGCGATTATCACAGTTGCGATGATAATGATGATCACGACGATGCTGATGATGATGATGGTTATAAAAAATATCAAGTAACTACAAATATTGCCCTTCATATCAAATAAGATTGTAATAGAAGTACACACTGCATTAGCTTTTCACACTAGGGCAGAGGAAGAGACTATAATCCACTATTTAGCTACAGGTGGTTGGTGCAAAGGAATGGTGTCAACCTTGATGACCATGAAATCGCGACGATTATACCGAATGCAGCATTTAGTGTCGGAGATTCGTGGGACGGTGCTAGAGTAATCATTCACGGGAATACCCTGCATGCTGGTTTCGTATATGCAGTGGGTCTTTCCGCTAACGGTTAGTGATATTATTACTAGTAACGTCAAAACGTCAATGTTAATTAATTTCTGGAGCATGATAATGAATGGCCATTGAAGCATGCATTGCATAAGAGAGCATTGTAGTTCCGTACTAAATATGTTGGCATCATTTTTTTCTAAATCATGTGCCATGCCGATAAGTGTGGGCAGTCATGTTTCGCTTCACACACAATCACCAGGTCCCTTCCTTCTTTTCTCCTCATTCTTGCCAGTTGTCACCAAGTTCTCCAATTTATTTCTTCACATAACGTGTCCACAAAATTGTAACTGTCTATGTCTAATTTCTCTAATCAGTGTACTGTTTTGATTTGTTTCTTGTAGGACTTTGTCATTAATTTTTCTGCCTGGCCATGGTATCCTTTGCATTTTCAGTAGAAACCACATTTCACAGCCATCAAATGTTTTTCCGCTTTTCTGCTCATTTTCCACGCTTCACATCAATACAAAAGTACAAGTACTATGTAGCATTTCAACACGCTTTTTCTCGTTCCAAATGGCATCTTTTGCATTGGTCACTATGTTTTGCATTATGCAAAAAGCTACCCTTACTATGGCGATTCTTGTCCTAATCTCTTCAAGGCATCTGCCATCAGATGGTATGAGTGTTCCGAAATAATTGTACCGGTTGATTTATTTAAGAAAATTCCCATTTACTTGTATATTACGAGGGCGAGTCAATAAGTAAGTCACACGGTTCTGTGGGATGGCAGGTAAATGTAGTTGGTGTTTTCTAAATGTGTTATTAGGTGACAGCTACATCGAACTTTATATTCCCGTTCGTCAGGTGGCGCTAGGTGTCTCATGCGCATGCGCAGCACATACACACAATGTACTTCCGGAGTGTACAATAAAAAAGCAACGTGCTGTTGTGCGTTTTTTTGTGCGCAAAAGGACTGCCTGCAAAGGCCATTCATAAGGAAATGCTTCCTACTTATGCTGGCAAATGTTTGTCCTGTAAAGCGGTGCATGGCTGTTAGAAACATTTTCTCAAGGATGCTCGAAAATTGTTGATGAAATCCGATCTGGTAGTCCAGTTGAGATTGCAACAGAAGCACCCGTGCAGCGGGTGAGGAGATGATTAGAGGTGACAGACGAGTAACGATAGACTCTGTAGCATCTGCAATAGGGTGCTCACATAGTTCAGCATAGTCGACTGAAATTTAAGAAAGTGTGCTCAAGGTGGGTACAATTGGTTGATGTTGATACCAAGTGTTTCCAATATTAATATTATGCTCTTTTGCCCACTGTACAAGTCTGCAACCGCTTTCATTCTGTCCCCCTGATCCATACTTGCCTACTATATATTCGCCCTTGTGATTTTCAACTTTAGCAATAAAGTCACCCATTATATTTAATTCTGAATGCTTGCATTTCTTGAAGGCATTCTCCGGATTATTATAACGTTCATCGATGCTGTCATCACTGTTATCTGTTGTTGGTGCATAAACTTATGTGATATTGATATAAAAAGGTCTTCCATTCAACTTTACTAGTAATATTAAGTCTGACACAGTCCAATATTCTTTGACTGATGTTGATCTCTCTATTTCCATTATATTTGATAACCTCGCTATTTTTCCTCTCCACTAGAATGGATTATGCTATATTCTTCGGACGTTGTAATGCTCATTCCTTTCCATCTGATCTCACATATACCTAACATGTTAATATTCAGTTTCCTCATTTCTTTTTTAATGTTTTCAAATTGTCACTCCCCATTCAAAGTTTAACAATCCAAGTTCCTACTTTCAATGATGGTAATCTTTTGCACTCAATTGCATGCTGACGGCTTGGAGTCACCTGGTGCACATGTCTACCGCTACCGGGTGAGGCTGCTTCCATGGAGCACCCATTTATGGCGTTTCTCTGAATTTCGATGACATTCCAAAAACATGATTTTCGTGTTATCTGTAAATAAGGTAGTTTTCCATTGCTTTCCTTCTTAACAGTGACCATACTGGTCGACGACAGTAGTCATTGCCCCCCCCCCCACCCCTAAGCCCCCCCCCCCCCAAAAAAAAAGATCCTCTGCCATACCCTACAACAATCTGTCGGCGGCTAGTCAACGTAGTCCACCACCTGCACCCATGGCTTCAGGTAACCCTGATCTGGGGGGGGGGGGGGCTATACGGGCACTTAAACTTGCCCAAGGGTGTTCGGAAGGCTAGCCGAGGGAAGGAAGCACCTACCTTCTCCTTTGATAGGGGATACCCGTACCACGCCAACCATTAGCGTATTTAATAGGGGGAAATTCCTCTAGCAATATCCTGCTAGGGGTCTGTGATATGATAGTGCCACGACTTCTTGTAGGCTTAGAGCAGGGGTCACCAAACTACGGCCCGCGGGCCGGATCCGGCCCGCGACATCATTTCATCCGGCCCGCCGACGGTACTCGAACTTGCTTGATATAACGTATGAAACACGAGACGTTATGATACAGTTTAAATGTAATATTATGTTTAGAATAATCAGAGATCTTCACACGTGCGGAGACCTCATGGCCGCTCATGCGGCCCTATTTATATATTTTGCGAACCTTATTATGAGATATATTCTATTACCAAATGAAGCCTCTTGCCGTGGCTCTACAAGAGTATAGAGTAGCATATCCCAAGATACCCTGGAAAAAATGCATACGATGCTGGGATGTTGTGTTGGCGTGCCTATAAGAGCCCAGTCACGCCATTTTACCGCCTCTTTGGCCTTGAGAACAACTGAGGCTGAAAAGATGTGATGTCTAATTTTCAGCAGAAGGTTTGAACTCACACCTGTGAGCCACAACCAAGCAGATGGGCAATCGTGCTCCAGGCACGGCCGAGCATGGCCACTGTTTTTCGAGACCGCAGTTGAGAGGGCAGACAGGCCCTGTGAAAATCCAAAAGATCCAAGAGGATCTTGATTGTGGATTGGCGATTATCTGCTATGGGGTGAGTTTTGAATGAACCTTCGTAGTTTAAATAGGAACATACGAATAGAATAGCTATGTCTATGCCCGAGAACAATAAGGGTGGGGTATATGCCTGGGAAGAGAGGAAGAGAAAGGCCAAAGAGAAGATGGGTGCAGGATGTGGCGGATGATCTCCAGATGGGTGTATCTGAAGCTAGACACCTTGATTATGATCGAGAGGTTTTCCGGAGGGTTATTATGGGAGCGAGGTTCTGCAAAGGACATGCAAGTGAATGAATGACCTTTGTTCCATCTTGTTGTCTGATAATTTCTGGTGTTGTGTATCAGACTACAGTTACAGTGCTGTGATGGAAGATCACTGGTACAGTGAAGAATGATCATGTGTATGATATTAATGGAGATGCCTATTTTGTCATTGCATCTAATCATGAATTTTATTTCTTAGTGCATTGGCATTATTAATCAGATGTTGTTGTATCTTTTCTTTTTCATTATTCTGATTCCTTGTACACGAACCTGAATTTCTTCTGATATTTCTAAATCTTTTCTTTTCTTGTTAGCCGTAGAGATAGAATAAGATTTTCTTTGTCTTCTTATTCCCCTCTTCTTCTACGGCCCATGAGCAGTCGGCGTTGTGCTATTATCTCTATCATCTCTGTGAGGTTACATTGGATGTGAGGTCTTGATTGGATGCAGCAATTCCAAACCAAACATTGATGGTATTTTGAAAGCCACACGTTAGTTTCACAAATCTTCCTAATCTCTTTTGCTGCTTAGTTTATGAGATTCGTATATGTGCACTATCTTTTTGCTAACGTCGCCTTCTTTGATAACTTTGTTTAGTAAATAAATATGTTGGTTGTCTTTGTTTGTTTGTGCATTGCACGCCCTTCCCATGATCAACTTAGTTTTTCGTCTTTTTTCCCCAGAGCTTTCGTTCTAGCTTGCAATTATTGTTAAAGTTAGTTGCATATCCTTTTCAGGACGTTTGCAGTCACCACCAGCATTGTTTGCTGTTGTTGATGTCTTGGCAAGTTTACGTTCAGTAGCTTACCATTGCTTTCTGAACGACCGGCACCCATAACATAGCGTAAAAATAAGAGCAAAGTTGTCTACTGTCAAATCACGCGCAGCTGTGTTTCAAACGCGGGTATACGGGATTACGAACCGTGTCCGTAAGACCTTTGCCACGGAGAACGGGGCAAGTATTGTACAGAATAACTATCCGGCTCGCGCTCGTCATTTTCTCAGCTAATCCGGCCCGCCGTGAAAAATGTTTGGTGACCCCTGGCTTAGAGCATGGGGAAAGAGGCGGATGGTCTTTCCCATACTGTGACAAGCGGCAAGCCGACCGTTCTCACGATATTATCGGTGGAATTCGCTATGTGTATCAGAGAATAGGGAATTAACTACCAATTTACTTTTATTTATGGTTTCATTGCTCTGACAAAAGTATAGGCTACCGAAACGCCGGACAGTTGTGTTTTGTTATTTGTTATATTCTTACTTGATATTGTATTATGTTTATTTATTTCCCCCTACAATTTATTCAGTTTACAGGACTGAAGACCTAGACATATATATATATATATATATATATATATATATATATATATATATATATATATATATATATATATATATATAATATTTGTTTATTTATATGTATATGTACAGATATACACAAACATACACATATGTATGTCTGAAAAGCCAGACTGTTCAATATCACATTACAGTCAGCGTGATTTACTGTCATGTATCGTTTGTGACAGTGTATGTGAAGGTCCGCGAGGGTGGCAGTCAGTCTAGACTGATCACACGCAAGTACACGGCACAGCCGTGGTACGACTTTGAAGTGGAGCCACCACCGAGAGGAAACGGCTGCTTTGTATCACCTGGTCGGGGAGAGGCTGTTTTCACCAGGTAGGAGAGCGTTGACAATTGAGATCAATGCCTGCGATATTGATAATGCTGTTTATGTGCATGCATGTATTCATGTTTGTCTGTCATATGTCTTGCATACGTGAAGCAGATTGGCATGCAAACATACCTGTCTGTCTGCCTGCATGTCTTTATGTCTGTCAGTATGTATGAACATCTGTCTGTCTGTCTGTCTGTCTGTCTGTCTGTCTGTCTGTCTGTCTGTCTGTCAGTCACACATACATACATACACACATACATACGTACGTACGTACATACATACACATACAAACACACACACATACACACACATACACACTCGCACACACGCACACACGCACATACACACATACGCACACACGTACACACGTACGTATATATCTCCCCACATACATACACACATAAACATGTACGTATATATCTCCCCCGATGGTGTTTCCACCTTGGCGTGGTGGGGGAGCTTGAGTTTCTCAATGACCCTGAGAGCTATGCCGGCAGTAGCATAGCCACCAGCAGGGCCTCCCAAGCCTGACAGGTCAAAGGGTAGAGAACAGACAAAGAGAAACACCCTGGTCCTCCAGGTTGGGGGTTGAAGCGTGGGGGTAACATCCCCACCTTTATAAACCCTAGTTTGTTACGAAACAGATAAATAAGCCTTAGGTTCATACCAGAACACGATCAGCGTTGCCAGTAGTGGGTTGTGCTCAATATTTAAAATTCAAATCCCGAAATAACTAAATTAATCAATTGATTATTGCTCATTGGATTTAGGAGGCCTGGTGTTCCTTGCCAGTGAGAAGTCCTGATCGTTTCGGGTCCACATCGATTGACGGACGTCAGTCGCGGCGATTGGGCAATCTTGAGCATAGCCTACGATGGGTGACGTTGTAATTTTCTGTTATGATAATTTGGCTGTGTGTCCAACGTGTGCCGCGTGGTTACACACCCGCTTCACACGCCAGTGATCCGGGGCTTGTTTCCGGATCCGGTCAGGGATATGCACTACTGACGAGCTCAAACGAGGGCGAAACTCGAGTATAGTGCTTCCATATTGACGTGGATAGGCCTTAGGTTCATACCAGAATACGATCAGCGTTGCCAGTAGTGGGTTGTGCTCAATATTTAAGATAAATAAGCCTTGAATTCTGACTGACTTATTCGGACAACGACCTTGGAACGTTAAAGGACTTTTGAGATTTGGAACACGGAATGTGCGGACACTATATCGAACTGGAGTGGCTGAAGAACGAACGAACGAACTTTATTTTCAAAGGGTATCTTACATCCTGCCCTTCCAATCACTCATCTTTCGTTCATCAGTGCATAGTGCATTCACATAGGAAAAACAAAACATTGTCAAATGAATGTAAACATAAACAATGCAAGTTACCATGTTATGAGACAAATCCCCCACCACCCACCCACCCATCCATCCCCTATCCATCCGCGTGTCCCCACACACACATCGACCACCCGACCACACACATACCCACAGGCACATACATGCTCCCATCCATCCGCCCATCCCCCAATCCACACATCCCACACACACCCCCACATACACAATCTCCCCACCCACACACACACATCTCCCACCCACAACACATCCCTCCACACACATCCCACACACCCACATACAAACCCAGGCACACATGCATGCATCCACCCATCTATTACCCACCCACACATCCCCCCATCTTCAGACATCTCTCCATTCACACGCACACATCCTCCACCCATTCAATAACCTACCAACACTCACCCACCCACATATCCTCCACCACCCACCCACACACCCCCTACCACTCAGCCAAACACACATCCCCCAACTACTTAGCCAAACAAACATCCATAACCACATATCCAACACCCACACACACATATTCCCGCCAACTCACATATCCCGCACCTACCCACACACAACACCCGTACCCACTCACACATCCCCCACTTACACACATCTTGCACCCACACATCCAACATCCACACACAAACATCCCCCACCCATCCCCAACCTACACACACTCACCCTCCTACACATTCTCCACCTACCCACTCGCCAACCCCCCCCCCCCCCCCCCGTCATGATCTCCAATCCAAAATCCTACATACCTTAACTACACATCTCACCACCCATACACTCACACACACACACATCCCCACACTCATACACACATCCCCACCAACCAACACATTCCTCATCCAAAATTAGACCTCCCACACACACACACCCCATCACTCACATATACCCCACCCACACACATTCTCGCTCACACACATCTTCCCACCCACACACACATCCCCCACCTACACACTAATCTATCACACACATCCACCCACTCACGAGCTTATCCATCAACCACTCACACGCACACATCACCCACCCACACATCAACATATGCATCTCTCATCTACCCTCCCACCCACACACACACCCCAACGACCCAGCCAAACACACATCCCCCATCCTTATATATATCATTCATCCATCCGCATATCCCGCACATCCCTCACCCCCTCACACATCTCCCCTCCCAAACAACACCCCACCCATAAACACATCCCCCCACACACACACATGCATGCCCCATACAATCCCCGCCCACACATCTCTTACCCACACACACACACACACATCTCCCCACCCACCCACACATTCCCCACCTACAAACATCCTCACTACCCACACATACATCCTCCATCCATCATGTGCCATGCCGGTAAGCGTGGGCGGTCATGTTCTGCCATCTCACTCGATCACCAGAATCGTGGATCAGCTCTGTTTTTCTGTCTCGACCATGCCACAAGGCCAAGCTATCCAGGTACTTGCTTCTAGGTCTTCCCCTTGGCCTGTTCCCCTCGATCTTACCAGTTGTCACCAAGTTCTCCAAATCATTTCTTCTCATAACATGCCCAAAAAATTGTGACTGTCTACGTCTAATGTCTCTAATCAGTTTACGATCTTCATTTGTTTCTTGAAGAACTTGTTCATTGGTCTTTCTGGCTGTCCATGGTATTCTTTGCATTTTCCTCAAAAACCACATTTCCACAGCCATCAGACGTTTTTCAGTCTGACTGCTCATTGTCCAAGCTTCACATCCATATAAAAGTACAGGTTCTATGTAGCATCTCAACACTCTTTTTCTCGTTTCAATTGACATCTTTTTATTGATCAGTATGTTTTTCATCTTGCTAAAGGCTATTTTTGCCATGGCGATTCTTGTTCTAATCTCTTCAAGGCATCTCCCATCAGATGCTATTACTGTTCCGAGATAATTGTACCTATTCACTTGTTGAAGAATATTCCCATTTACTTGTATATTACTTTGTGGTATATCGTTCTTCCTAGTGACTACCATAATCTGTGTCTTTTTACAATTTAATTCTAACCCTAGTTGTTCACTGTGTGTAATAACCGCATCTACTAAATTTTGCAGGTCCTGTTCATTGTCAGCAATCAAGACTGTATCATCTGCATATCTAATGTTATTGATGCATCGTCCCCCAATGTTGATTCCTTCCATATCTTCAATATTTCTGAAAATACTTTCACTGTACAGGGAAAACAGATCTGGAGACATTACACATCCCTGTCTCACGCCTCTCTTTTTCTTCATTTTTCTTATGCACAACTGATTGAATTCTTCAGCATTTCCCATTGATCATCTACATCTTGAAATAGGATCTCTAGATCAGACTATAAATCAAATTTGTTCTTTACTTCTATGTTAAAATTATCTTGTATTTCTTTGTCAGTTTTCAATTTGCACAAGTCATATTTAGGGTTTCCTGCTGTATACTTGACTTTCTTTAACTTTACCCTCAATGTGCCTATAATTAATCTGTGATCACTGTAACAGTCTGCATTTGGAACTTTTTTTACGACTGTTAACGCATTTCAAAACCTTTTGCTAATCAGGATGTAATCTATCTGGTTTTTAATCCTGCTGTCTGGACTCCTCCATGTCCATAATCTTCTATTATGCTATTTAAACCAGGTGTTTCCTACAACCATTTCTTGTTCTTTTGCCCATTCTACAAGTCTGTATCCTCTTTCATTTCTCTCTCCCAAACCATGGTTGCCTACACTGCATCCATCGTTTTGCTTTCCTATTTTTGCGTTGAAATCACCCATTATGATATTTATTTCTGATTTTTTACAGTTCTTCAAAGCAGACTCCATGTCATTATAAAATTCCTCTATACTTTCTTCACTGCATTCACTTGTTGGGGCATATACTTGAATGACATTTATTTTAAAAGGTCTTCCATTTAATTTTACTTATAGAACTCTGTCTTACACAGCCCGATATCCTTTGACATAATTTGATGTTTGCTTATCTAATATAATGGCTACACCTCTTTGCTGTTCTTCTCCCCCAGAGTAAATAATTTTACAATCCTCTTCTGTCCTTATCCCTGCTCCTTTCCATCTCGTTTCCGATATTCCTAATATATTAATCTTCTTTCTCTCCATTTCTTTTTTGATGTTTTCTAATTTTCCATCTGCATTCATTGTTCTAACATTCCAAGTTTCAACTTTCAGTGATATTAATCTTTTGCACCTAGTAGCCTGTTGACGGTCTGGGGTCCACACAACATGATTTTCATGGCATCTGTAAAGAAGGTAGTTTGCCATTGCTTTCCTTCCTAGCAGTGACCATACTGGTCAGTGACCGTAGCCATTGTCTCCTCAAATAAAAAAGGTCCTCTGCCTACCGTCGTGAAGGTGGAGACCATA
Organism: Cepaea nemoralis; assembly: GCA_014155875.1. Classification (NCBI taxonomy): domain Eukaryota; kingdom Metazoa; phylum Mollusca; class Gastropoda; order Stylommatophora; family Helicidae; genus Cepaea; species Cepaea nemoralis. Next base: position 28,986 of record JACEFZ010024594.1, on the reverse strand, counting down.
ACCTACAACTATCTGTCGGCTGCTCTACATCTTCATCCACCACCTGCACCCATGGCTTCACGTAACCCTGATCGGGGGGCTAAACGGGTATTCCACCTTGCCCAAGTGTGTCCCGTAGGCTGTCGGAGGGAAGAAGGCGCCTTACTTCTCCTTTGATAGGGGATACCCCTACCCCGCTACATCCTCCACCCACTGTCATTTATCCCATCCAGACTCACACACTCCCACCCACACAGACATATCCCATTCACAGACACACCCCACACCCAACCCACAAACTCATCCCCCACACCTATCACACACCCATCCTCCAACCCACACACATCTGCCACACACCCATTCAGCCACCCAAATACACATTCTCTACCTACATACCCAACCCACTACACCCACATACTTCCAAACATCCTCCCAAATATCCCCACCCACACACACACATACATCCCCCACCGACCAAACATCCCTTCACCCATCCACACATCACCCATCCACCCACACATATCCCCCACACACAACCCATCCACACATGAATTCCCCACACCCCCACACACACATCACTCACATACACACCCACACATACATCCTCACATCTATACACATACATGATGCCTCACATGATCACTGAAACTAATAAGAACAAACTCCCACACTTTACACACAGTTGAGACACTGACGATTGTCGTGAGCATTTTCGCAAAAATTGTAAGAAATAGAGAAAAAATTGTAGATATACATTGTCTAGCGTAAAAATTAGTGATCCAATTCAACTCTCTCCCTTTTCTCTATCACACAAACACACACACACACTCTCTCTCTCTCTCTCTCTCTCTCTCTCTCTCTCTCTCTCTCTCTTTCCCACTCACTAACTCTCTCACTCACATTACAGTAATGTTATATTATACATGATAAAATCTAGTGGCATACAAAATGATAATAAGAAAGATAAGAACATACAAAAAAAAATGGAATGGCATGTTACAGGACATGCATGCGCTCAAACTCTCTCTCTCTCTCTCTCTCTCTCTCTCTCTCTCTCTCTCTCTCTCTCTCTCTCTTTCTTTCTTTCTTACACAGGCACACACACATGCGCGCGCGCACACACACACACACTCTCTCTCAAACTCATTAACTCTCTCTCTCACTCATACTCCCTAACTCTCTCACTCCCTCTACAGTGACGTACATATGTTCATATTATAAATGATAACATCAATTGGCATTCAAAATGATAGTATGAAATTGAGAGTGCACACAAAATATGGAATAGCATGTTACATGAAGTGCGTGCGCTCAAATCTCTCTCTCTCTCTCTCTCTCTCTCTCTCTCTCTCTCTCTCTCTCTCTCTCTCTCTCTCTCTCTCTCTCTCTCTCGCAATCATTATTTCATCACATGGATATAACAGCAATTCAAGAAATAAAGTGGCCAGGAGAGGGTACTTTAGAGCAAAATGGAATTATTGTAATATATGGCGGAAACACCCAAAACAAACATGAATTAGGAACAGGATTTGTCATCAAAAAAGAGTTATGGGGGAACGTTCTAAACTTTAAAGCTGTTAATAACAGTATTAGTAAATTACGAATAAAAGGTAAATGGAAAAATATAACGATGATTAATGTTTATGCACTACTGAAGAGAAAGAAGATGATATTAAAGAAGACTTTTATAATGATCTGGAAGATGTCATAGAAGAAACTCCCAAACAGGATATCCTGATTGTGCTGGGAGATTTCAATGCAAAAATATGTAGAGTGCAAACTTATAAAAAAGTTGCGGGTATGGAAAGCCTACATACAACTTCAAATGGCAATGGATGGACGATCATCAATCTAGCAGAAGCCAAAGGACTGCAGATCAGCAGTACCAGACTGCAAAGAAGGGATATACATTAAAAAATCTTGGAAATTATGTGACAAGAGAACCTATAATCAAATAGATCACATTTTAATTAACAACAAAACTGCATCAGACATACAACAAGATAGAAGTTATAGAGGAGCTGAGTGTTACAGCGATAAACTTATTCTTCTTCTTCAGCATTCAGAGCCATTGAGGTTCTTTGCTGAAGATACAAGCCGTGTCCATTCGTCTCTCCGGTTGACCTTATCTTGCCAGTCGCTGAGTATATATATATATATATATATATATATATATATATATATATATATATATATATATATATATATATATATATATATATATATGTATATATTAATTGGCACCTTTCCGTCTTGACAGACGATAGTTTGGTACATTGTGCTTTAAAAAGGCTTAATAACTACGATCCATGGCGGCGACGAGTGTAGCTGGTAAGGCCAATTCTTGCTGCAAATGTTTGCCCACAGTAGGTGCATGTGAAAACTTGGTCATTTCCACCATTTTGCACCTTCTTACGTCTCTCACGCTCTGTGTGTGCTTTATCTGCAATCATTTTCTCCTTTGTCTTTATTCCATTTCTGATAGTTGCCCTCCATGCAACACGTTCAGCGGTGACGTGCTCCCAATGTGCATTATCAATGCCTGTATCAATTATGTCCCGCTTACACACATCTTTGTATCGTAGTAGAGGCCGACCCTGAGATTTCCTACCCGTCTGTAATTCACGAAAAAAGATATCCTTTGGTATTCTACCATGATCCATCCTCCTAACGTGTCCTATCCATCTAAGTCTACGAAGACTGAGCATGGAATACACCGTCACACAACCTGATCTTTCCAATACTTCAGTATTTGTGATTTATATATATATATTAGGATTAGTGAATATATATATATATATATATATATATATATATATATATATATATATATATATATATATATATATATATATATATATACTAATCCTTCATCATCTTCTGACCTTCATCATCTTCTGACCTCCATAATCTCCTTATGTATATAAAATATATAGTTCAAACGTGTAAAATATATCTTGTTCAGAGTATAAATATGCATTCACATAACCATATATAGATGATTGCTCTCAAATAATTTCACCCCATTTACTCTCTCCCTCTCTCCCCCACTAACTGTCTCTTTCACTGTCTTTCTGAAGGGCTTTTGTCGCACACCTCGGTCGAACATCAAAGGCCTTCCCTTCTCCTATATGAAGTCCTACTTCGATCCCCATCCATATATCATATTGTATTCAAGGTCAACTGGTGACATTTATCCCTCCAAGTGTTTTCTCACCAGTCTTGGTAGGCATTCAATGTGTTGCTCCAAATAATCAACATTAATATGGACGCTATCAGTAGTCTGCTGGCCCTCAAAATTGTCTACTGAGTTATCGGTCTCCACTGTGTAGACATCATATAGAATGAATGTAAATGCATCTCCCGTACATGAATAGGCTATACACTCACGTGGCTCGGATAATGTTGGATTTCTCCCAATTATCACGGAGAAAAGTCAGAAAACGAAGTAGCAAAGGAAGGAAGTTGCAATAAAAGTTCACCTTGAAATAATAAAGGTTAGAGCTGTATCAATAAATAACACAGCAAATTCACAGCTTAAAGTTTGGAAGAGTACACATAGAAACGGAAAACTAAACAGTCAGCCCTCAGAACAGCAGACAAAATGATTAAAATAATATTTTGGTATTTGAGTTGTTAGCTTAGGCTTAGTTCTGTCAATAGGCTTTTTTACTTAAATCGAACTGTACAAAATATCATATGTTTCCATGAAGGTACCTTTGGAATGCCATACTTGTGTTTGCGTCTGAGGTTTGTCTCCGCCAGGCCGTTGTTAAATACTCTCTTCGTCATTGACGTGATTTGCATTTCTCTACTCTCCTTTACACGTGACATAATTACCTATGTCCAGTATTCGTTAACTCCTCTCCTCATTTCATGATGGACTAGTGTCCGCATCTCAGTCAATTTGACTGACGCTTCGGCTTGCATCAGAAATACCCTTTCACCAACTTTTCCTATGGACTATCTTTCACATGTCAATCAGTTTGACTGACGGTACGGTATGCGTCTCAAACAAAGTTTCGGAGATGCATTGGACTTTACGTCATAGCTACTGCTATGGACCAAAATTAGCCAGAATAGTTAACATAAGAAGCGACAGTGATGAACTATATTACAGGGCCGGAGAGAGTTAAACACCAGTGACGGGATCAACAGTAAACTAAAACAACTCACAGAAGTAGTAGCACAGGTACCCAGACGAACGACGGTCAATAACCCGGGGGCTATTCACAGAGTCTCGAAGTAGTTAGCTGAATGAGATCGGCAGCAGTAATAGAATATCTTCAACTGAAATATTTGAGCAACTTTGGTTTCCAGTTTGGATGAGACTCTGCTAGACTTTACAATAGTCTAAATTGTTCACGAATACGAACTATTCTTATGAGAAGATTTATGGACAACGATCTGTTTGACATACCGTATTCATGGAGGACTAGTACAGTGTGCTCATAGTTGTGTGTTCACAACGGAAGTAGGTTAAACAAGTGTTCTAAATACGCTTAGTGTTGTGTAATACTAAATGACACTTATGACAATGGCACCAGGGGCTACACGAAGTTTTGTGACCCAGTACCTGTAAGCGATGTTTTGCCGTATCACACATTAAGTGGAGACAAGACCTGGACTGTGAGGAGGCTGAAACACCGTGTGTTGCTAATAAAACTATCTTTGACACTGTAACGAAAAGGTTGTGCAGTCATTTACCAGATGTTTATCAACCTGAGTGAGAAGATGCCAGTTGTAACTTCATGGCATCGAGCCATCCGTACTCTCAATAGCATCACGGCACTTACGGGGGCTCGTCCGGGATTTGAACCCGAGGCCTCTTTGCATTATAATTACCTTTCTTATTTTACTACTATGACACATTATACAAATATGTACGCCATGAGTGGTATCAAGTGTGCTAGTTGTAACTGAAGTAATAGTCTTATTTTATAATCATAAACCCAAGGTATTCATATGTATAGTTAAATTTATGGTTACATCATTGACTTAGCAACATGGCACCTACATTCCAATCTGCTGTTGCAATCTCGCTTTTCGGGGATTTTAACTACCGTTATTCCATGTGTTGCGACGAGGTGTTAGGCCTGCATTCTATTCTGACTGTCGTTTGCCTGTTCACAAGGTTTTCTGGCTGAAAAGATTATCCCCCATTCGGGGATTTTAACACGCTTTGCAAAGAGGCGTTAGCTCGTGGTTTTCGGCATAAAACTAAAAAGGAAAGTAAAACATCTCAGTTCCATTTTTTCTCTGCGGTAAATGCGATCTTCCAACTTTTGATAGAGACCAGACTACCTTTGTGCATTAGCGCAGATTGTACGCTTACTGCGCAAAATTGCGTCATAGACTTACAAACGTAGACCAGCGCGGTGAAACTTGTACTTTCCCCTCTTGTCCTTCCTCTTGAGTTGTTATGCTTTTCTGGTGAATGTTTATTCTTTTACTTGGAGAATGATAGAAATATTCTGCTGGTGCCGAGGGGTTTCGTCACACTAATGACTAATGATACTGCGGAGCGCGGAGAAGTAAGGGGTCGGGCTAATATGTAAGCATAACGTCCCCTGAGAGGGAGGTCTATTGAACGAATTAGTTGATGACTGTGTATCCGAAACCTTGACCAGACTGCACGGACTTAAATTCAAAAGGGGTGAAGCCAAACATAAAGTTGGCCAAAGAATGAGTCAGATACCGAGCAAGGGACCCGAGCACTTTTGGACCTACTGATTCGACATTCAGTGAGAATACTCTGACGACTAATTAACTAGGTCGGATTCCTGTCCAACGCCGCAGTGTAACTACTTTAAAAATCGAGCTATCAGAAGTCACTTTAGCTTTCTTTGACGCTTTGAGACTCCATACATGGATTTGCTATAGTGACTGACTGTCGATTTATGCTTTCGGTTGTCAACTACATGTGACTTTGTTATTGTGTCTTAATTTACAGAGATCAATGAAGTCCTAGACAATGTAAGATTCCAAACTCGTACTTCAGGGACATGAATCCTGGGGATATTGACAATGCACCCATCAATTAATCATGTACTATGCCGGAAAGCGTGGGCGGTCATGACTCGCCATTTCACTCGATCACCAGTGTCGTGGATCATCTCAGTGTTCCTGTCTCGTCCATGCCATGTGGCCAAGCCATCCAGGTATTTTCCTCTCGGTCTTCCTCTTGGTCTGTTCCCTTCGATCTTGCCAGTTGTCACTAAGTTCTCCATTCCATTTCTTCTCATACTACGGGTTAAATATAATATGTAATCGCAGGCCGAGGCAGAGATGTGTTAATCAATCCGTGCTAGTTTTGGACATGTGTGATCAATATGGCAGTCGCATATATTATATAAGAAGAGAACAAAGTGTACGTGTTCTCAAACATTGCATTTTTCAAACAATTAACATTCTACTTAATGGTATGGTGAGGGTAGCAAAGAATGCAAACGTGTGTCCAGAGTGATATGTCAACGAGTGTAATTATTCCGTAGTGCCGTTGGCGGTGTAAGCGTAAGACCTCACATACGTGTGTTCCTTAACTAATTAAAGGGAGTATCGATATGACCATTGCTCCATCCCAGCACATTCCTAAAATTAGCAGGTGCCATGTTACAAATCACGGTCGAAGCAAATCAACGTTGCCAAGAACACGTCAATTGGAATATAACTATAGTCTGCATTCACCACTGTACGATTGTTCTATAAATTCAAAGTGATGATATGCTATTGTCTAATTCCGTTCTTCAGATTTACTGTAACCTGCAACAATTACTTTGACCCGGTATCTCAATTGCCACTGACTTACAGACTCTACCAGCTTGTAACCAACACAGAAACGAATACTGAATTAAGTAAGTTTACTGTTTGCCTGACATTTTTACACTTTACTGCAGAGCATTTCCGAGGATATCTTCTGCGTGCGTTCTTACTCAGATATCTACATCATACCTTGTTGGTTGGTTGCTAAGTTGGCTATGAATCTTTGGACGACTGCTAGTTTAAGTCCCATGAAAAGACGTGCGTCAATTGGAGTGACTTTAGTGCTGACACTTTTCTTCCGAACTGGTACAAAAATACCAACGCCATGGAGTGTGTGTTGCTAAAGCTCTACTTCCCCTCTCAAAATTATAAACCAGCAAGGTATTTAAAACGGAAGATTCCATCTGCTCCACAATGTGTGAAAGTGTACATAACTCGTTCTTGAATTGAGCCAATGCATGGCCTTTGTGTATTATGTTCCGTACACGTTATATACTGTTAAAAAAAGCGCAACATACTTGGTGTTACTTTTATAAAAGATGTGCACTGATTGGACATCAGTCAACCTATCGACTGTGTCCATCTGGTCATTAACATCTCGTGGTTACTTAAATTGTACTCACCTCATGATTCGTGAGGTCATGAAAGAGGTCAAGGTCACAACAACATTTTTGATAATAACTCATGCCAATTTCAGGATAATTCCGTAAAACTTGTTGAACACCAAACTCTGTAACTATATTATTGAATGCCTATAAACGATTGACGCTCCTTGAATAAATTCAGTTGAAAAGTTAATGCGCAAGTATGGCTCATCTCACTACAGAACAACGACTTATCATCATTGGATGTTTACAAGCTGGACAGTCACAAACTGTTGCAGCCAGATAATTTAATGTGGTTAGAAGCACCATTAGTCGCCTTTGGACGCGATTTCAGAAACTGGCTCAGTGGCAGACCGGCCGCGCAGTGGAAGACCCAGAATCACAACTGCTACCGAAGACCGCTTCATGCAGGCTGCGTCACCCTAGGAATGGATGTTCATCTGCATCCATCACAGTCCAGTCAATGCCAGGAGCTCGTCGGATTTCAAATCAAACGGTCAGGAACCAGCCGCATGACGCTGATCTTTGGGCTAGACGACCATACCTAGGTCCTTTTCTTATGGACCGGCATCGCCAGAACCGACTGCAGTAGGCCAGTCAGTATTGTCAATAAAATGTTGGTACAAGTTTGCAATTGAAGCTGCAATAATGTTGCGCTTCTTCTTCTTTTTTTTCTTTTTTTAACAGTATTATATTATCGGCAGAGAGCTACGTTTTGCTGTAGTAACCCATGGTCGGCTGACAGAAAACAGCCAGTTGACATATTTGATCAGAAAAACAACCTCTAATCAAGAATAAAAATAAAACTGCAAAGATACTGTTTAAACAAAAAACGCATCACGTTTTACTACAGGAAGAGACATTAACAAATCATATTTCCACTAAGATCAGGTCACCATAGTCATGTGAGTCACTTGACACAAACATTCCAAATCGGAACTAAACCAGTTTGCAAATGTCTTTGGTCAGAAACGTCAGCCGAGTCTACGCATCAAATAAGAGTGATTTACACACATTTACTCATAAAAAATGCCCACTTAATGTATGATCCATGAACAACCGTAGGAAGCCATTATGGACGTTGGGTTGAAATTTGTTGACAATTAAATACCTAAAGCATATGGATGAAACATTACCCACCAAATACCAGCCAGTCAGTGTGTGATTACCAAACCATAACGAGATACACCCTAATTAGTACCTGCGTGTAGTTCCAGAACTGGTATTGCATTCCCCACTTGTTTCTGAGATAGGAGAGCGTAAGGGAAGCTCTGCAAAAATTGTCTGTCAATTATTAGGATTTAAATAATTCTTCCAAAAAGAAATTAATTAAAGACAGCACCTTGCCCAACAGTCCATGAAGCAAAGAAAGACACCGACCTCGTAGCAAGACAGTAGACTTGGATAATTGACTAATTTTCCAGCCGAAGTGTACAAACCAGATAACCCATACTGACTAAAATGCTGATTAGAATTTTCTATTAGATGTAGAACGAGAGGAGTCTTTCACTAGAATTCATTGATGTACCACTGATTCGTCTCTTGAAGAGAAAGATAGACAATCAAGTTTCTATATCACGATTATGAGCCTTAGGTAAGATAGGTGCATACATCATCCTAAACAGACTAACACGTACCACTAAGCATGGGTTACTTAGCGATCGTAATTGTCCATTTAAACGCAAAGCAAAATAATATTTGTAATCTTTGCTGCGATCTCAAAACATGTATAAGGTCAAGATGACAATGTCCACCTACTTACTCAATTTGTGGATCTTACAACATATCTTGCTAGCATATGTAAGGTCATGGTCAAATTTGGATGTGCCAAAACCATCATGGCGATGACCAGGCTGTTCCATTGTGGAATAATAGGTTGCGAAGTAGACCATTGTGAATACACCACGCCTTCGGTGCCATACAATGCGACCATTATGAATGCTTTGAGGCCTTCGACGTCACACACAAGGAGTGAAGCTTGTTTGTACACATCCTAGTCTGATGTCTGCAGCTATGCTTGGTGACACTCTCAGTCGTGTAGACATAAATGTCTTCTATCAATTGCCAATATGGTAAATTCTTCAGTCATCGTAGTAGTAGAAGTCACAGTAGTAATAGCTGTAAGTAAGTAAACACAAAATTTAATAAAAACATTCCCGTAGCACGAACCTGCTTTGTGTATATGAGGTGTTATGACCGTCACAGTATATATGTCTCCATGCACGTAGGAATATATGAACAGCCTTTCCCTCCCCTAGCGAACGGCGAAAACGGGCATCGAACCATAGTCCGACTGTACTCATGAGGTTGTCTACGTAACTTCGAAACCGTTACATCAACGAGCCCGCTAATTTAATAAATAAGTAGGCATGTAAGTAAGTAAGTAAATAATTAATTAAGTAAGTAAGCAAGCAAGTAAGCAAGCGATAATGTATGTAAAAGACCATGCACACGTCTTGGGGCGTATTGGGACTGTAGTACTAGACCCATATTTTTATAAACCAGTCGGCGCTCGAGAAATGATGTGGTCAATATCATGCCGACTGCTTTCACTTTTACTAGACACTTCATGCCACTCAGTTTTCAAATTCATCTAGATTCAAAGGACGCAAACTAACATAGGTACCAGTAATTGTTGCCGACGTGATTTGACATCATTTACCGAGTACCGGTTGGCTATACCAATATGGGCCTTGCACCAAATGGAAATGCGCTTTAAGACGAGTCATCGGTCCATGACTGTTTATCTCTTGGCTGGGTCGCCTTGGAGCCCATGCTAATTATACAAGTCCGGCTTCGAGCAAATGACCACAGGTCTGGCAGGCAAGCGTGCTAGCCATGGCGTTAAACTGACTCTTAATCCTAGAAACATCACAAGTAAAATATGCAGTACACGATCAGATTATCAGGCTTGTCCATGAGACATATTTTTCTGTTCGATCCCATCCCATCTCATGGTAATTTATGCCTGTCCCATCCCATCCCATCCCATGTGATCTTTCCCATGGGATTCCCATGGGAATAACATTCCCATGGTCAAGCCTTCAGATTGTATGTGTCACTAATATTAAGCTGGATTATATGATCCGCCATGGTGTCATCCGTATTGCTGTTTGTTTAAGGTACCCTCATTGCCTACTCAGCCTCGAGTGTCATGGACAAGATCACCTTGTCAACCCGTGGCGATGCTGGAGTTTACACTGTAGATCTCTATGTCGAAGTGAGCAATGTGAAAGGAACATCTATTAAAGTGCCGTTCTCGGTTCAGGTAAGTCTATGGCCACCAGAGAGTCATGCGACCATTAGCAATGGCATTGTTAAAGGCATCAAAATATACGCATGACCTGAACAAAGTTAGTTGCATAATACACTGCATATATATTATATTATATTATATTATATTATATTATATTATATTATATTATATTATATTATATTATATTATATTTCAGCTTACAGTCCTAGACCAAGCTCAAATTCTCAAAAGATTAATAGGAACTATCAACATTCAAAGTGGAGGACAAGGTAAATAACCATCAGAATGTTTAGGGCTGTTGCAAGCATACATTCATTATTTTCGTATAGTTAAAACATGTCAGTTTTCCTGCAGTTATATGGCTTTACGAGGCATATCTGTGTTGATGTTTTGAGGAACGCCTATGCGTCTTTTAACGAAAACGTTGGTTATATCCAAGTTCAGTAAAATAGTCAGCTATCTTCAGGTTCGGCATCATTATTATATTTTAGGTGAAGTCTCTCATTCTAAACGTTCATTAACATGTAAGGCCAGATTTTCTAAAAGGGTGAGGGGGGGAGGGCAATTTTCACGAGAATGTTTTTGCTTCTATTCATTTTCAAAATGATATCTTCTTCTCCTCCTCCTCCTCCTCCTCCTCCTCCCCCCTCTCCTCCTCCTCCTCCCTTCTCCTCCTCCTCCTACTCCTCCTCCTCTTCTTCTTCTTCTTCTTCTTCTTCTTCTTCTTCTTCTTCTGCGTTCATCCGGAGTAATTTTTCAGATGTAATTGCGGTGTGTCTGCCAACACATTCGACGTTCGCCTGAATTTTTGACAAGTTAGCATTCCTGGGAAACTGTCACTTTTGTGGTGCCGTCCATATCCCAGCTGGTCAAGTTATAACGGTCGAAGACTTCACGATCACCCCTCAAGGGAAGGCTGGGACCAGTGGTGCCATCTCCCTTTGATGAAAAAGCACCAAAATCGACCCAAAACAGCACTAAAAAGCACGCAACAAATTTTGTGAAGCACTAAATTTACGCGGCCGCGGTAAAAGCAAATTTTTCGCACTAAGTGACTTGAAAAAGCACTAAATTTAGTGCGAAAAGCACTAAAATGGCAACACTGGCTTGGACAGTCCATGGCATTTTCCGCCATTTTCCATAGTGCGGAGCCGACACATAGCGCTCTGGTACTGGGCTCACCGAGGGAATCGTCACGTCCTGTTCATGGCTGCTTTAAATCCTCACTTCAATTTATTGGGCCTTTCGTTCGCTGCGTGGCGCTCCCTCGCACAAACCAGGGTCGGTCGGATTGCAGATGGTATCCACTAAGCGAGCTGTTCGTTTCGGACATGTGCATAGTCGTTTTCCCCGGAAAACAAAATAATTAGAGCTATTCCCGGCGCGACGGACATTAGGAAGACTAGATAGTCAGAGCTGTTCCGTTACATTCGGAAGACTAGTTAGTCAGAGCTGTTCCAGGCACTATCGACATTTCACTCGGACGTAATTGCGTAGTGCCAGTTGTTATGTGCCACACATCCGACTTCGGCGGGCATTTTTTTTTTACTGAGGTTAGCCTGTCCTCGGGTTTCGAGGGACGTTAGACTCTTACTGCTGTGGTGTCGCCCACATCTCAGCTAGTCAAGGTAAAACGGTCAGAGACATCACGGTCAACCCTCAAGAGAAGGCAGGGGCAGACCATGGACATTCCTCGCTATCCAAGGAGGCTTCCGTAATTGCAGAACCTATTATAGTGTAGAGGTGTTACACACAGGTTAGTAGGCACGTGATGATCGTACAGCACACAAGACTCCGTTGTTTAGAACATTCTTTATTAGTCGAATCGTTCAACTACAGCACAATGATGGTAGGCTCAAATCCCGATGTTTACATGTTTCCTACTTTCTTGCTAGCTGGCCCCCAAGTGACGTGTGTCCCAGCCTAGATACACTTCTTCATTCGTGCACACACGTTCACTAGCTATGGTTTTCCCACTAGTCAAGGAATGCGCAGCATTCCTTAACTCTTTACTCCTAAGCTACTCCCTTTACTGTTACAATACCTCCCCTTCTTCAAGGAGAATTTTTCCCTGAAAAAATCTCAACCCCAACTCTTAACACCTTAACTCTACATCTCTATACAATAACAACAATTCCATATAATTCTTAACTCAATTCTCATTCTCCTATCTCATCATAGCCAATTGCTAACCAGAGACAATAATACCGAAACTCTCTACAAAACTCGTTATAAAGTTCTCCAGAAAACTCGCTACAAAACTCTCTATAAAGTTCTCCAGAAAACTCGCTACAAAACTCTCTATACAATTCTCTAGAAAACTCGTTACAAAAATCTCCATAAAGTTCTCTAGAAAACTCCCTACAAAACTCTCCATAAGCGAACCGCTTTTAAAATTTAACCATCTAAATTATGATTGACAAAACTGAAGATATTCCCCTTATCCTTTAATTCTCCCTTATTCACATTCTCACATTCTCACTATTCTAGGATAGACAGAAAAAATAGTTAGATTGGGTAGTTAGATTTGGTAGGTGCGCACCTAAAATAAATAAGAAAAAGTAAGGAAAAAGTAAGAAGTAATCACCTTTCTCTTCCCATACATTCTCAAAACTTTATAAAAATAAAGTTTCAAAATTTATCTTCAGTTTCCGTCAATAATAATTGTTATTATCAAAAAAATATGTTAATCCAAAACTACCAGCTTTTGTATTATTCACCTCGTCAAGTTCAAGTTTACCATTACTTCAAAAAAAAAACTCCAAATTATATATACTGTTAAGTACAGTCTTCTTCTTCCAATATCTATTTATTTAAATGCCAAAACTCAACCTGGCATTCCCCCCATATTCTCCCATTTAACGCTGTTCAACCCAGCTCCTATTTTAACCCAATCATTTACATTGCGAACGACTCAACTACTTTAAGTCATCTGTTTCCAAAAAAACAACACTTCATATTTCTTCTAACTGAACGTCAAACTATTAATCATTTAAACACACTCAGGTTAACTCAATAAAACCAAAGTTTTGTAAACATAAGCAGCTAAGTTAACTTATTCATTTCATAAAGCGCAATTGAAGTTCAAACAATTGACTAAACCATATCAATCCCCTCCTTCTTTGACATCATTTTTATCCCCACACATTAATCAAATTAAACATATATAACTTAAAAACCAACCTGATCATAAAACATATACCAATAAGTCTTATGTGTATTCCTCCCAACAACTCTTGCTTAAGTTATTTACCAATTACCTTCTTTGTAAACACAAAAATATCGTGTCTAACTTCTTCTTCTATCTGCCATCTGCAGAATATTCTACCACGCAATTTATCTACCTCCTCTCCATTTTCTTAATAACTTCAAATTTTTTTCGATAAGTGCAATATCTACATCAATGTCGCTATCCTCCCGAGGAGAGCTATCTTCTTTCATATCAGCTTCTTCATCAGTTTCTGACTTTTCATCCATCTCTTGTTCCTCATCGGTATAACCATTACTAGCAACCGCTAATTTCTTCCTTTCTAAATCCAATCTAATATTCCTGTCTTGCCGTCTCAACAAATTTTCAAATAGTGGCATATCTTCACCACTTGAAGAATTCACTCTAAGTTTCCTTTGCCTCTTAATTTCTTTTTCTTTCTGTCTATCCAACTTTCTTTTTACTGCCTGTCTTGTATTCATAAATGGTGGTTCTATATTTTCCTTGACTGATTCTTCACTAATATAATCGTCATACATGTTATTTTCCTCTGTCATGACTGTTTTTGGTACCGTTTCTTCTTGTTCAGCTGTAGTAGATGCTGTTGTCACTTGTTTCCCATTCTCTATAGGTATAGGATATACCGATTGTCTGACAATCTGTCCACCTGAAAATATTTCTTCGGAACAATAATTATTATTACTATTCTCTGCATCCCTTTCCTCATTATCCCGCCTTAAGTGCTCTACATGTGAACGTGCAACATGCCCTGAAATTTGATTCTTAATAGTATATGACACTGGACCCTTTTTTTCTAAAATATAGTATCCCGGGACCCAATGAGCATCAAACTTAGAGTTTTTTCTATGTTTTTTTGTAATACACCCTATCACCTATGTTGAACTCTTGTAAGTGTGCATTTTTATTTGCGTATTTCTTCTGTCTTTCTCTAGCCTTAATTATATTATTTCTTAATCGTACATGTGCTTTATGCATCTCTTGCAACCTTGTTTCCTGAAAATCTTCCCCCAGATATTTTCTCCTAGGCTTTAATAAATTATCAATTGGCAATATTGGTTCTCTCCTATGTACTAAGTAAAATGGTGAGAAACCTGTTCCTTCATTTTCGTGTGTACGTATCGCCGCTAATGCTATCCCCAAATAAAGATCCCAATCCATATCGTGTTCTTCTACATTTTTCGCTAGAATATTGTATAGTGTTCTATGTTGTCTCTCATTTTTAGCATTAGAAGTTGGTCTGTAATATGAAGTCCTAATGTGTTTTATATTCCAATCTTTTACCAATTTTTCAAACTTTCTATTTACAAATTCTTTCCCATTATCTGTAAGTATTATTTGTGGACACCCAAACCTTGGTATAAATTCTTGTAAAAGCATATTTATAACTGAATCAGCACTCTTGTCTGGAATTGGATAAACTTCTGGCCAGAGACTATATGAATCAACTATATGTAGTAGGTATACATTTCCCGACAATGTTTTTGGATGAGGACCTGAAATATCCAAACTTACTTTCTGCATTGGAAATTGAGGAATATCGGTATCTTGTAAAGGCCATTTAATTATCTTCATGTTTCTTAACCTACACTTTTCACATGCTTCAACATATTCATATACGCTTTTGAATAAATTCGGCCAGTAATATTTACTGCTAATAGCCTTCACTAACTTATCTCGTCCAAAATGACCATTATTATCGTGATATGCCTTTAAGACTTCTTGTTCAAATTTTTCGGAATATATTTTCTTACTCCTTCACTTTTTTCACTGATATAATATAATTGATTGTCTTCTTGTAACTCTACAAACTTTCTTTTAAAACTATTTTCCCCTGTTTCTTTCAATTTTCTTTTTATCTGTACTATTTTTGGATCTAATTCTTGTTCTGTTTTCATATCAAACTGTTCTAAATGTGGGTCTTCTGTTCTAGGTTCAGACTCTTGATCCGATGGTAAACTCTCAAATTCTTCCCTATTTATTATGGCAGAATCTAATATATTTACTTGCCAGTTTCGATCGTCTATCTCTGGTTCAGCTTCATCTTCCGTGTTTCCTGACGACTGTGTATATGGGATCCTAGACAAAAGATCGGCGCATGTATTATGTTTCCCTGAAACATATTCAACCTTAGCATTGTACCCCTGTAAATTCAATGCCCACGTTTGTATTTTCCTATTTTGTATTGGTGCTTCTAATATCGACTTTAATGGCATGTGGTCAGTTCTAATAATGAAATTGGCGTTATGTAAGTAGTAATTTAGTTTTTGAAGAGCGTAGTGTATAGCATATGCTTCTTTCTCAATAATCGGCCATTTCTTTTGAGTCTTGCTGAGTTTATGAGACAAGAAATAGATTGGTCTTTCATTTTTAACCCCTGGTATTCCAGATTCTTCTCCTTCATATGGTTGAACTAAACATGCTCCTATTGCGTTGTCTGAAGCATCTGTGTATAGTATTAGCTGTTTATTCAGGTCTGGATGTGTCAATAATGGTACCACTGTTAAGCTATCCTTTAAAAGTTCGAACGCTTTTTGACACTCATCATCCCACTTAAATCTAGCGTATTTACCCGTTAAATTCGTAATAGGTATTGCTATCCTTGAAAACGCTGGTACAAACCTTCTATAATATGCACACGTTCCTATAAATGCACGCACTTCCTTAACATTCGTTGGAGGAGGTAACTCCTTAATAACCTTTATTTTGTCCTGGTCTGGTTTAATACCTTCCCTATTTATTATATAGCCTAAATATTTTGTTTCTGTCTTTAAAAACTGGCACTTGCTAAGCTTTAATTTAACGTCATGCCTTCTTAATCTGTCAAATACTAGTCTAATATGTTTCAAATGATTCTCTACATTTCCTTTTGTAAATATTAATATGTCATCAATATATGCTAGGGCAAAATTTTGCATACCGTCTAGTACTTCATTTATTAAGAACATATAGTGAGACGGTGCATTTTTCAAACCGAATGGCATACGTAAAAATTCGTACGAACCCATATGAGTACAGAAAGCACTCTTATTTTGAGCATCCTTCGACATAGGTATACACCAAAATCCTGATCTAGCGTCTAGTGTTGTGAAAAATGTGGAGCCATTAAGTAATCCCAAAATATCATCAATCACCGGCAATGGGTACGCTACATTCTTAGTAATTTTGTTCAACGCCCTGTAGTCACAACAGAACCTGTTCGAACCATCAGATTTGGCCACGATTACTACCGGAGATGACCATTCTGATTTTGATCTTGTTATTATGCCTGCTTTCAACATATCTTCTATTGCCTTTTCTACGACTTCTCTATTTCTTAATGGAGTTCTATATGGTTTTAAACTAATTGGTGGATGGTCTCCCGTATCTATTTCCATTGTAACTGTTTTTGTCTTTCCCAATTCTAAATCATTAATTGCAAACACATCCTGATTTTGTTTTATAAGTTGTTCTAATACTTCTTTATTTTCTGGCGGAGTTTTTAATTGTGCCAACAATTCTTGTTCTCTTGTTACTTTGTCTAGTGAATGTATTTGGGCTGTATTTCTTCTAGATGGATGGATCAATTCATCCATTCTTACGTTCCCTTTTCTTCCGCATCCGCGTCTGTTATTAATTCTTTCACTAGAGTTTTCTGAATAACTTATGCCTGCCATATTTACTCTATCTGTTGCCAATATGTCACTAACGTTATGTTCTAGCTTGGCTATTACACATCCTCTGTATAATTTAATTTCTCTACCTGTGTTATTAATAACCATTACTGGAAATGTTAACCTTTTATCCAATTCTATTATTCCATCCGGAACTTCTAAACCTGGCTCATCAATTATTTCTTTTTGCAATTCAGTGATTCTGACTATGTTTCCTGCTACATAATACGGGTTTCTCTTCAGCTTTGCTTGTATCAAATTAACTGACTGTGGTTTTAAATTCATGGTCGTTTTGACTCTAACTAGTGTCGACACATGCATATCTTCTTCTAGATCTACGTAAACATCTTGGAATTTTAATTTATGCAAATCAAATAAAAGTCTCACCCCATTTTTCAATAAAAAATCTCTACTCAATATCATATTTCTATTTAAATCTTTGACCACATGGAACATATGCCTGACATTTATCCCTCCTAATTTCAAGTTTATCATCGTTTGTCCTAGCACTTCTAATTTTTGTCCCGTTACCGAATGAAGATTCTCCTGAACTCTAAATATTTTACAATTTTTTAACATTCGATATAAAAATGCTTCTTTAATCACGCTAACTTGTGCTCCCGAATCAACTAATGTTCTAACTTTATATTTTCCTATCTGTACTATACATGAGCTAGGATCTACCATATTTAATGACAATTGTTTTATCTCGGCTTGTTTTTTATTTCTAAATGTCCTATTATACTCATCCTTTGGGTTTTTAATACATTGATGCCCCTTTTAGATCTTACTATCTTCCCTCCTACTGCCGATCCTATTCAGTAAGCGGGATGCCCATTTCCCTGATTTCCTGACCTTCTAAAATTTCTCTGTATTTCTCCATAATTCCCATTTGCTGGTCTGCCATTTGCAGTTCTATTCTGTGTACTCGTCTGAACACCTCTATTATTTTGTGTATTCGATGGGACACGTCTGTTACCACAGAAGCGAAAAATGTGCCCACGTTGGTGACATCCCCAACAAACCACATTCGAGTTATTTGTGTTACCTTCCATGTTTCTTACAGTATTTCTCACTTGTCCTCCTCTACTTTGATTATATATGTTATCGTTTCTTTGTACCATCTGTATTTCTCCTCGTCTTCCTCTCCATCCATGTCTATACTGTCCTATTTCCATAGGTTCTTCAATTCTATCTTCCGAACTACTACCTAACTCTCGTCCTACTCTTAACCTAAACCTTCTCCTCAAGCTTTCCTCTTGTATAGCGATATCTACCGCTTGTGACAATCTTGCAGGATTCTCTCTTAATAATTTAAATTTCAATCCATCTGACCTAATCCCATCAACAAAAATTCCTACCAACATCCGTTCTACTTCTTCAGCTCGTACATTCTGTCCTAAAAATGACTCTTCAGCTAAATTGATTAACCTGTCACTGTATAGCTGAACACTTTCTGTAGTGTTTTGTCTAGTCTGTCGCAATACTGAGAATGCGTGTTGTGGATCAGTAATTTCAGCATATTTTCTTGCGAGATCATCCTTAAATTCTTCCCAGGTTTCACCTCCTGCTGCCTCTAACTTTCTTCTTATGTGGTCAGAAACTGGACTTGTACTTGTTCTGTATGCCAAATTCTTTTTCTCCTCATCTGTAGCGTTTACTAAATAAGCATGTTTCTCAATAGAAATGACCCATTTCTTAAACTGGTTTGCCTGACCACTAAATCTTTCAACATCACTGCTTACATTTTGTTGTCTTAACACTGCATCCAACCTTGATATTGCCCCACCAACTCCAGTCAGTACCTGTGAAAAATCTTGGGGTTGCATTCTAGAATCTGTACTGGAAATTATCAAGCAATATACAAATATTTCAAACAATATTAATTTCAAATTCAGCAACAATACATAATCTGTTCAATAATTACTCTAATATTATCTAACTATACTAACTAAAGACTCCAATCGAAGATCCTGACGAAGAAAATTTTCTGTTGCAATCCCGAATCCTAATAAAGAATTTAAATGAAATCCTGATGCAGAAATACCAACACCACAAAAAAAAAGGACTCTAATCGACACCGTTGAAAGGAGCAGAACAAAGAAGAGCCTCTGGATTTCTTAATTTAATCGAAGTCGAAGTCAGTTCTTTCCAGTTATTTTCCTGACGTTGATTGTGCTCGATATAACGCTCGCTATAAGACTGCTTGATTACTTGCTCAATTAACTGTACGCGTTGGACTTTAATTTCCGTCAAGCAAGGTCACCTTCACGCAACCGACAACTGCTCATGGTTTCAGCAAAAATTACTTTCCAACAGCAATCTGGCATTTTCATATATTTCAGCGTAAAAATGATCCCGTCAACAACAATTGGATTTGAATCTGACGCTATCCACTCTCTTATTTGTTATGTAGCATTCCCACAATGGTCAGTTTAAATTGATTTATACAAATTTTGACTTGAGACAAGTTTCATCAATGCCTTCATTTAAGTGAAGTGACTGTAGAGAGTATTGAGGATCTCGATTTAATAATTATGGAATTTGCAACATAACCTTGACTTCACCTTCAACAGTCCAATGGGCTAAAACTCATAATTTTCACCATTCTTTGTTTTACTTGGAGTTTTATTTGGAGCAGGTTATCGTTCTGTTGAAGTTAAATCATTTCTGGTACCTCAAGACTCCATAAGTTGTTATACCATGTAATCAGCGAGTTCATTCTTATCAGCTTGTGTACTAATTTTTGATGCAAAACGGCATTACTTGATCTCAATATACAATTAGCGTTGGTCAGTGCTCAAATTATTTCATACTATTTATCAGATAAAAACATCAGTCTTTCAAAAAAATAAGTTTATCAATCAAACCTTCTGAGCTGTCCTGAGAAATCGATCTCCTTTTTAAACAGAAATACACTGAGAACCCACAACAACTACCCCTGGGCGGGCTTTCAGCTGTTGCGTTTCTTCTTATTATTTACTTAAAAACTTCCTTCTCCAGACGCCCAGACACAACAATCTTCCATGGCGGTAACTCTCTCCACGACATCCCATATTTCGTGAGGTCAAAGGCACCAAATCAACCTGTATTATAGTGTAGAGATGTTACACATAGGTTAGTAGGCACGTGATGATCGTACAGCACACAAGACTCCGTTGTTTAGAACATTCTTTATTAGTCGAATCGTTCAACTACAGCACAATGATGGTAGGCTCAAATCCCGATGTTTACAAATTTCCTACTTTCTTGCTAGCTGGCCCCCAAGTGACGTGTGTCCCAGCCTAGATACACTTCTTCATTCGTGCACACACGTTCACTAGCTATGGTTTTCCCACTAGTCAAGGAATGCGCAGCATTCCTTAACTCTTTACTCCTAAGCTACTCCCTTTACTGTTACAAACCGGCACATATTGCTCTGAGACTGGGCTCACCCGAGGAAGTGCCACGTCCTGCTCATGGCTGCTTTTAACTCCTCACTTCCATGTTTTGGGCATTTCTTTTGCCACTGGTCGCTCAAGCACAAACCAGCAACGGATAGAATGCGGGCGACATCCACCTAGAAAGCTTTCACTTCAGGCTACCACGCAATGGATTCGCTAGCCAAGCGTTACATATTTTGTAAACGAGACATCTTCCACCTTTGTCTTTCGCTCACTCTATGAGTATAGATATAGACTTCCATCTGAACCACTTGCGTGCGACTGAGGCGCAATTTCCACCTTTGAACATTTGACTGCTATCCCCAGTCTACCTGCAGAGCAGCAGGTTGTGTCTCTTGGTCTGGCCCCTAACTCAAGTCCTGTCAGACACATAGTTGTGCTTCCGTCGGCATAGCTCTTGGGGTCATTGGGACACACAAGCCACCCTCTCCCCCACCCCACCCCCACAGCGACAAGGTGGAGACACATCGGGAGGGGGGGGGGGGGTGATATAACTTACCAGTACTATGACATATAATGTTAGCTGTTCCTTTACGATTCCAAGACAGATAGCGAGGACGGATACAGGACGAGAGAGAGAGAGAGAGAGAGAGAGAGAGAGAGAGAGAGACAGACAGACAGACAGACAGACAGACAGACAGAGACAGAGACAGAGACCAAGAGAGAGAGAGAGAGAGAGAGAGAGAGAGAGAGAGAGAGAGAGAGTGTGTGTGTGTGTGTGAAAAAGTACCAACGAGTGAGAAGCACCTAACACCCAGAGATCTATCTAATATAAACTAACACAAAGTAATGCAGCTTTACATAACAGAGTTAAGACACATACAGAACGTTGCGACGATTAGCCTTCATCAGCAAACAAACACATTCACAAACACAACATACAGTCAAGGAGATCTCCTGTGACTACATCAGAAGGTGACGACAGGACGAGAAGAACAAAAGCATGGAAAAATTGAAGTAATAAAGAGAAAATGAGAATTGAAAAGAATGTTAGTTGAACAGAATGTTAGTTGAAGAACATGTTTAATTGAAAAAAATTGAAAACAAAAAATGTTAATAGAGAAAACGTTCATACTCACCTCACCAAGTGACTGAGAAAATCTCCGATGTTTCCTGACACCCGGTGCTGGGTGTTACGGTTCAGTGAGCACAAAGAAGGAAGGGGGTGGGGCAGGAGGACGTTGACTGGCTTGACAAGGGCATCTGAGCATTCCCAGTGGATGCACTAGAATGAAGGTGGTACTAACCAAACCCCATTGTGTTATTATAGGGGCGAGTCTTAAAGTCTGGGTGGACTGATATGCGTGAACGCGCTTACATGCATAGACACACCTCCACAGACAAAATGCTAGTGTATGTTGGCATGTGCAAGGTATATGTAAGAAGAGAGAGAGAGAGAAAGGGAGAGAGAGAGAGCGAGAGAGCGAGAGAGAGAGAGAGAGAGAGAGAGAGAGAGAGAAGGAGAGAGCGAGAGAGAGAGAGAGGTTGGAAAGCTGCTCTCTCTCTCCCCTTACATCTTGCTTATCTGAGCCTACCTACTTCACGTGTATTACCAGTGGTTGGATCTTACACAGCCCCAATAACTGAAACACTGGACGAGTATATCCTTAAATATGTTGTATAACAACCACACTGACTATTTCATAGGGTACAGTATGAGTTAAACGTCGACGTGTAGACCGACGCACTCCACATACCTCAGGAGGTATATCACAGGCACATTTCCTCTCTCTCTCTCTCTCTCTCTCTCTCTCTCTCGCTCTCTCTCTCTCCCTTTCTCTCTCTCTCTCTTCTTACATATACCTTGCACATGCCCACATACACTAGCATTTTGTCTGTGGAGGTGTGTCTATGCATGTAAGCGCGTTCACGCATATCAGTCCACCCAGACTTTAAGACTCGCCCCTATAATAACACAATGGGGTTTGGTTAGTACCACCTTCATTCTAGTGCATCCACTGGGAATGCTCAGATGCCCTTGCCAGGCCAGTCTACGTCCTCCTTCCCCGCCCCCTTCCTTCTATGTGCTCACTGAACCGTAACACCCAGCACCGGGTATCAGGAAACATCGGAGATTTTCTCAGTCACTTATAATCCGAAAGGTGAGGTGAGTATGAACGTTTTCTCTATTAACATTTTTTTTTTTCAATTTTTTTTCAATTAAACATTTTCTTCAACTAACATTCTTTTCAACTAACATTCTTTTCAATTCTCATTTTCTCTTCATTACTTCCATTTTTCCATGCTTTTGTTCTTCTCGTCCTGTCGTCACCTTCTGATGTAGTCACAGGAGATCTCCTTGACTGTATGTTGTGTTTGTGAATGTGTTTGTTTGCTGATGAAGGCTAATCGCCGCAACGTTCTGTATGTGTCTTAACTCTGTTATGTAAAGCTGCATTACTTTGTGTTATTTTATATTGTTTACACTTTCACAGCTTTACCGCAGTTCCACCAAATTTTATTCATAGAGATATATCTAGAATGCCACTGACAGTGTCTTGTCTACCGTAACAGTGTTATCTGTTTTGTCGCTCAACCTACATCAACATGAAAATGCAAGGGCGGTCAGACAACGTACGACATGGTAGAGATGGAACTCATGTTCTCTTGGATTATTAGTGAGATGGAAATATTATCAGAGGGTATTTAGGCTCGAACTCACAATAGAGCTTGGAATCTTTTCTAAGAACCATTGGTATCAAATGATATCGCAACCCCTCCAACCCCCTTATCGCCAACCCCTATCTTTTCTGGCATGTCATCGCATGCCTAGCCTTCTCGTATTGGGGGGGGGGCGCGGGGCGGGGGTGTATAGAACTGCGTGCTCTGTTTTTATTTACCTTCCATCCTATAGACCTGTGTTACTTACTTATTGACTCACCCTAGTAACTTTTTCTACCCAGCTATGCACCGCTTTACGAAATAAACATTTGTCAGCATAAACGCTGAAACCAACCTTGGCGGGAGACATTTCGCGATTGACGCCGAAGTGGAATGTGAAGTGAAAACGTGGTTTAAAAAACAGAGCACGCAATAATATGCAGCTAGTTTGGGAGGACTGATAAAACGATGGAATAAGTGCATCAATGTTGGTGGAAATTATGTTGAGAAATAAAGGGACAATGTATGTATATTTTTAAAAAAAAACTGGTTTCAAGTTGTTATCATATTGAGTTATTGTTCTACAGCCATTTGTGACTTAGTTATTAACTTACCCTCGTACATTATGCCAGTCTGTCGTGTCTTCCGGAACTTCAACCGACTCTTTCTCCCGACTGATGGTCTCCCGATCACACACCTGACGTATTAAAAGTTCTGCCTGTGCCATCCAGGACCTTCCTCGTCTTATGCTATGACCCTTGACTATATCCATGGCTGCATGCAGCGGGTGATCCTATCTGCAGCAACTATCTGGTACCATTTGACCTGAAGGATGCTATAATGCAAGTCGCCTTAACTTACATCCCCCACGTGCTATAATGCAAGTCGTCTTAACTTACAGCCATGTCTTATCTCCTTGACTCACACTATAGATCATTGGCTCATTAATAATTGGCAACAAATGTAAACTTGAGAACAAATTGTCGAGACAGCGTGAGATGAAATACACATGAGATTTATTCGGGTCGTCCAGATATTACAAGCACAGGCAATAGCACACGTCTTAGTGTCCCGAGATATTCGGGGGGCGGCCTAAGTTACTACGGGTACTTACTGACCTTCCGCATGTCCTCTGTCTCACCGTTGTTATCTCCACAATATTTCCTCCGCTGAATTCATCTGTCTCCGGTGTTATGACTTGTGCCGAATCAATTCGTCTAGAGGCTGCCGGTCATTCGTTCATACATGGCGTTTCCAATAACTGTTGTTAGACCTTCATAGCTCAGAACAATCATCCTTCAATTTACTATAACCGAAAAAACTTCGTCCTTAGAAAAACCACAAACACGTCCGCTTCGTTCTGACTTCCCACAGCGTATATGTTGTCAAGTTCCCGTTGTCCGGTGAACATCGCCGTGACGTCCTAGTCATGATGCGCTGTCCACTACACTGTCCACTGCGGTTCGCCTTGTGTTTATCTTTTGGTTCCATGCAAGGTGTGCTACTTCTAAATAGCTATGTGGCAAAGGACCCTATGCCTATTCGTCATTGTTGGTAGCGCCAGGATATGCCTCATGCATATAATTGGTGTGTCCTTTGTACATCCCAGGATTACCCACATGGAAGCATTTTGTATGTGCTCCAACCTTTCAAGCTGGCTCTTTGATACTGTCAGCAGAAATTATTAACTGCTGAAAGAGCATTTAAAGCATCCTCTGATCTTCATCGGTTGCTTCCATTGCCCTCAATGCATTAAGTCCCCTATCAGCCTTCATCACAAAAGCCTGCACATGATCCTTAAAACAGGGGTCAGAATTCCAGGAACTAATGCGCAGTGCAACCTAACGCTCATAGAGGACCGCCGCAACCCATCTGACAAGGCAAGGACAGACCTCCATGTCCAACAGAGTGTATATCAACCGATCATACCTGACCCTGTTATACGCATCGTCCAGGTCAAGAGCTACCGCTACTGTCTCTTGTTTATTCTGCAAGCCCTCGTAGACATAAAATGCAAAAGTTGCAGCATTTGCCCAGGTGTCCTTCCCAGGCCAGTAACTCCCGAGACCTTTGGGTAGTTGATTACTACTTTCCAAACGTCACTGGAGCCTGCGTGCTACTATCTTTTCGTGGACTTTGCCATACGTGTTTTACAGGGTTATGATTCGGTATTCGTTAATTCTGGAGTGATGCTTATCGTGACTTTCGGAGTGGGACCAGGTAGCTATGCAGCCTAATCGTGGGGTATTTCCGCTGTATTGATGCTTAGGTTGAAACAAAGAGCCATCTCCTCCAAGTCCTCATCATTCATGTTATTCATATTGGTGTACCTCACCCCATCCGGACCTGGCGCTGTGTCTTTAGCCCGCTTCAGTAACCCGTCTAATTTCCCCCACCTCAATCTCACAGTCCTCCTTCCTAGTGACTCGTGACAGGGCTTCTCTGACCATACGTCTAATAGCTTATCTTGATGATCCGTCTGTGTTATAAAATCGTGCAAGAAAAGCCTCTCCTTTGTCCTTGTCAGTTGTCATAGGTACGGTTGTTATCATCCTAAACGGTACCATGTGTACCAGGCATCGCCTGTCTCTTCATCTGCTGGTGTAGCCTCCAGAATGTACCCAATGTAATGCACATCCTCACCGACTTCATTGATAAACTGTTCCCACGTCATCCTGTTTGCCTCTGTTGCCTAGAGTTTAACATCCTGCACCTTTACTTTTTTTAAAAATATCTTTCCGCCTCTTCCAATTCCGTGTCAACTGAATTGGTTGCTCTCCGCACCCTCTGCCAATTCCTTATGCCGCCTTCTTTTCCCTCCATGAATTCTCCACCTCTGGTGTCCACCATGGTGGTTGGGTGAAGATTCTTCTTGTTGGTTAGGCCAGAGAGGTAACTACATGGATGGTGTGGCCACACGCTTACTCGGTTCAGTAGCACAGACTTGATGCTAAACTCATGATCGCGTGAAATAGAGGACCGGCCAACGATTATAGTCATTGGCCATGATGATGGTGATGGTAATGATTTGCTTATGTTAATGTCACACTTGTGTTGCTTCTCTCTAAGCGCTATATTTCGGGAGGTAGCGATTCTTTGTCAAAATACATTCGTCATGGGCATCTTATAGGAAACAAAAAAGAAAAGGATTCATTCTCACGCCACGAGACGTATTATAACTTGTCATATAGGCTAATAGGAACTCGATGGTTTGCATATTAAATAGCACGCGTCAGTCTTTACTTCTTGGATAATTTCGTAGTACACATTTTAGATTGAGTCGACCTCAGAACCCTGGTAAGTGGAAAAAATAATAAAAATTCGTAGAGCATTTGAACGCATGACCAACCAGCCAGTAGGCAAACTTGATAACCATTGTGCTACCGCTTCCCTCTGTCTTCGTGTACACTATGCCGCTGAAAGCTAAGTTTGAGTATATAATCATTACTTGTTCTATATTGACACTTTCGCCTTAATTTGTCTGTAAAAGTACATACCACGATTGTACTTGTATTAAACCATGCATGATTCAAGCCAATAGTGGTTACCAATGCAATTTGAATTTGTCTGCAGAGGATGCAAGGTTATTGAAGGACATTGCAACAATCTTAGGTGTCGACTCTACAGCTGGTTTCCTGGATAAGGTGTCGGTAATATCTAATTTATAATAATAATATATATCTGTAATTAGTAGTTGAGTTGAGTTGAGTTAGGAACCGACATCACTGCACTGAGGACATTCCCATACTTGCTCAGTCCCCTCATTCAACAGCCATCGATGAGTCATGCTACTAATCGTTCCCACCGCTATGTGATTAAAAGTTCTCCTGGTCTTCCCTCTCAGTTTTGAGATTCTTCCAGAACCCCTGCCGATCACCCGCAACCTCATTCTTTCCACATATGGGTTCTCAATCTGTTCCTCCGCCTTCTCCACCTGGTCCCACAAGCGCTCGACCACTTCCCACTTGTCCATAGGCAAAATACCACTAAGAGGTGCATTCCCTGCTAGCCTATCAGCCTGTTCATTCCCCCGTACACCCGCATGGCCAGGGCAAATTATCCATACAATTCTCACAAACTGTGACCTCTGAAGCGACGAGAGCCATTCCACACGAAACATTCCTTTCTCCACCTTGCTAAGCGTATTCTTTGAATCCGTAATTAACACAACGTGTGTTGCAGGAGTCTCCTCTAGCCACCGGAATGCCGCTGTTACTGCCTCCACCTCCATTCTCATGCTGGAGGTCGTAGTCTCATATGCCAGGCTCTCCTTTTTCAAGACTCGCCCATTAGCCTTTGCAATAAAGCCCCAGACACTACGTCTGTTTCTCACCACTCTTACGAATGCAATTCGTAATCTCATATAAAGCGTACGAAAATCATCTGTGTGTTATTTAGAAGCAGAAATCCGTGCGCTGGTTTTCATACAATGGTATGAGGGTACCGGTCGTTCTATGTGAGAAACTTGCCAAGAAATCACATACGTCCAGAAATGCTAGGGTTGACTGCGACGCTACCTGAGGGATATGCATCTAACTAAAGAAAAAAAAAAGACACGAGAATCGAATAAACATCTAAATATAATCAGCTAGAATTATTCTACTAAATCTTCTGTTTGAAACTATGCTGGATTTATCAATTTGATTTCTTTACACCATAAAAACTCTCATTTGCGAGTCAGCGGGGATAATTTTAGAATACAGTTTATGCAGGGAATATTGAATATATATATATATATATATATATATATATATATATATATATATATATATATATATATATATATATATATATATTAGCAAGATGAAAAACATATTGACCAATAAAAAGATGTCAAATGAAACGAGAAAAAGAGGTGTTGAGATGCTACATAGAACCTGTACTTTTATATGGATGTGAAGCGTGGACAATGAGCAGTCAGGCTGAAAAACATCTGATGGCTGTAGAGATGTGGTTTCTGAGGAAAATGCAAAGAATACCATGGACAGCCAGAAAGACCAATGAACAAGTCCTTCAAGAAACAAATGAAGATCGTAAATTGATTAGAGAAATTAGACGTAGACAATCAAAATTTTTTGGGCATGTTATGAGAAGAAATGGATTGGAGAATTTGGTGACAACTGGTAAGATCGAGGGGAACAGACCAAGGGGAGACCTAGAAGCAAGTACCTGGATGGCTTGGCCTTGTGGCATGGTAGAGACAGAAACACGGAGCTGATCCACGACTCTGGTGATCGAGTGAGATGGCAGAACATGACCGGCCACGCTTACCGGCATGGCACATGATGGATGGATATATATACTAGCTGACACGTCCCGGCTTCGCCCAGTACCTGGTGGGGAGCATCTCATTTAATTCATATAAGTAGTCATATAAGTCTCGTTCCCATTACCGACTACCTGTCTGTCTGTCTGTCTGTCTGTCTGTCTGTCTGTCTGACCCGGCCCGGGCCCCCCCTTT